>OY743101.1:5691924-6291924 GCA_963555665.1 Dircenna loreta
CTCATAAACTACTTTTTCTTAATTTACGTATAAACTTAAGCATTTCCATCTGAAGATCTAGTAAATAATACCTCAGAAATGATTCTTCTACCCCCACAAATTCTTTTTAGTTGAATAACAATATCAATTACATTTCTAATGTATGGTATGATCTGATCCGGGGGAATGCCAAGATTTGCTTGCATAACCATAAGTTTTATTTGCTCAAGAGCCATTGCCGGACTATCCGCATGAAGAGTTGATATTGACCCTGGGTGGCCAGTGTTTATTGCTCTAAGAAAACTAAAAGCTTCTGCTCCACGTAATTCATTATTGTTTGCACGAATTTAATTTAAATCCTTACCTATCAGCAAAATTCATCGAATAATACACTTTAGTGTTAGAATAGAAGTTCAATTTGAGTCAGCTCTAACTCAAACTATTAAATGTATTGTTTATGTAAATTAAGATTATTTGGTTCTTCAATGTAAGTATTGTTCGTTTATCATACAAAGCTAATATTGTTTTTTTTTGGTATAAATGGTACCCTATTACTAAACCTCCGCTGTCTATCTGTCCGTCCGTCTGTTGATCTGTCACCAGGCTTTATCTCATAAACCCTAATAGCTAGAAAGCTGAAATTTTCACAAATTATTAATGTCCGTTCCTATAACAACAAATAGTTACCGCTCAAAAAACGTGATTTTCTTTTATAGAAGATGGTACGGAACCCTTTTTTTTTCTTTTTTCTCCATCGTTTATATTCTAAAATGTTTATTGCATTTGACAATGAGGACGGGTAATGACAGTATATAATTATGCTACGGTCATTAACAATAAAAAAATAAATAATCTTTGATATTTTACAAATTAATCTTCGCTCACATAAATTTATTAAATTAATAAAACTACAAAACTTATTTATTCCAATTATAAGTAAATACAAACAAGTTACTTAACAACGACGTTAAATTTCCATTTCAAACGTACTAGTACACTCTTTGTGTTTGCGTCAGTAAAATCGCTTTATCGTTTTATCTCTTTGATATCGTTTCATTAAAAGATTGAAAGACCATTAATTGTTTCTGCCACGAAGTTTGTGCAAGTTAATTCTCAAGCACTCTGTGAAAACGCCAAAGCTATTAATTTAAACTAAAATGTTCTAACAAACTAGAAACTGTATATCATTGAGTCTAAGACAAAATTAATTAATATTTTACAGTGTCTTAAATAGTAAAAAATATATATTGTAGAGGCATAATAAAAAATAATAATAATAATATTTAATTAAAGTAAACTTATTTTATTTGGGATTAAAGCTTCATGTGCGTCCAAGTCTCACTTCTCAAAGTTGTCATTTGTGAAATATTTTCATACCAACAACAGTCCCCTAGAGGCTGATGATATTTCCTATCCAAGAAACTTATTGAGACAAAGTTTTTGACAAACAAACGTAACTAATAACTTAGTGATAAATACCTACATCTGGCATTTCTGTTTAGACGATTAATAAAAATTATACAAGGTTTATTTTAAACTTTCATAAACCATGATATATAAGCCATATTTATATAAGCTAAGTACATAAGCTTAGTACATAAGCTAAGTACATAAGCTAAGTACATAAGCTAAGTACATAAGCTAAGTACATAAGCTAAGTACATAAGCTAAGTACATAAGCTAAGTATATAAGCTAAGTACATAAGCTAAGTACATAAGCGAAGTACATAAGCTAAGTACATAAGTGAAGTACATAAGCTAAGTAGATAAGGTAAGTACATAAGGTAAGTACATAAGCTTATTACATAATCTAAGTACATAAGCTAAGTTCATATACTATGTACGTAAGGTAAGTTTATAAGCTTAGTTCATAATCTAAGAACATAAGCTAAGTACATAATCTAAGTACATAAGCTAAGTCAATAAGCTAAGTAATAATAATAATAATTTATTTACTCATCGATAACTTAGGATGTTTTACAATATATAATGTACACAGTTGTGGAGATCCTCTATTAAGTATAAAGTGTATTTATACTTGTGTTAGAGTAAAAAGTAAAATAAGCTAAGTACATAAGTTAAGTACATAAGCTAAGTACATAATCTAAGTTAATAAGCATTCAGGAACGTATGGTAAGTACATAAGCTTATTTATTTTATTTATTTATTTAAATCTTTTTCTCTTTGAGTCATTATCAGTGATCACTTGTGTACGTCAAATAAAGGTGTCAGGAGGACCCATTTTGATATCATACTTATCGAAATAAGCCCTTCTGCAATAACACTTCTGAACTTAAAGTTAAAATTACGAGAGTTTCAAACGCGCCCTGGTCTGAGAAGAACCACACAACAAACTTAGCCTGGTGTTTCTTTGTTGTGATGACTGTTTCACAAATGTCAATATAAGTAGATTTCTATTATAGACTTCCTCTTAATAAATAATACCTTTTCATTGGACAGGAAACAAGTAAGGTTCGCGTATAAAACCCTGTCTACAAATACGGTGTCGAGCACCAGACGGCAATAATAAATTAAATATATTTTCGTTCAGATATTGGATATTGGTGTCGAAATACGGTTAAATGCTGACGTGTTAGAAATAACGGTAAAACCATTTTAATGTTGCTCGTAAATTTAATATTCAAGTAAATTGTTATCCCTTATAAAATTTCCTTTTCATAATTTATATTTATAATGTGTGATAATTTGCTCTTTAATAAAATATTTATCGTTTACTATAATCAAATCATATTTAAAGATCTTTTTACAGAAAAATATGCTATTCACTTAAAAAGAGATTAAATATATATATAATATAATTAAATAATTATTTTATATACATTATTGCTATTTTAATGACACATCTTTAATTTTTCTTACATACCCATATTAAAATTATATCTTATCTGTTATTAAATGTGTCATAACTAATTATGTTATTAAAATGAGTATTAAACATAAGGTTGATATAGCTAAACAATTTTATCCCTAATATATACTTTTAGCTTATATTTAAACTGTTTAATATTGTGAAAACTGGTAATAGCTTCAGATAGAACCAAGTACAACAGGTACCTGGTCCTCACAACTTTGTAACTTCAGAACCGTGGGTTGTGCGAGGCTGCCAGATGTGTCATTTGTGTTTTTTCGTCGGTTATGTATAATTATATTTTACGTAAATGTTATATTATAATGTATATTATAAGTATATATTTAATAAGATTGTATGTGTTATAAGTTCGATATAAGTTTTTAGATGATATTAAATACTTATTTGTAGTGAAATAGTATTTCTTAGTCAATTTTGTGTTTATTGTAGTTTATTTCGATATGTTAATTATCGATACATTAATATATATTATATAATTGTTGTAAACTTTATACACATATATAATAACAAAACACTCAACAATTATATTTCATTACAAAGCAATTGTCCTTGCTCTAAATAAAACAGTAATAAGTGGGAAAGTTTCCAAGACAGGTTGGATTGTATCGAAATCGTACAAGACTTATTGAAATATCAATTAAGCTGCAAATATTGTATTTCTACAATTATATTTTCAAAAAGACGATAAAATATATTAATATTGTATGAATTTTATATCTTCCAGCAGATATAACATAAATCTATTTATTTCTAAGTAGAACATTATTAAATAGTCTATACTATTTATATTTGTTTTAAAGTTGAGTCTCAAAAAACTAATTCAACTACTATTTTAGAAACCTATCATAAACTGAAAGAGTAAGTGGCTTGAAAACAAATATTATTGAAAACAAATTAATATTCAATAACAATTTGATAACACTTTATATTCAATAACAATTTGATAACACTTTATATTCAATAACAATTGGATAACACTTTATATTTAATAACAGTTGGATAACACTTTATATTTAATAACAGTTGGATAACACTTTATATCTTAAAATTGTTTTACGTAGTAATTTGTTTATGCAAATAAATTAAAGTCAGTTAATTATTTCTACCTTCTATATCGTTAACATTATCCTTTTATCTTGAAATGTCTTTTTAAAAAAATAATAATAATACTCTACTTATAATAACACCAAAGGGACGAATTTTCGTCATAAAAATGTCAGTCACAAAAAGCCAAGTATTTGCTTAAGTTTTATAAAATAGATCTCGAGTAAATATTGGCCATTAAAGTAAAAAGTTTCTAAAACTTCTGAAATAATTATTTGAAATTACTTCGTATTTTTTTCAGGTTTCAAAGTTGTTGTTAATGAATTAATTTCATTTCACTTCTTATTTGTATTTAGTTCATAAAATACATCCAAATAAAGAAAATTATACTAAACGCTAGTTTATTATAATTTTCTTATATATATGATATATATTTATGAATGAATAAACGAACTAGCTGTCAATAGCTATGACAGCTAGTTCGTTTGCCCCAATCCCGAACTCCAATTATAAGCCGTGTATCATCACTTATTTTTTTTACAAATTCATAAAAATAAAGATTTATGATATCATAGCTCAAATCAATTTTTGTGTTTTTCCTTACAATGAGGTAAAAGTATTCTGTATGTTGACCAGGACAAGGAAATTAAATCAAAAGTCATCCAATAGATATGGCGTGATGTTAGTAAAATATTATTGGATTTACATCTTCACAATTGAATTATATGTATTCATTTATTATAGTGCAATGCTTTTGAAATAAACCATAATTGTATTCATAAAGTTCCAGCAGGAGCTGGGTACTGAAGCTGGATACTCTCCTGGATAAACCAGCCAATGACGGAAGCCAATATTAGATAAATAATAAGATGGAGAACTTTTCTCGAGTTATACCCTCTATCTTTACTTGCAAGGGTTTATCGAGTGTCATTATCGTAGCTATTTTTCGTGAAGAGTTATAAAATATTCCACATCTTGACGGTAGACTTGGTAGCCGCATGCGGTCGGCATGAAGTTAAATGGACCGTTACTGAAATGGTCCTAAACCGAAAGTTTTCACTCATGGCAAGAAATTCTCGTTTGATTAACTTTATATATCAGAAATACTTGCTTTTTTCTCCAATGCAAAAGCTACGGAACTTATCTATTTGGAGAAACTATATTTATTTTTATAACTTATGCCTATAATTTAGGTTTTAAACTTTAAAAGACTTGTTGCTTACTTCATAATTGTAGTTAAGTTCTTAATATCTGTTATGACTTAGTGTTTACTGGAAATAGTTTTCCAAAGAATACTCGATCAAACTAAAACCTAAATGCCAATAGAGTAAGAATGAGACAGAGCTAGAACTAGAGCTCCACATTACACTAATAACAATTTAACTTGACTTATTAGAAACTAAAATAATCTCTTAATAGAAGTATTATTCTATAGTTTTTTATGTCTATTATAATTTATAATCACAAACCTCGTCTTAGAGTTGGCGCGAATTAACTGCCCAAAGCAGGTAAATCTACATCTTCAATCTTCTTACTTTATGAAAAATCAAACTAATGTGTGAGAGACTTTGAACCACATTAAACTTTATCTTACCAAGAAATAAAGAAATAATCAGACTAAATCATATAATAATAATGCTAAATGAATATTGTAACTGATTCCATAGAGAGATATTGGATTGATGGCTTAGAAATAATACTATTTTTTCGCAATGAACGTGGCTATTAGATAGTAAGATGGAGTTTCTGAGAGAAAATCATTTTCTGTAGTAGAAATAAAATATTATTCAAATTATAATAAAGTCTGGTTTAACAACTACCTTAACCAATATGTAGTTCATTCAAAAGCTCTGAAGCTTTGAAATTCAATTTTATTAGTTCAATGTTTGAACCATAGAGCATACAGTTATGATAGACCTTTGCGCCAATAAGTATATACACTATATATCCATAGACAATTAAACGTATGTATATTGTTTATAAATACTTTCTTAGTTTTGTTTAGTTATCTGTGTCTGATCGAATTTGAAATATAGATAAAATAATCAAGGGATAAGTTTTCACTTCACTTATCAAGATACTTATTACTAAATGCGTAAAATGATTAAAATAATTTATTACGAAATTCATTTAAAATCTATAACAAAAACATATAACATTCATTCATTTTTAATAAATATCATTACTTCTATTATTAAGTGGTACTTATTTATTTCGCAACCAATTTGCTTGGAAAATTGAAATGGTATAGCAGATTTAGGCATTTAGTTATTTATTTTACGTTTCAAATAAACTCATAAACTTTCCTAATCAACAAAACTTTGAATTGTTTGTGAATATTTGTTTTGAAATAATAAGAACTTACTCAATATCATAAATATACAAATTGTGAGTACAGCTTGACGAAGTTTTGAATGGACATATACGAACAATAATCTTATAGATTTGAGTATTAGGATACAATATGATATAATATGATAAGATTACTGCTCAAACCTCTGTCTGGATTACTACAGCCTTTTTTATTTTCAGATTTATATAATATTATGACATTGTTTAATAATAGCCAGAGCAGATACTCTCTCCCAATAACTTGTAGTAAATAAGTTATTATTTTTATGAGACAGAGAATTAATGATAGTTCAACGTACAACATTTTCAGACATCTCGAGACCGTTTTTTAATCAATTTAGTTATGAAAGAGATTTTTATCTACTAGAGTCATTTTCTTATAATACTTACTTTATTCAATACATAAGTATTCCTTATAGATTTAAAAATCATTGAGAAATTGCAAAAAATCTTCATGCAAATAAATATGATAAAATATTGAAACAGAAGGTGTTTGTTTTTGGTCTTTATTTTGTAATAAATTGCTCTAACATTCTTTCTTTTACGTCACTTGTAAATAAACAATTTGTAAATAAAAATTGTAAATAAAAAATGTTTGTGGTCTATACTTTTTTTGAGAATCTTTAAAGACTCTGTTATTAACATAAAATAAAGAATCAACAAATAAATAGACATCCTAAATTAATGAAACTTTCCTAAGACAGTAAAGTGTTTTCACGACTCGACCACGGCTCTAAATTAAACCGCAGGTTTTGTAGTTTATTCTCTGGCATTGTCTTCAGTTCATTGTGCTTACTAGTTTTGAAAGATCCGAGTTGTTCTCAACTTAGACTAATGACACTTTGATACAAGTTATGGATGTTTTTCTTATTATCTGGGAAGAGTAAAAGTTTAATCAGCCACCTGGTGGATTGCTTGCGAAATATTTTCTCTATAGACGATACCGACACTAACGACTTACAGGGCTACAAATAAAATGCGGTTCAAATTATTATTGAACAGTAAGAACTTTACAAAATCCGATTTTCTTAATAATTTTATATAGCTACTTTTTATAACGCGAAAGGAAAATTTGAAGGTAAGTTCACTTTGTTATTCCTTGTACTATACAACATACTAGCTGTCGCCCGTGTTAGCAATGAGGTAATTCTTTAATGAATTAACAACATTATATCATTTTAACACAATTTTATTCTCCAATATTAATAACAATTGACAAATACTTGTAAGGGTTATCACATGTAGGACTCTTTTTGCCGGAAATCGAGGTAAATCAATTTTTACCCCTAAACACTCACCCCCTCCAACTTCCCGAACCCGAATCGCCCATAATTTACTTTTCCTTTCATTTTGGTCATATTTCCTTCCTCTTCCTAATGAGTTTCGTTCTTCTATATATTTTTTTCTCTTTTTACCTTTTTTTAAGGCTTTACAAAACGAAACGGTGAGAAATATAATATATAATAGAAAGGTGAGTAATAGCTAAACATGTTTAAAGAGCATTTCATACTTTAGAATCAAAAAAATAGTACAAGCGCAGATGTTGTTATCTCTTGATTTTGCGCGTCGTTTAAGAAACTTTTTTATTGTTATGAGGAAAGTGTGCTGCCGAAGTCATTGTTCTTCTCAGCTGAAAATATGGATTTCTAAAACAGTAATCTTTTCCACCAGGACGGATATTTTGATGTCGATGCAAATTAAACAATTTAGTCTTAAAACAATAAAAATAACAAACACTTTCTCACTCATCCCAAAAAAAAAAGTTTTACATATTAGTAAGTAACCAGATTGTAGAATTAGAATATACCTACATTTAGCTTTATGTAAAAAAACAAAATTTGTAACTGTATCATATAAACATGTTAGATTTGACTCCATGTTGGATAGATCTAACAACTTGTACGATTATCCTTGCAAACTTTTATTATACTTAACGTGGATTTTAATATTTCGCTATTGTATTCAAATAATAATGGAAACACTGGAAAGTTTAATAGCTATTAAGTATAATTGTAAAGTATAACAGGTATCAGGTATCGGGTCTGTGTATGGTAAATACATGCATCGAACATACAATTATTTACTCTCAGTCTGAAAAACCTTTAATTGTAAATAGTGTGTTAAATTTGTTTTAACCTATACGAGATGTTTTTTTTTAATTATAATAGGTACGTATAACAAAACGTAACATAACAATAAGGTACTTGTACATAGTAATGAAAACAGTATCAAATAATATTATGTAATATCTTCGTAATTAACATTTGCCCAATGTAGCGCCATTAGCCGCAAGCGCTTCGGAATGCCAGTACAATTACCGGCTCTCCTAGTATATCTTTGCTACGAATATCACTATTAAATCGTACTCAGTACTTACTGTGTAGGTAATTGTCTTAGGACATCAAAATTGTTCATGTCATTTCTAGGATTTTGAAACTAATATTGTCATTTCGGTTAGCTCTGATTTTTAATTCTAATTAGTATTGCAAAGATTAAAATATATATTTTTTTTATTCTCATAGTAATGTAGCATTAATATATATTTATTGACCAGTGAACAGAAGTACCCAATATTATTTATTTCTGATATATTTTAGTTTCATTAAAGGTTCTATATATTTTTTTCTTAAATAATTATAATGAATAATTATAAATAAATTCTATAAATAAAAAAAGATTCAACATGTTTGGTTATATTATAATCTGTCCTTTTTGTATAAGGGAAATCTTATTTATTTTTGTTTAGGCAAGCTTTTATTAACACGAATAAAACTATATCATATTTGCGGACATATGATTAGCTACTGCCATTTTGTTTTAATTTCCAATTGCTCTCCCTAAAATTAAATTGCTAGATAATTCCATACCTCAATTTTGTCTAAAGCAAATAAAATATTTTTACTAATTTTCCATTAAATTAACCTTTTATTTGTTTGTTTATTTGTTTTTTTATTAAAAACTAGTATTAAGATTTCGTTTGTAGGTAGAAGCGTAATGAATAGTACATTTTCTTCAAAAAATATTTTTTAAATTTTTTAACGTCTAATGTTTAATTTTAAACTTACTTAAAAGAAGCACTTGGATTCAGTAGATATAAGAACTTATATGTATTGAAACACAAGAATTGTAGTAATCCTGAAACAAACACGAGGAGTTAATATACTATCATCAAATTACTACAAACCGTTTCCGAAATCGTAGCAGCGTCAGATATATAATATTTGCCTTTGAATTTAAAATAACGATTATCAACGTTGAAACTTTCTTGTTAAAAATATGTTTGAGTGTACCTTTTATGTAAATATCGTTTTAAGATTTATCAATCTAGAAATGATTTGTTACTACAACATTAGTATTTCGTGTGCTAATAAATAATAAATATTTTCATGCATAATATAATAAAGCTATATACTTTTGAGATATTCATAGTAAAATCATTCAAATAGTAAATATTCGATAAGGCAAGTACAAATAGATGTCTTCTCAGATTTATTATATTATATAATAATTGATAAGCCGTAAATATGTACGCTGCTCAAGAAACCGCTATATTTCTTTTATTGCGATTATCCTGCAGCTGCGGATGTGTTTTTGATTGGGCGTTCGGTGCCAATCTTGAAAATCCTTACGTAACCTACATTTCCAGGCGGTATTCTGTGGCTGTGGTTGTCAGGTGGGGGATGTTAAGGGTCCGTCATCTTTATTCAGGGGCCATGTTAGGGTGCATTCGGTTCGTTCTGGGTCTGGTCTGTGGATTTGGGTTAGGAGCATTAGAGCCCTTTCGCATTATAACTGGCCGGCCAATGAAGTGGGAGGTGCACGCTGCCGTCGGAGCAACGCTAAGCAGTTCCCGTGCTTAATTGTTACTATAAAAATTACATCATATTCCATGCTGTTAGAAGTCTCCTCCTAGCCCCCGTCTCTTTGCTCTAGGTTGATTGATATAAATTCAATTTTTTGGAATTCTTTATCTATTCTTCATGTTGACTCAGCCGAGAAAAATCACACCCTATTTTGACAATCCGTGTCCGTCTCTCGGGCTGGTCGGTGAAATCGGATTCCGCTCTTCATCCTTTCTTTGCTATCATAAAAAAACTGCATTTAGAAAATGCTTTACCATTTCGAAATACCAGATAAACTAACTTGTTAGTTAGTTATTATTAGTATAGTATATTATTGCAAATAAAGTGGAGAAAGCTTAAATCTTTTAAACATTTTAGGTAACGACTTCATATTTCTTGGTGGAAATACTTAAACGAAAATAATTATTTTTTATGAGTGCTATTATTTAATACTCCTCTAAGGACATCTGTTTTTAAATGAAAGAGCTGATCTTTTTGACTAATGGATTGGATATATTTTTTTTTTACATAATTAAAATGACCATTCTATAAACAATACGTTTTTTTATATGAAGGGACACACATTTTCCTTTTATTGAACAACGCAATTGCTCTGACGAAGGAAACATTTTCTTTATTTTGTGTTTTGTCACACCAAATTTATTCAGCCCAAAGTCACCCCGTAGCTTTTGTGTCATACAATAGCCTTATATGATAGAGTGCAAATCATTATAACGTAGTATTTTATGGATCAGAATGTTCGGCTAAATAATTTAACGGTAGATAGACTTTGGTACGTTTTTCATTTACAATTTAATAACAATTTACCATGGTAAATTATTCCCCAATTTCACTTTATAATCTCAGAAGATCTGTTATCGTAATGAGAAGATTAAATGCGGGCGTCCATTAAATATTTCTCTGAAGCTTAAACCAATTTTAAATGCAAACGCCGCGTTTAAAAAATATTGCTCATGCTTAAGTTTTCAGCTTACTGTTCCAGAACATATTATTTGTAAGATATTTTGATAATTATTTCTGATTTTAAAGAAATAAAGAGTCAAATTTTCGTAGACATTTGTAAGACACATTTAAGTAAAACTATTTCATTCTTCTTCAACTTAACTCGGGTGCAGTTGAATTAAAATTTTAAATATTAATTTAACCCGACTTCTCAAAATGAAAATGAAGGCCTGCTACCTGCCATGAAGGAAGAGGAAGCGTGCAAGTTGATTTCTGTTGATCCGAAACAGCACTTTACTCAACCGCCACCTCGTTATAGTGAAGCGAGTATAGTAAAAAAAATGGAAGAAGTCGGTATAGGTCGCCCATCAACTTATGCAACAATTATTTCGGTATTACAAGATCGTGAATATGTTTCATTGGATAACAAAAGATTTATTCCAAGCAGCCGCGGTAAGATCGTGACTATATTTTTGGAAACTTTTTTTCAGCGTTGTGTAGAGTATGACTTTACAGCACAAATGGAAGAAAGGCTTGATTCAATCTCAAATGGACGTGCAGATTGGAAAAAAGAACTAGGCTATTTTTGGGTGCCATTTTTTAATCATGTAAATTCTGTTAAGCAAATGACACATGATGAGATTTTTAGTGGTATTCATGATTTGGTAGTCAATTGGTTTTGCTCAGAGGAAGGAAAGGAAGAAATAGGTAAAAAATGTCCTAATTGCTCTGGTGGTATATTGAAATTAAATTTTGGAAAAGCCGGTGTGTTTCTTGGATGTTCTAACTATCCTGCATGCAATCATACAAAAGAAATTACGGGCAGTAATGACAATTCAGAATATCCAAAAAGTTTGGGTATAGATGATGTGACAGGCCAAGAGGTAATGATCAAAAAAGGTCCTTTTGGACTTTATCTGGAGTTTAATAGTGAGTCAGAAAAGAAAAAAAAGATTTCTGTACCAAAAGATATAAATGTTAATGATATTGATCTAAATACCGCCACTCGATTACTTTCCCTGCCGAAAATAATCGGAGAGCACCCTGAAACTGGAAAGGAAGTAAAAATAGGTCTTGGACGATTTGGGTACTATATTCTCTATGATGATCGATACTTTTCTCTTAAAAAAAGCTCTAAGGAGGTATTAGACACACAATTAAACGAAGCTATACAAATTATTGAGAGCAGCCCACGCAAAGAGCTAAAATCTCTTGGTTTTAATGAAAAGGGAAAAGAAGTTTTTATCTGCAACGGTAGGTACGGATTCTATATAAAATGCGGTAAAACAAACGTTGCTTTGGGCAAGAATGCAGATATTGAAAGTATAGATCTGAAGAAGGCTTTAGAGTTAATTAAGAATAAAAAGTAGACTTCTTGCATAACCATTCTTTATATGTTCTTTATTGTTGTTCCAGCCCTACACGCTGGAACTGAGAAAAAAGAGCCTGAATTACAAGAAAGAAAATATTCAGATAACGAGAAAGTTGTCACCTGGTTAGCAGCTACAGTCGTGTGACGCAGACGTGCTACCAGGAAAATGTCTCTATCAGAGTTAAGCTTTGCTGGCAAAATGAAAAGTAAGACCAGCTTCTATACCGTGTGTGTGAAACACTTGATTGCCTATACTGATACTTTCTTTGTGTAAATTCTGCTCCGATGGTTTTTGATCTTTCTTCAATTCTAATATCTTTTTTCCATCTGGGTTTGCCGGTTGCTTTTCTTTCATTTCTCCTAACACCTCTGCTTCAAAATCAACATTACTACCAAGAACACCAAAACCTCTATATCCGACGTGCATATTTATATCTTCGTTTATACGATAATCAAAGCCAGCTTTCAATTGACCTGCAGGTCTTATTGACGATTTTTCAAACATTGTCATTCTTGTTCCACCAACTCCAATACCAACGTAAGGAGAAAAAGAGAAACTATCTACTGTCTTCTATACTATATTACTGTCTTCATCATCGTCTTCCTCATCATCAAAACCATCACCACCTTCAAACTTATCATCAATATCCTCGTCTTCAAATCCATCTTCAATCTCTGGCTCATCATATATTGCATCTTCAGTTTTAGCTTCAACAGGATAATCAGCAGCTTCAATAGCATTACTCTTTTCTTCATTACTAATCTTATCTTTGTTAGCAGCAGAAAAGACCTTGTTTGGATCATATGGCTCTTGTGTAGGCACACGTGTTGGTTTAATCAGCCTTCTTGTGAATGTGCTATCACTATAGTACAAAATTTTCTTTGACTTAATTGGATAAGTCGATTCTATCAAAATTATCTGATCATCACGTGGCAGCATAATAATTTCTTGAGGTAAGAGCAATGCTCTCTGTATTTCAGAGATATGCAATGATCTTGATGCAGGATTCAAGTCTAAAAATTTAGGTTTGTTTAATGATTCTTGTCGTACAGTTTTGTTTCCTATAAGCTGAGATATCAAATTAGCCGTTTCAATATTATTGGCTGCAAAAGTTATTCTATAGGTTGAGTTGGATAAAAAGGAGTTCATTCCTGCTTCTTCATATATTCCTTTAAGCTGTTCAGTATCTTGAACAATTAAAAATAACCTTACTCGATAGCCACGAAAGTATGCGATGCCCGTTTGAAATTGTTCCATTTTTCCAAGTGTTGGAAACTCATCCATTAAAAATAATACGCCGTAAGGCTCGTCATCCGATGGCAATTTTCTACATAAAAACTCAGTTGCCTGTTGGTAAAAAACCTGCATTAAAGGCCTGAGCCTAGTTAAGTTATCAGGAGTTAAACCAACATAAGCTGTAGTTTTCTTCCTTTTGAAATCCAAAATATTAAAATCACTTGATGCAGTTGCAGTATCGATCAATGGGTTTGCCCACAATTCAAGCGACGAGTTCATAGTTGACACAACACCTGATCTTTCTTTGTCAGCCTTTTGCAAAAAAGCTGCAATGTTCATATACGCTACCGGATGTATTATTTTACCCATTGTGTCCAAAACTACAGCAAGATTGTAAACTACGTCATCGCTACGCATCGTACGCACAACCTCACCAAAAGATTTAACTTTCTCTGGTGCAGCAAGTAAATTTAGTACCACCCCAACAAATAAGCTTCTTGCTTCGTTTTGCCAAAAATCTTGTTCAGGCATGATGAGGTTAGCTATTTTTTGCACATCGTCAACCATCTGTCCAGGTTTTTCACTAATCCATTCCAGTGGATTATAACAATGGCTTACCCCATCTGGCTGCGCTGGGTTCCATACATATACTTTTTGTCCTTGTCGCTCTCGCCAACCACTTGTTATTTCATAGTTTTCTAATTTTATATCATGCACAATTACCGAATCATTCCAAAATAACAAATTAGGAATTACAAAACCAACACCTTTACCAGAGCCTGTAGGTGCAAAGAGCAATGCATGCTGAAACCCATCAGCAATAAAATATCCTCTCTTATCTTTACCAAGCAATAGACCTTTTTTGCTTCTTAATCCCGCTTTTCGTATGTCTTTCTCTGATGCCCACTGTGAATCTCCATGAAGTGATTCTTTCTTTTTAAATGGCCGCCACTCAATTAGTCTTTCTCTCACATTCCACAAAATAATCATCAAAACAATTTGAGGCAGTACAGAAGATACAACTAATTTAATTTTGAGCTCAAAGCTATATAGCTCTGGATGATGCCAACAATATTGCATATGATCAAAAATTGTCGGCCAGAGAGCTTGAGGAAAAGGTGTCAAGCTAGGATTAATTGCTCTAAAATCTACACCATCTGGACCGTCAACAAACAGGTAGAATAATATACCAGACAAATAGAAGCAAAATTCAAATATGCTAAAAGATACCACACCTCCTATAAGAACATTACGTAGGTGATTTCCATTACTCATAAACTACTTTTTCTTAATTTACGTATAAACTTAAGCATTTCCATCTGAAGATCTAGTAAATAATACCTCAGAAATGATTCTTCTACCCCCACAAATTCTTTTTAGTTGAATAACAATATCAATTACATTTCTAATGTATGGTATGATCTGATCCGGGGGAATGCCAAGATTTGCTTGCATAACCATAAGTTTTATTTGCTCAAGAGCCATTGCCGGACTATCCGCATGAAGAGTTGATATTGACCCTGGGTGGCCAGTGTTTATTGCTCTAAGAAAACTAAAAGCTTCTGCTCCACGTAATTCATTATTGTTTGCACGAATTTAATTTAAATCCTTACCTATCAGCAAAATTCATCGAATAATACACTTTAGTGTTAGAATAGAAGTTCAATTTGAGTCAGCTCTAACTCAAACTATTAAATGTATTGTTTATGTAAATTAAGATTATTTGGTTCTTCAATGTAAGTATTGTTCGTTTATCATACAAAGCTAATATTGTTTTTTTTTGGTATAAATGGTACCCTATTACTAAACCTCCGCTGTCTATCTGTCCGTCCGTCTGTTGATCTGTCACCAGGCTTTATCTCATAAACCCTAATAGCTAGAAAGCTGAAATTTTCACAAATTATTAATGTCCGTTCCTATAACAACAAATAGTTACCGCTCAAAAAACGTGATTTTCTTTTATAGAAGATGGTACGGAACCCTTTTTTTTTCTTTTTTCTCCATCGTTTATATTCTAAAATGTTTATTGCATTTGACAATGAGGACGGGTAATGACAGTATATAATTATGCTACGGTCATTAACAATAAAAAAATAAATAATCTTTGATATTTTACAAATTAATCTTCGCTCACATAAATTTATTAAATTAATTAAACTACAAAACTTATTTATTCCAATTATAAGTAAATACAAACAAGTTACTTAACAACGACGTTAAATTTGACTTAATTGGATAAGTCGATTCTATCAAAAATATCTGATCATCACGTGGCAGCATAATAATTTCTTGAGGTAATAGCAATGCTCTCTGTATTTCAGAGATATGCAATGATCTTGATGCAGGATTCAAGTCTAAAAATTTAGGTTTGTTTAATGATTCTTGTAGTACAGTTTTGTTTCCTATAAGCTGAGATATCAAATAAGCCGTTTCAATATTATTGGCTGCAAAAGTTATTCTATAGGTTGAGTTGGATAAAAAGGAGTTCATTCCTGCTTCTTCATATATTCCTTTAAGCTGTTCAGTATCTTGAACAATTAAAAATAACCTTACTCGATAGCCACGAAAGTATGCGATGCCCGTTTGAAATTGTTCCATTTTTCCAAGTGTTGGAAACTCATCCATTAAAAATAATACGCCGTAAGGCTCGTCATCCGATGGCAATTTTCTACATAAAAACTCAGTTGCCTGTTGGTAAAAAACCTGCATTAAAGGCCTGAGCCTAGTTAAGTTATCAGGAGTTAAACCAACATAAACTGTAGTTTTCTTCCTTTTGAAATCCAAAATATTAAAATCACTTGATGCAGTTGCAGTATCGATCAATGGGTTTGCCCACAATTCAAGCGACGAGTTCATAGTTGACACAACACCTGATCTTTCTTTGTCAGCCTTTTGCAAAAAAGCTGCAATGTTCATATACGCTACCGGATGTATTATTTTACCCATTGTGTCCAAAACTACAGCAAGATTGTAAACTACGTCATCGCTACGCATCGTACGCACAACCTCACCAAAAGATTTAACTTTCTCTGGTGCAGCAAGTAAATTTAGTACCACCCCAACAAATAAGCTTCTTGCTTCGTTTTGCCAAAAATCTTGTTCAGGCATGATGAGGTTAGCTATTTTTTGCACATCGTCAACCATCTGTCCAGGTTTTTCACTAATCCATTCCAGTGGATTATAACAATGGCTTACCCCATCTGGCTGCGCTGGGTTCCATACATATACTTTTTGTCCTTGTCGCTCTCGCCAACCACTTGTTATTTCATAGTTTTCTAATTTTATATCATGCACAATTACCGAATCATTCCAAAATAACAAATTAGGAATTACAAAACCAACACCTTTACCAGAGCCTGTAGGTGCAAAGAGCAATGCATGCTGAAACCCATCAGCAATAAAATATCCTCTCTTATCTTTACCAAGCAATAGACCTTTTTTGCTTCTTAATCCCGCTTTTCGTATGTCTTTCTCTGATGCCCACTGTGAATCTCCATGAAGTGATTCTTTCTTTTTAAATGGCCGCCACTCAATTAGTCTTTCTCTCACATTCCACAAAATAATCATCAAAACAATTTGAGGCAGTACAGAAGATACAACTAATTTAATTTTGAGCTCAAAGCTATATAGCTCTGGATGATGCCAACAATATTGCATATGATCAAAAATTGTCGGCCAGAGAGCTTGAGGAAAAGGTGTCAAGCTAGGATTAATTGCTCTAAAATCTACACCATCTGGACCGTCAACAAACAGGTAGAATAATATACCAGACAAATAGAAGCAAAATTCAAATATGCTAAAAGATACCACACCTCCTATAAGAACATTACGTAGGTGATTTCCATTACTCATAAACTACTTTTTCTTAATTTACGTATAAACTTAAGCATTTCCATCTGAAGATCTAGTAAATAATACCTCAGAAATGATTCTTCTACCCCCACAAATTCTTTTTAGTTGAATAACAATATCAATTACATTTCTAATGTATGGTATG
Source organism: Dircenna loreta (assembly GCA_963555665.1). Taxonomy (NCBI): domain Eukaryota; kingdom Metazoa; phylum Arthropoda; class Insecta; order Lepidoptera; family Nymphalidae; genus Dircenna; species Dircenna loreta. Next base: position 5,709,601 of record OY743101.1, read on the forward strand.
ATCTGATCCGGGGGAATGCCAAGATTTGCTTGCATAACCATAAGTTTTATTTGCTCAAGAGCCATTGCCGGACTATCCACAGGAAGAGTTGATATTGACCCTGGGTGGCCAGTGTTTATTGCTCTAAGAAAACTAAAAGCTTTTGCTCCACGTAATTCACCAACTATTATCCTATCTGGTCTTAAACGTAAACATGCCTCTATCAAATCTTGAGTGGTCACTTTTGCCCTGCCTTGCCCTCCTTTAGAGGCAATTAAATGGACTTTATTGGGATGATCATTCAAAACTATCTCTCTTGCATCTTCAACAGTAATAATTCTTTCTTCAAATGGAATAGCACGCAAAGCAGCATTAGTAAAAGTGGTTTTATCAGTGGAAGTTCCACCACTAATTATGATATTTTTCTTATTTATTACAGCATATTCTAAAAACTCTTTTATTTTTTTTTGTTTCAGTAGCAAATCTAGGTGACGATCTACTGGATTATCGGTCACTCCTATAACAGTTTCAGAAAAAGCCCCCATTTTTTCATAATCATCCAATGCCAATTGCATAGAAGAAGGTTTACGAATTGAAATGACTACTTTATCAGGCTCACATGCTGGAGGAAACACTATCTGTATACGATAACCATTTGGTAATGTAGCTGAAAGCAGCGGTGTCTCTTCGCTCAGTTTTTGTTCTGTAGCTTGAGCAATCAACCTGCCAAGAGATTTTAAATGATTAAGATCAAATATTTCTAACTTTTCGCATCTTATTTCACCGCGATTTTCAATCCATACTTCCTTCGGTTTATTTATTGATATTTCATTTACACCTTCCTCTTGAAATATCCCTTGTAATGGCTCCAAGTATGTATCAAGTGCAGCATAGTTCATTTCAGTTATTTAATATTGACTGTGGAGGAAATACTATATCTTGGTTAACAAATACTTTCAATGCAGTTCCTTGATTAACATAAATAGTTGGTTTTTTATCTACACTCCTATCAACTATATCTCGCATGTCTTTGGAAAAATCATTAATTGATTTTTCAATTGCGCTTTCATAAACAGACTTACTATTTTTCTGAATTTGCTTTAATAATGCCTTCACATCTTCTAAAGTAATAGGGATATCCTCTTCAGTAACTTTTTGACCTGCAAGTGCTGTGCTTAGAACCTTCGCGACCTCTTCTTTCATGATAGAATCATTTTGAATTCTTCTAATAGCTCTAGAACCTAATTTCCATTCTTCTTTTTTAATGGCTTTAATTGCTGTTTTAATATCACCTTCCCCCAATCCACTTACAATCACTTCTTTGAAAGAGAAAATATCTATTTCAGTTGCAGTAATAGACTTCACTGCATCCATGGCAGTTAGCGCATCGATAAAATTAGAGGCTTATTGTCCTACAACAGCTGAACCAATCGAAACATCAGCAAGTGCCACTGAAGAGAATAATGCACTTACTATTTTATTATCAACTATTCCAGCTATCCCTGCCCTTCCAAGCTCATCGGTACCAGATGATGAAATAGCAACATCTATACCATGAGGAAGAGTGATCCTATTCCAATTTATGTTCACTCGGGCTTTTACAACATTTGAGTCGAATGAATAATCACCTATTAACCTTGAGCCTTTTGGTATTAAAATTGTATCACCAGTTTCTGCATAAACGTCTCTACTAACAATAGCACGGAGCATTCCTTGTAAGTCAGAACTTATTGCAGTTTCAAGAATAGCGTCAATAACTTTACCTTAAATAATCATTAAACCAAGCTTTCCAGCTTTGGTAGCTTTGCTCGACTGTGCTGAGGTATTGGATAAAACAGCATCTGCAGCTTTATCTTTCCCGCTACTACCTGAAATTGCTAACATTTGTGCACTACGCCTTTCTTTAGGATAACCTCCGCTTCCTATTGTAGGAAATGAAGTAGGCAAATTGCTAATAACATTACCAGAAGGAAAATTTTGCTTTGGTAGAACAGGTATATTTGACAAGGGAGTTTCTTTTAGTTGCTCTTCTTTTTTTGTCACTTCCTCTTTTTTGATTTGTTTTACTTCTGGTATGACTTGTGGAATAGGAAGAGGAGGTAAGGGTGGCAAGAGATCAGTTACTATTCTTTCGGAAACTATTGCATTATCTGGAACTTGTTCTAACTTTCCTTTCAATTCTTGAATGAATCTTTTTTAACAATCTCTGGACCCTCTTTATTAGAAGGACTAAAATAAAGATAGTACACTCCACCAACTAAGAGCGCTACCATAACTATCATCAATGCCTTATAACCTTGATTAGAGCCAACTGTTACTACCTTGCTTTCTATCTCTGATTCATCTTCTACACTATTATGCCTTTCTTTACTCATATTATATGTACCACAACTAAAGTGACCTATTTATAACTTCAACTTCACTACCTTCATAACGCATTAATAGCTTTTTATGTACTCCTTTTCTTACAACATAATCATCAAATAACAGCCTTTTACAGGGTTTATCATTCTCTTCTATAAAAACCTGAGGAATTTTATTACTATTTCTAAACTTTAAATAGGTTAAATAACCATCATCGAATAACTCAATTGGAACTATATCTACGTTACCACCTTCATCAATATATGTATAGTTGTACCTCGTATTATTTTCTTGTATTACTTTTTCTGGCTTTTCTGTAATGTATTGCATTTGAGTAGGTAAAGAAACCTCATCTAAATCAACATCAAATTCATCTTCTTCTTGAGGATAATAAAAACGTATTACGTAAGATATATCCTTTTCAACGGAATAATCATGATCCACTTTTTTAGCATCAGCATCTGGGTATTTATCGTAATTTGGTCTTGAAATTAGATCAAAAATGTAATTTCTCTTTTTAGTTGTCGTAATAATCATGTTAGTGCGACTACTGACTTCAAATGGCATGACAAGCAGTTTATTATCATAAGGATTAATTTTCCAACTTGATGCATCACCAACAGCAATATTTTTGACTTTTTCCCCTTCTGCAAACTCAATATAAGAATAGTAACCTTGACTAAAAATTACTGCAAACACCTCATTAGGGCTATATACAAAAGTCTTTATTCTACTATCTACAGAAATAGGTTTATTATTAATAGATGCATTTAAGTTGCCACTTATTAGTAAAGCTAAAACTAACAATATCCTACACATATTCATCGTCTACTCTATATGAAATAACTTGAAACCCTAACGGGTTAATATATCTTTGCTGATCATTCATTTCAAGCGATGCATATTTATACGACATCACAACTATCTTATTTTTCCTTGAGGAATTTCCATCTTTTCGTGTAAATTCTATAGAAAATCTCACTTGAAGAGCATCGTTACCTAATTTTTGAATTGAACGAATTTTCAACTCACCTTTAGCATCTGAATATAAATTAAAAAGGTCATTCATATTCTGCGATTTTATATAATTGCTAAATTCACTATATACACTAGGAGAAGAAAATAACCTTACTTTTGTATAATAATTATAATTATAATTATATGGGTCAAAAACCTCCCTTGCTTTTATATACTCTGAAATAAAATAATCGTTCAGCGTTTCATTTGCAGAATATTGTTTTACTGTAACAGGATCAACCAATTGCACTATTCCTGACTTTTTGTCAATTTCTATAACGAATGGCTCAATAGTGCTACTTGTGCTAATTTTAAATATAGCTAATATGCTTATAGAAATTGCAACTAGTAATATTAATGTAAATAAAAGTAAAGTATTTCTCTGAGCAACAACTGTGCTATAGCGAACAAACCCTTAATCCATGGCCTAACTTGCCAAATTTTGTTTCCATTATATGTAATCATTATATTCATTGCGTTCCATAATAAGTGGTATACACTTTGTAACTTCTAAACCGTTATTTTTCAACTCTGATAACTTTCTACCATTGTTTGTAAGTAATTGTATTTTTTTAATGTTCAATTTCTTAAGTATTTTAGCTGCAACAGCAAAGCTCCTTTCATCATCTTCAAAACCCAATACTCTATTTGCATCAACAGTATCAAGATTATATTTTCTTTGCATACTGTATGCTCTTAACTTATTAGTTAAACCAATGCCTCTCCCATCTTGCATCAAGTATAATATAATGCCATTCCCAAAGTCGGTCATTATTTGATTTGCTTGATGTAACTGGCTTCTGCAATCACATGATAAGCTGTCTAATAAGTCTCCTGTATAGCATGAAGAATGAATTCTCACTAATGGCTCATTATCTTTATCTGGATTGCCAATGATAATTGCATAATGTTCTCTTCCGCCACTTTTAGTTCTATAAGATATGATATCTACTTCTTGAGTCTGCTTTAAAAATAATGATGTTTTGCAAACTTCATACACACTATGATTTCGTTGAAAATCATTCAAAAGTAACGTATTTAGTGCAATAATGTCATTTTCTTCACACCAATTTTGCATTTCATGTTTATTCTCAAACGTCATATCAGCCACTAATGCGTATGGCAATAACTCTGAGAACTTAAGCAAGGCAACAGCATACGCATCTATTGTCTTTGAGCATTGCAATTCTTTTATGCTATCTTCCTTTGAACAATTTATTAAATGGAGCAGTTCATCAAAATTGCTTATCAATAGACGTTTGCTACTATGTTCTTTACTCTGACATATGTATTTTACCTTACTTGCAGTCACAGTAACATACACATTACCTGATATAAGCTTATATTGACTAAATAATTTTTTTTCTAAAGTTTCAGCAGCAGCAAGCAATAGATAGTTATTTTCATCATCATATATTAAAATTGGAAGACCACGCCTGACTTCACTGATGACCCTTTCTACTTTATTTCTACTTTGATTTCCTATAAACATTTCACCTACACCAAACAACTTGGTGCGGTCGAGAAGACTTGAACTTCCAAGGCTTTGTGAGCCACAGCGACCTCAACGCTGCGTGTCTACCAATTCCACCACGACCGCACTTTATTCTAGTTTCTATATAATTACTTTAAATTTCTTAATCATTTTAGGATTTTTCATCTAAAGTATCAATCTGATACTAGGATAATTTAGGAAATGCCTGTATAATTTAACTATGAATTTTATGGTTACAAACTTTAATCATTTAAGATAATCTTAATACTAATTCTTAATTTAGGTCTTTATACAAATGAAAGTAGCTAATACCTTCATTTTTTTAATTCTATCTCTTACAATTAGCTTTCACTCCACTCATGCACAAATATTGTACACATGGTCTCAAATCATTCCAGAAAATAAATTAAGCATACGTGCGATTATAGACAATAACATGTGTCCCATTGCTTACGTCGATAATAAGGAAGTAGAAATGCTAAGTCGCAGCTCAATTAACAATACCGAAACAGTTTGTGAACTGATAGTAGAAACAAATGCTCAAAACATTAGTATTGACAATATAAAAGTTCCCGTATTAGCGAAAAAGATCAGCAAAATTGCCTTCATTGGCGATACAGGATGTAGAATAAATATGTTATTTCAGCAAGAATGTAATTCTGTAGATAGCTGGCCTTTGAAAAAAAATTTAGATTCAATCGCTTTTCATAAACCAGATTTAATTATCCATGTTGGTGATTATCATTATAGACAAGCAAAATGTAGAAACACAAAAAAGTGCGGCGATATTTATGGATATAGCAAAGAAGCTTGGTACGCTGATTGTTTTGAGCCTGCAAAAGATATTTTAACACAATCTCCTTTTCTTTTTGTTCGTGGAAATCATGAGAGTTGTAATAGAGCTTACGAAGGATGGTTCAGATATTTAGATTCATACCCCTTTTTCCCTCAAAAATGTGAAGATCTTATTTCCAGTTGGTTCTTAGATACTGGGCCGATGAAGTTTTTTATCTTCGACTCTTCATCCGGTGAGGAAATTTTTACAACCCAAAGCACAGTTGATGCTTTTGAGAGGCAGTTTGATAAATTGATACAAGATAAGCCCACGTGGTTTTTGACTCATAAACCACTTTGGAGATCTCCAAAAAAAGAATTTTTGACATTAAAAAGCCATGGTAATCTTACACAAATTGAAGCTTTTGGAGATAAATTTCCAAGGAATGTTACTACCATAGTTTCTGGCCACATTCATATAGCCCAGATTTTATTAATGGATAATGTTCCAGATCAGATTATAGTTGGAAACGGCGGTGCATTATTACACGCTCAAGATCAAGAACCTGTTTATCAAAACGTAGAATTTAACTATCCAAATAGTAGAAATTACTTAGCACACGAAGTTAGAAACTTTTTCGGCTTTGGCTTTGCAATATTAGGTTTAGACGATCACAAATTTACTTTCTATAACCAAGATAATAAGGAAATGTATTCTGCAAACCTAACGAAAGACTTTAAACTTAAAACAAATTAAAATTAGGACTATTTAAGGACGCAGAAAAAACGTGCTGAGCTTAAAAAACTCATAGCAACAAAAAACACTGAAATTCTTGTATATATCGACTAATCTGGAATTGATAACACAAAAGTCAGCGTATTAGTATGATTGCAGCTTTGAATAAGGGAAAAATTATGGCGCCTATGATTTTTGAAGGCTACTGCGATACAGACGTTTTTAATAGCTAGTTCAAGCTTTATTGCTGGGTGATTTTGGATAATGCAACTTTTCATAGAAAATAAGTGAATTTGTTAAAAGTGTCGGTGCTGAAGTTATATATCTGCCTCCATATTCTCCTGATTTTAATCAAACCATTGGTTTGTTATAAAAAATTGAGCCAGAAAGAATATCCAGCTATTCGAACTATTAGAAAAAGAGCTATATATGAGCATGTTTTAGCACAGACATTTTTTGTAACTAGGCGAATGCAATCAGTTTTAGCGGCTTGAAAGGATATCAATTAATAAAGAAATGCATCTATAGTAATTAGAAGAAAGAATGAAAAAGTACAGAAGTAGAAATGTGAGTTGACAAAATAAGAGAAATATAATATATTGACGATAATGAGACTATTTAAAATTAATTATGTCGGTAGTAGTAAATACACCAGGTAACATACAAAGAACGTCAAAATTAAGAGATATTTTACTAGCCCCTGTGAGGTGGCTAGTCATTGGTTTAGCTGTAGTATTACTCATAGCATCTATTGTTCTTGTTCTAGCATTAATTCTAGTCGCTCAAGCATTGAGTAAGCTATATGTTCTTGCAGGAGGCAAATTACCGGAATGGTTAGAGCAAAGAACTGAAGCATTTATGGAGGCAGCACGTATCCCACAAACAACGCATGATACTAATGTAAATGATGCAATTAATATTAACGTTCAAAAGCTAAAAGAAAACTATGGCGAGCCTGATGTTGATGATAAGTTTATAGAGGAAATAGAAGGATTTATTGATCAGTTAGAATGCATAGCAAATGGCACACAAAAAGCTTTAGATAAAGATCAACTCACAGCAGATGAGAAAAAAACATGCACTTGAGTGCCTAAAGCGTATAAAAAATGACCCTGATTCACATAGTGGAAGTGGATTAAGATTGAAGCAAGTTTTAAGTTTGGTTTGGAAAGCTTGTAAGGATAAAAATAAAAAAAGTACTGATAATAATATAGATATTAATGCCCGCATATCACAGAGAAAATATCAACTGGTTAAACATTTAGTAGAATCGCAAACAGAATACGGAGTACTTGTTGGCAGTGCATGTTTTACTGGTACCTTTAACAGTATTGTCTCTTCCTTGTACACTTTTGAAGAGTTTTCCTTCTTGCAAAGAGCGGATAAGGCTACTGTAAAACAAGAATTTCAAAATGAGCTACAAAAAAAAGGTGAAGAATTATTTAATCAGCTTGCCAATGATGAAGAAAAAAAAGAAGTTGCAAAAGCTTTAAGTAATCCTTCTACAAATTTCTTTATTAGCTTTATAGAATCATTTAAAAATCACTCTGCACGTGCAGTTTTAGGTGATAAAAAATGTGATGAACTAATAAAAGAAAATTTTGCTAATCTTCAATACAAAGAATCAATATCTAGCTTTATCTAAAGTAATCACTTAACTAACGGCAAAGTGATACCATGTTGATTCATATATTTTCCTTTCATATCATCATCTGACTTCTCACACTCACTTTCGCCGCTCAAAAACACAAATTGACATGCTCCTTCATTAGCGTAGATTTTTGCAGGAAGTGGAGTAGTGTTAGAGAATTCAAGTGTGACGTGACCTTCCCATCCAGGCTCTAAAGGTGTGACGTTTACTATAATACCACATCTTGCATAAGTTGATTTACCAACACAAATTACCAGTACATTCCTTGGTATACGAAAATATTCCACCGTGCTGGCAAGTACAAAACTATTTGGTGGGATTATACATACATCTGTTTCCTTATCTATGAAACTATTCTCAGAAAAAATCTTGGGGTCTACAATAGCTGAATTAACATTAGTAAAAATCTTAAACTTATTACTAACTCTTGCATCATAGCCATAAGATGATAATCCGAAAGATACAACACCCTTACTGCTTTTATGATTCACAAAAGGCTCTATCATTCTAGAGTTTTCAGCCTTTTCCCTTATCCATTTATCTGGCATAACTGCCATAATTGTCCTTTAAAGTTTTGTAATACTTATAATAATATGTAATAGAATTTAAATGTAAACCTGAATTAGCGTTACACTCTGGAATGGCAAAGTTTCCAGTATAAACTACCTATACAAAAATAAATTGGCAATATTTCAAGCCTGCCAAGCAGCATCAAAAACGATAGAAATAGCTTTACTCCACCACTAAAGGAGGAATAATTATCTGAAGGATCTATTAGGTTACTAAACCCTGGGCCAGAATTTGTAAGCATTGCAGAAACAGAGCTGATGCTAGTTATAAAGTCCGCATTGCTCAAGTAAGACATCACTATTGATGATATAGTGAATGTTAACATGTAAATCGCAAAAAACGTAAAGACGGATTGAACTTCATCATTTTCCAGTATTTTACCATTGAGTTTTACTCTATCGCTTTCACTTGGATTTAATAAAGAGCTAAAGTAATTCCTTATAGATTTTAGAAAAATGACTAAACGGAAGATTTTGATTCCACCACTAGCAGAACCACCACATCCACCAATAAAGGCTAAAAAGAAAGCTAAGACTGAAATAAAGCTCCAATTCAAGTAGTTGCACATTACATAGCCAGTTGATGTGATAAAGGAGGTAATGGTGAATGTGCTGTACCTAAATGATAAAAATACTCCTAAGTCAAAATTTTTATATAACCAAAAACAAGCAAGCAAAGATGAGATAACAACTATCTTAATAAAGTAAGAGACCTGTTCATCATAACAAACGTCTAATCGTCTTATAATTTTTAAATAGCTCAGAAAAGGTAAAGAGCCTAAAATCATAAAGATAATTGTTATGACCTCCAATATAGGGTTATTGTAGTAGCCTATAGAATCGTTATAGTTAGCAAATCCACCAGTTGATACAGCGGACATTCCGTGACATACTGCGTCAAATAATGGCATGCCAGCTAGATAGTACGAAAATATGCACAATAAAATTAGGCAGTAATATATTTCTGCAATATGTATTACTACGCTTCGCGTATGTGGTAACTTTCTTTTAAGAGCATCTGAGTACTCAGAATAGAGTAAATTATTTAAGCTCAAAACCTTAAATATGGGAAAAATTGCAATTCCTACTGTAATTACTCCAAAACCACTTATACCGTGCAGCATTGCTCTCCACAGTAGTATCCCCGGAGATTGTTGCTCGATGTAACTTAGAACAGTTGCTCCTGTGGTTGTAATCCCAGATACTGCTTCAAACAGTGCATCAATGTAGCTTAAACTATCAAGATAAAATGGAATAGCTGCAAATAGAGATAATGCAATCCAGGTACAACTGGTAATCGCAAAAATTGCCGGCATTCCATGTACCCTATTTAGTTTACCCAGTAGAATAAAAATCGCACTAAATGTGCAGGTAACTATAAATCCAACCAGAAAATTTTTCCATTCGTAACCTAGATAATTATTAGTAATAGCAGGAATAAGCATTGCTACGCCAAACAACAATAGAAAAATTCCCACAATAAACGCAATTGAACGTAAAACTTGCAGATTTTCCATAGACAGTACTGTGAAAGCTATATGTTTTTAAAACTTCAACCGCTTTGCTAATTTTTTCTCTTGACTTGATTATAAATACGTATAATTATAGCGCTAAATTTGCCATAAGAGGTAAGGTATGTTATTAACTGAAAGACAAAAAAACATTCGAGATTCATTAATTAGTGAAGCTATAAAGGGCAACTTTGAGAGTATAAAAAATAATTACGATAGTGATGTACAAAAAGTTTTGGAAAGCAAATTACCTAGCGATGTACAAGAAAAGTTTAAAGAGGATTTACCTAACCCTTGCACCACTTTAAAGTTTATTACGTTCCAAAAAAATCAAAAAGAAATTAACCAATATAAGCAAAAAATTGAGAGTACTTCAAGTGGTATAGTTATGAAAGAAGCAAAAGGGAGTAATGATCCAAATGTTAAAAAAATTCAAGATTTATTATATTATGCAGTCCAGCAGAACAATCTTAAAAAGGTTCAGAACATACTCAACAGTAATCCTAATAGTGATGTACAAAAAGCCTTGAAAAGCAAATTTTCTTACAATTACACCATCTTAGATTTTGCTATTTTTACACAAAAAAAAGAAGGAGATATCATTAAGGCACTTTGGCAGAAAGCTGATCAAGAAACTCGTATTCTCCTTAGTAATAGTGCAATCAAATTAGCTAATAAGAGTTCAGATTATGATGTTAAAAATTTATTCCAGAAGTTAAGGATTACAATAGAAAGTACACCGAAAAAGCCACTAGAACAAACTTATGAAGAATCTAATCAGAAAAATGGTATTTGTGGTAGAGCTATACAAAAAGTGGAAAATTTAAAGAGAATAAGTGATCTTCACTACAAATTACGTCAAGCAATACATTATCTGGATGTTAAAAAAGTTAAAGCAGTATTAGAAGATTGTGATACAAATCTAGCAATGATTTTAAATAGACCTATACATTCACAGAGCAAAACTACCCTTTTACTTTATCCTCTGCAAGTTGGTCTTAATAAACGATATATAGGTGATGGTGAAAGATTGAAACAAGAAGATCTGAGAAATATAAAAGAAATTACTAAACTTCTTTGGGATAAAGCTTCTCCTGATATTCGCGATTACTGGTTTAAATTCCATCAAGATCAACAAGAAGAAAGTACAAAAGACACAAAAGCAACCTTTGAAGCTCATTTGAAAAACGCTTCTCCTGATATTCGTAACTTGTGGCTTAAATATCAAAGAGTGCCTGAAAATCAAGATGCAGCTGTAATAAAACTTCTTAAAGGTGAGCAACAACGACATGCCAAGATAGATAGTGAGAAGTGGCTTGAAGATTTTATTCAAGAAGTTAAGGATTACACAGAACAAAAAAGCATAGAAGATAACCTTGAAATAGCTACAGAGAAACCTACAACAAAATCTGTTCTACAAGACGCACAACTTTCTCAAATAAATAGAACTTGTTGTATTTTATAGTAAATAAGTTCTTAGGAAATCTAAGCATGATAACAATAAAAACAAGAAATTTAAACGTTCTATTGTTAACCTAGTATCCAGAATAAAAAAATATCAAAGTCATCATATTATATCACGAACCTTTTCCAAGACTTTTTTCATATTTTCGCTTGAAAGTGGAATTAAGCCAAGCCTAGATAAATATCCACCTTCAGTACTAATAGAGTCTACAACTTCTCTAATGAATTCCCTTAATCCATCAACAGTATCTAAGTGTTCTTTCTTTATATAAAGATATAAAGGCCTTGCTAACATATACTCCCCCGATGATATATTTTTATAAGTTGGCTCAATTCCTGCGATTGTGCTTCCTTGAATCTCATCTTGGTTTTTCGCTAAAAAGCTGAAGCTAAATATTCCTAAAGCATTTTTATTGCTCTTCAATTTTTGTATTATTACGTTTTCATTAATTCCAACTTCTATATATCTTCCATCATCTCTGATATTACTACATGCTTTCTTTCTTTTTTCTTGGTCTTGATAATTCTCTTTGAAAATCCTTGAGTTCATGCATGAATATTGATCAAGCATAATAAAATTAATCAAAGTTTCATGTGTACCTGTATTTTGATGTGGACCATAGATTTTAATTTCTGTTTTTGGTAGAGCTTGATTTACATCAGACCAAAATTTCTTGTTATTCTTTACTAATCTATCATTGTCTTCAGAATATGAAGATAAAGTTTCAAACAGGTCATTTTTTGTAAAATCAAATCTATGGCTTTGATTTGAATTTGCAATAACAATTCCATCATAGCCAATTATGATCTCTATTACTTCATTCACTTTATTTCTTTTACATAATTCTCTCTCTACTTCCTTCATAGGGCGAGATGAAGTAGTGATATCTGGTGTGCCTTCCCCTATTCCTGAACAAAACATTTTGAACCCTGATCCACTTCCTATCGATTCTACAACTGGAGTTTTAAAGGAAAATATACGGCTGAATTCTTCAGATATAAATGAGATAAAAGGAAAAACAGTTGAAGATCCAACAATTCTGATATATCTTCTAGCATCAACATTTGACAATGGGATGAGTAATACAAATGCAAAAATAAGGAAAAGGCGTTTCAGCATCGTTTTCGCTCAAGAGTGTAAACTTAATTATCGTAATAAAAAATCAAACTGAAAAGCTTTTTTTCTAGATTTCAAAAGGTATAACGATCAAATGTGTGCGTAATGATGAGATCTGAATCACAGCATTCATACAACTGTATCTATATCGAATCCTCTTATGTTTTTCAATACTGAAAAATTCTTTCATATTAACTTAATGATGCAATATATCCTTTTCTTTAATAGATAAGTCATCATCGACTTTTTTTACATTATCATCAGTAATGTTTTGTATTTCCTTTTTGGCAACATGAAAATCATCTTCTGAGATTTCCTTATTTTTCTTCATTTCCTCTATTTTTTCCATAACATCTCTGCGTATATTTCTAATTGCAACTCGTGCATTTTCAGAAAATTGATGCAATAATTTCACTAATTTTTCACGAGTTTCTTGTGTTAACAAGAAGATTTAAATTCAGGTTAGCAACAAGATTTAAATTCAGGTTAGCATTGATTATCGCATTTTTTACTTCACCGATAACAGTAGCATCCCAAACTTTAACTGATAGAGTTTTGTTATCTATAGCTGAAACGCCTGCAACTTGGTTCAGTTTTTGATGTCCACCATAGATATTTACAACTATACCATCAAGTAATGATGAGTTAGCTCTACCAGTACGTACACCTTTCATATCATCATGAAAAGACTGAATAGTTTTTAGCATTCTTTCTTTTGTTTTAGCTTTTATTTCGTTTAACATAAATTACCTAATGTTTATAATCTGAGACTATAGTATAAGTACCTTGACCTTTAATAATATAGACCCTTTTTTCACTTTTCAAAGAAAAAACTACTATTGGAATAGAATTTTCACGAGCAAGTGAAATTGCTGACGCATCCATAACCTTCAAATCACGAGTTAACAAATCTGTGTAAGAAAGCCTATCGTACATTACAGCATTCTCATTTTTTTTTGGATCAGCAGAAAACACGCCACTTACTCGCGTACCTTTTAAAATAACATTACAATTCATTTCAACAGCGCGTAAAGCTGCAGCTGTATCCGTAGTAAAAAATGGATTACCCGTTCCTGCTGCAAAAATTATCACCCTGCCCTCTTCTAAATGATGAATAGCCTTCCTTCTTATATAAGGCTCACGTATAGTAGTCATAGGTATAGCAGACAACACCCTAGAGACTATAGAGCTTTTTTCTAAAAAATTTTGCAAAATTAAAGCATTAATGACAGTACCAAGCATTCCAATATAATCACTGCTTGCTCTCTCACAGCCACTTAAAGATGCTGATGCACCACGAAAAATATTCCCACCAACAACAATACAAACTTGAACTCCGAGATAACAAACTTCAACTATGTCTTTGGATAGTTTATCTATAACTTCCATATCATGGCCAAATAGCTTTGATCCCATCAAAGCCTCCCCAGAGATTTTAAATAACACTCTGGGGTATTTTACTTCTGAAGTTTTGTTACTTATTTGCACCATCCAAAGTAAGTAACTTATAATTAGCTAATTTAACAGCACTTGATTCTATAAAATCAGCAATCTTCATTTTATCATCCTTTATAAACTTCTGCTCTAGCAGAACAACTTCTTCATAGTATTTAGCCATTCATCCATCTACTATTTTTTTCGCTACCTCTTCAGGTTTATTTAAGCTCTTTACTTGCTCCTCAATTATAGAACGCTCATTGTTTAATTTTTCTTGATCTAAATCATCTATAGATAAAGCTTCAGGTTTCATAGCAACTACATGCATAGCTATTTGCTTTCCAATCTCTTGTGTATCATCAGATGATTGCAATGCTACTAAAGCACCAATCTTACCTAAGCCAGGCATATCACCATGTACATAGCCAGCAATAATCCCATCCTTAATCTCTAGGTAGCAAAGATTGCTTAACTCTAACTTCTCACCAAGAACCGATGTACCACTCATAATAGCTTTCTGCACTGTACTAACATCTTCATATTTGGCATTTTTTAACTCATCAAGACTAGTACAACGTTCTTGACAAGCAATTGATGCTAAATTTGAAACTAATGTTATGAACTTCTCATTTCTAGCAACAAAATCAGTTTCACAATTGACTTTAACCAATACACCATAATTTTTAGCCAAGCACATAGCAATAAGCCCATCCAAAGCTACTCTATCAGACTTTTTGTCAGCTTTAGCAAATCCTATTGTACGTAACCTATCAACGGCTTTCTTAATATCACCATCACACTCTTCTAACGCTTTCTTACCATCGCTTAAGCCAAGCCCTGTTCTATCGCGTTATTCCCTTATACTACTTGAATCCATCTTCATTTACTTACTATTACCTCCCTTTCTATTTCAACCTTAATACGCTTCTTTTTAGTTTGCACAATATCCTCTTCTTTTTCTTGAATAAGCTCATCATCCTTAACTCTAGACCTTGTCAAACTAGACTCTATTCCAGCTAATATAGAATCTGCAACTAATTTACAATAGAGCTCTATTGATTTTCTTGAATCATCATTTCCTGGTATAGGATAGGCAATACCATCTGGGTCAGAATTGGTATCAAGTACTCCAATTACAGGAATACCCAGTTTTTTAGCCTCTTTAACCGCTATATGCTCTTTGTTAGTATCAATAATAAATAAAATATCAGGAACTGCTCCCATTTCTCTAATTCCACCCAATTCTTTATCAAGCTTTTTTCTTTTCTTTTCAATGTTTCCTAATTCTTTTTTTGTTAAGATACTATCTTCATCATTCAATATTTTCTCATATTGTATCAAAGTTTTTATCGAAGAAGAAACAGTGTTCCAATTAGTAAGCATACCACCAAGCCATCGATCATTTACATAATACTGACCACAACGAACTGCTTCACTTGCAACAATATCTAAAGCTTGAAATTTCGTACCAACAAATAAAATGCGACCATCTTGAGATGCAACATCGTATAAAGCTTTCATCGCCGCCTCTAACAATGGTAATGTTTTCCGTAAGTCTATTATGTGTATACGATTCTGTTGATGTACACCATATATATATGGGGCCATTTTCGCATTCCAGCGACTAACTTTATGGCCAAAATGCACACCAGATTCAGCTAAATCACGTATAGTGACTTTAGGCAAATTTGTCATATTTATTCCTCCAAATAGTTTATCCTCCATGGCATAACCCTAACGGGACTACTTGCATAAGCCATGTGTGAAATTAAGTTATTTACATAGTAATAAAAAAGACAAAAAAGCGCAAACAAAAAATATTGACAAGTAGCAACACGTTGATTAGCTTTAAGATTACAAACGTTAAAAAGCAATGGGGGGTGTAGCTCAGTTGGTTAGAGCGCATGCCTGTCACGCATGAGGTCGTGAGTTCAAGTCTCATCACTCCCGCCATTACAGCAGAAACACCTTAAAATTCTTTAAGTTTCTTATTAATTTGAATTAATTTCTTTCAGAGACTTGACATGATATTGTAATTGCTGCTTAATCTATTTAATTTTATCGTTAATAATTGGGATTAAATATGTTCATTTCTGAGGTTTTTGCGGCAGATGCAACTAACAATGTATCAGCATCTGTTGCTAGCTTTATTCCACTCATTTTAATATTTGTAGTATTTTATTTTCTCATTATTCGCCCCAATCACAAAAAACTAAAAGAACATAGAAGGATGATAGATCAAATAAAACGTGGTGATACGGTTATTACTTCTAGTGGAATAATAGGTGAAGTAAACAAAGTTGACGAAGTAAATGCACAACTAATACTAGAAATAGCACCAAAAATTGAAATAAAAATCCTAAAGTCTGCTATATCTGAAATCTTAAATAAAGAAATTCAAAAGCCAGTAGCTAAATCTATTGAAAAAAGCAAAGTTGAAAAGAATGGCAAGAAAAATAAACTAGAGGAAAGTAAAAAAGACAAAAATGCTTCATAATTTAAGAAGTGTGTGGAATATTAGGTATAGTAAGTAGCGATGATTCAGTAATACCAACTTTACTAACCGCGTTGCAAAAATTGGAATACAGAGGGTATGACTCTTCAGGTATAGCAATTATAAATAATAGAGGTAAGATAGAAGTCAAAAAATAAGAAGAAGGTAAAGTTGAAAGATTATGTGAAGTTGTTCATGAGAGCAAGATATCTAGTAGCAAAGTTGGTATAGCACATACTCGTTGGGCTACACATGGAGTTCCAAATCTTAAAAATGCTCATCCCATTTATATAAATAATGTTGTTGTTGCTCATAATGGCATAATTGAAAATTACAATATATTAAAAAAGGACCTGGAGAAAAAGGGAGTATCTTTTCATACCGACACTGGTACAGAAGTAATACCAAACATATTAACTGCATATCTTAATGAAGGATTGTCACCAGTTGATTCTATATTACAGTGTCTAAACAATTTACAAGGTTCACTTGCTTTGGCTTTATTATTTGCAGAATATCCAGATACTTTATTTGTTGCAAAAAGAAATTTGCCTTTAGCAATAGGATATAACTGTAATAAAGTATTTGCTGCCTCTGATACTAATGCTTTGAGTTCATTTGTAGAAAAAATATTGCATTTAGAAGATAATGATATTGCAGTAATAAAATCTAACGAATTTAGTATATATAATAATGGTACACAAGTTAAACGCAGAACAGAAAATAGCAGTCCAAGAAATTTTCTAATTAGTAAAAATGGTTACCCTAGCTTTATGCTAAAAGAAATTTTTGAGCAACCGTATGCATTAAACAAAACAATAAATCAATTTTATAAACAATATAAAGAAATCAACAAAAAATTATTTTCTGAACTAGGTTACATTACTATAGTTGGATGCGGTTCATCCTATTTTGCTGGACTAATAGCAAAGTGTTGGCTGGAAAGTATTGCTCAAATTCGGGTATATCTAGAAATCTCGTCAGAATTTAGGTATAGCAGCGTCAAGCTCGAAGAAGGTAGTATTGGCTTATTCATTTCTCAATCTGGTGAAACTGCAGATACTATGGAAGCACTACGTTATGCGAGATTGCAGAAACAAATGATCATTAGCATAATTAATACATTTAATAGCAGCATAGAAAAAGCCTCAGATATTGTATTGCATACTCTTGCTGGACCTGAGATTGGTGTTGCTTCGACAAAAACCTTTTCTACGCAGCTTGCAATTTTAGCATGCTTTGCTGTAGAACTTGGAAAAATAAAAGGTATACTGGGTAGAGAGAGGATAAAGGAACTAAGCGGTGCTATTAATTCTATTCCCGAACATGTTGAGCATGTTTTGAATGTGATGGAAATACAACATATATCAGGCAGTATATTAGAGCACAATAATATAATTATAATTGGGAGAGGAAGCTCATATGGAGTTGCAATGGAAGGTGCATTGAAGATAAAAGAGCTTTCATATATCAACACAATTGGTATTGCAGCGGGAGAAATGAAGCACGGTTCTATCGCTTTGATAGACTCTACTGTACTTGTTATCGCAATTATTCCTTACGATAATTTATTCTTTAAAACGCTATCCAATATACAAGAGATTATTGCAAGAAAAGGTAAAGTAATTGCCTTTAGTGATAAGCAAGGAGCACCGCTCTTAAAGGGAATTTGCATAGATGTGGTGCAACTTCCAGAAGTTGACAATTTTGTTTCTCCAATTATCTACAGTGTTGCTATGCAATTTCTTGCTTATTCTATTGCAGAAAAAAAAAGGTTAGATGTAGATTGTCCGAGAAATTTAGCTAAATCTGTCACAGTTGAGTAACTTATTTAAAGTGAGTTGCTAATTAACAGCTCTAATTGTCAGTTATAAATTACTGAATTTTACTTATAAATTCATTAGCCCTCTGCGAAAGAATATGTATCTAATGTAAGGATGAAAGAGGCTAAAATCCACGCCTCAAATTAACAAGATTTGCCATTATGGTTACCAGACACAACTTAACCTAGCAAGCAAGAATTAACTAACAGAAAAATTGAAAACTAATATCAGTCTCTTAATGTAATGCTACCAATATTTTTCTAAAAAGCAATATGTTTTCTATTCAGGAAAGTCTACATCGCCATAACAATATTTACTAGAATGAGGTCTTGTCTCACTGTAAAAACGCAACCAATGATCAACGTCTATCTGAAGATCTTCTAATAAATTGTAGATTGTTTTACAAAAAAAGAGGAGTAAATGAGAGTTCAGTAACTTGATTATAGAGTTGTACTGCCTTTCCATATTGAAGCAAGTTGTTATTCCATCTCAAACCATAGCACAAAGTAAATACGTCAATTTACACTAAAATTATCTGTTTATGAGTTATATTATGTAAAGATACTATTTGACCTTGAGCTTTAAAGATATTATGTAATAGCATTATTTAATATGCGAGGTTTATTATGGTTAAAGTAAATGCAGGTGAAAATGCAAAAAAGCTCAAAGAAATTAAATTTCAGCTTATGTCACCAAAAAAGTCCAAAAGCAGTCAGTCTATGTCACCAAAACGGAGTCAGAATTCTGGTGAAAAGCTATGGAATGCATTAGAATCATTAGAAGGTGCAAAAGCAGAGTTAAAAAAAAGAAAATTTGAAATAGAACTAAAAAAAGACGATGACATATCAGACGAAAGAATAGAAAAAGTAGTGGAATTGGAAAAGAAAATAGAAAAAGAGGTAGAAGAAATAGCAATGCCAATATCAATGTTACTACTTAAGGAAACAATAATAAAATTACAAGGAATAAAAATAATAAATTTTGTTAAAAAAGTAGAAAAACAAGCAAAAGAAATGCAAGAATTATGTAATAAACTAGAATTCAATGCTGAAATAAAAGAAGAAGATCTAAATAAGCTCAAGGGCATAAAAAAAGAATCAGAAAAGTATTACAAAGAGTTAGTAAGCTGTACGTCTAATGCGAACCCGATAATGTTGCACACTGCTGTTATTGGTGTTGGTCTTGCTGTTGGGCTGCTGTTAGCAAGTACTGTACTTGCACATACAACTAGACTAAGTCTGTTAGCAATAATTGTCATAGCCACAGCATCTGCACTCGTATCTGGTGGTGCTACATATGAAGCACTAAGACCTAATACTAAAGTAGATGAATCAAGAGAATCATATATAAGTAGCACTAGTCATTCACTTCCTTAATCTGATGGATAAAATTTTATTATTTTTTTTTAAGTTGCTTCTAAAAGGAGAAGGTCAATGATGTTCTCCTCACTGATTTGGTTAAAATGCAGAAAACGCCTATGTCAAAATTTACACAGATGTTAAGTGCTGCCACTAATTCCCAGTTAGTACAATTTGTGTATCTTATTGACATATTTAATTTATTCTGTTACAATTTTTAGTAGTTAGATGGGGGCAAAACAATGAAGAGTTTTAAATGGCTACTTAATCAAGTCAGACTTTCATGGATTAGCTTAATATCAAAAGTAAAGAGCTTTTTTCAAACTAACGATACACATCATCAAACAACTGCTAGAAATGGAAATGACCATACAAAAAAAATAAGTATAGAGAATAAAATAGAAACGAAAGGTAATGAGATTGATTTAGAGGATGTGTTTGAGGATGCTCTAACAGGAGAAGAGCTAGATGAAAAAGAATTTTTTTATGCTGTTGAAAGTTTTGATGAACAGGAAGTTAATGCTAATAGAGAAAAAAAGGAATATGAAAAAAATAAGTACTATAGTCTACAAGATGGTCTACAAGAAAAAAATGAATTTGATCACACAACGTACACTTGCTTTTGAAATTGAAAAGCCATTTCCAGACTCTGACTTTAGTAAATTTAAATTGTGTGAGCTTAAGCAAAATGGTGGTAAATATACATTTACTCTAGAGGATGACCAGAAAAATCGTATAGAGCTACACTCTGAATACCTTAATATGTATTTTCCTAAGTATTTTGAGAAACACAGTAAAAAAGAAGCATACACTGAACTTTTTTCTCAAGAAGAAAATGGAATTAGCAATGATATTATCATCCCATTACAAGTGCCAAAAGAGGTAGGGATACTTACTGAAAAGTTCAGATGGATGAATCCCATAAGAGCAATGATACAGTCAAAAATACCAGATTTTCCAGAAGATATAGATCTAAAAGATTGTAAAGACGATGTAAATTTCTCTCTTAACTCGAACAATACTATGTCTTTTTCTCTAAAATCAGCAAAAGCACAATATGCAGCTATGCTATCAGGTACTCCAACAGAAACAAACTGGCTAATAAAGGATATTCTAGTCAGAGGTAGTTTTATTAATCAGCATATTGATAAGCAAACTAGAGTTGAAAAAGTGATTGAGCCTTATATTGATAAGCATTCTATAGTTGAAGAAACTTTTGAAGTAGTTAATGTAGAATGTCCATCAGACCTGAAGGTTTCTCAACCTAGCATATAGCCTTATATTCTTTCATCAGCATGATATAATTTTGTGCAGATTGTGTAATATGTTTAATTTCCTCATCTGACATTTTTTTGAAGAATTGTGCTGGCCTGCCAGCCCATACTTCACCACTTTTTATCACTTTTCCATGTGTCACCAGTGAACCAGCAGCTACCATAGCTTCAGACTCCACAATCGCATGATCCATTATAACAGAGCCCATACCAATAAATGCTTTATCATGTATCGTGCATGCATGTAACACACAAAAATGTCCAACCGACACCATACTACCAATAATCGTGTCACCGCCTGGATTTCTATCTACATGAATTACGGTGCCATCTTGAATATTCGTTTCATCACCTATTTTGATTGATCCAACATCTCCTCTGATCACACAATTAAACCAGATACTCGCATTCCTTCCTATTTCAACGTTACCTATGATACGCACACCATCTGCGATAAAAGAACTTTCATCCATTTTTGGTTCATAATCTTTGTATTTTAAAATGTGATAGCTCATAATTTAAATAAGGTTTAATACATACTTGGATTCCAGTAGTCAAGTTACTCGGGTAAAGATATTCTTGACTTATGATCCTTATGCTCCTAAAATTTTTATTTTAGCTCTATTCATAATGTCAGTAACAGTACTTAGTGTACTTCAAATAATATTAGTTGTTGTATTGGTAATTTTAGTGCTCCTGCAGCCACCTGGAATTAGTTCATTAAGTGGCTTTAGTAATTCACAACAGGGAATGAATTCAATAATTCCGGTAAAGGTTTTGGTAAGGGTTTAGTTGCTTCAAGTGTGGGAGCACTTCTTCAAGCTCATGGATTCAATGTTCGCATCAGAAAGCTTGACCCATATCTCAACATTGATCCTGGAACAATGAGCCCAGCTCAGCACGGGGAAATATTTGTTACTGAGGATGGTGCTGAAACTGATTTAGACCTTGGACATTACGAGCGTTTTACTAAAATTAAAGCAACCAAGGACGACAATATAACAACTGGTAAAGTATATAATAAATTATTAAAGAAGGAAAGGTGTGGTGATTATCTAGGCAAAACTGTGCAAATCATTCGTCATGTGACAGATTTAATCAAATCTTTCATTTTTAATGGTACAGAAGATTTAGATTTTGTAATATGCGAAATAGGCGGAACCGTAGGTGATATTGAAAGCCAACCGTTTTTGGAAGCTATACGCCAAGTTAATTATAAACTAGGAAAGCAAAAAGTTATCCTTATTCACTTAACTTTAATACCATATCTCACTGTAGCACAAGAATTAAAGACAAAACCGACACAGCATTCAGCTCGAGAGTTAAATTCTGCGGGGTTACAACCAGATATTATATTATGTCGCAGTGAAAAAGAAATTTCCGATAATCAAAAAGAAAAGATAGCCAATCTTTGCAATGTTTCTTTATCTAACGTAATACCTGCTCCTGATGTAAACCATATATACGAGTTACCGTCCTTGTATAATCAATGTGGGCTCGGGACATAAATTTTGGATCACTTTCACTTAAGTAAGCCAAAACCAAGCTTACCTGAATGGGACCAAATAGTACACTCTATGAAACATCCAACACAAGAAGTTATCGTTTCCATAGTAGGAAAATATACTGAATTTCCTGACGCATATAAATCACTGATTGAAGCATTAAACCATGGTGCAATTAGTAATAAAGCTAGAGTGAAGATAAATTGGGTCAACTCAAGAGAAGAGAATGGAAAATCTATAGATGCAAAGTTTATCAGAGAAAAATTACAAAGCTCTAATTCAGTCCTTGTTCCAGGAGGATTTGGTGATAATGGAATAGAAGGTAAAATATTAGCAATAAACTATGCCCGTGTAAATAACATTCCTTTTTTAGGAATATGTCTTGGTATGCAGCTTGCAGTGATTGAATTTGCTCGTAACGTTATTAAGCTTGAAGATGTACACTCTGAAGAATTTTATACTTGCAAACACCAAATCATCAAGCTCGCTGATGGTAAGAACGTTGATCTTGGTGGAACCATGAGACTTGGAACATACAAGTGTAATGTAAGTCCAAATTCAAAAATGGCAAATGTGTATAGTAGTGTCACTATTTCAGAAAGACACAGACAGAGATATATAGTTAATTTAGATTATAAAAATAACTTAGAAGAGAATGGAATGATATGCAGTGGTATATCAGAAGATTAAACATGCATAGAGGCAGTGGAGCTAAAAAATCACTCATGATTTATTGGTGTGCAATTTCATCCAGAATTTCAATCAAGACCATTT
The DNA here is from genome assembly GCA_963555665.1 of Dircenna loreta. Classification (NCBI taxonomy): domain Eukaryota; kingdom Metazoa; phylum Arthropoda; class Insecta; order Lepidoptera; family Nymphalidae; genus Dircenna; species Dircenna loreta. The sequence continues at coordinate 5,732,943 of OY743101.1, forward strand.
TCTCCTCATCCTCTCTTTACATCATTTATTAAGGCAGCTATTGACAATAGAGTTTAATAGAACTTAATAAACTCTATTCTAATAGAGAGGTAATAAATGTTACTAAGAAATAGTAAACATATGGATCTGCGACCTTCGAGGAATTGAATAGGCATGTAGAACAAATAATATATAAATTAGAAGAGGATCAAATTATAGAGGATATAATGGAAGAAGTAGTTATAGCTATAAACGAACTAAAATCGGTAGAAGAAATAAAAAAATATTTAAAGCGAGAAATAGATAGCCTTGTAAAAAGGACAATAGTCCTTAGTGAATTCTATAACTTAGAAAAAATAGAAAAGCCAAGAAAAGAAAATTATATTTACCCAAGCACCTAATGTTTAAGTACCAATACATGGAACTTGCCATAGAGCAAGCAAAACTTGCTCAGAAAGATGGCGAAGTGCCAATAGGTGCTGTTAATGGAAACAATATCATCTCCTCTGCACACAATATATCTAATGATCCAACTGCACATGCAGAAATGTTAACAATTAGACAAGCATTTTCAACTTCCACGCTTTATGAAGCTGAAATGTACGTAACGTTAGAGCCGTGCCCGATGTGCGCTCAAGCTATCTCTTTTGCAAAAATTAAACGTCTGTACTTCGGGGCTTACAATCCCAAAGGTGGAGGAGTTGAAAACGGCACTAGAATATTTCAATTCTGTAACCACATACCTGAAGTTTATGGTGGAATATTAGAAACAAAATGTTCTCTCTTTTGTTAAAAGATTTCTTTGAGAAATTGAGAACTTAGTTTAAGATGTGTGAGATTGTTTCAATATTTTTTGAGTAAAATCTGTATTATAACTCTTTCGTATATTTGACCAATTTGCTCATGCAACTTACATAAGGGATGTTATTACGATAACTCCGTTGCAGAAAAGTTTACTCAAAAGGGAGCTTCTTATTGATACTTCTCAACGTTCTGTTCAACAAACTAGAACTTCCATATTTGAATACGTAGAAATTAGATTTCTTGCACTACTGGAATTTAAAGAGTTCCAGCGCGTAACGCTGGAATCTAGATTTTCTTGCTAAATCCCAGACTGGCTGGTTATGCAAGAAATCTATTTTTTATCATAAATAACTTAAATATTATATTATAAACTCTGCTAAATTTATTCTCACAACAAAAACTTCTTCTCTACTTTTTTTTGAGTAAGGTCACCAATTCTATTTTTCTACAAAAATGTTCTCTGAGCTGAAAAGCCCAGAAAACATTTAGTCTTATATAAAATTAGTATCATCAGAAACAGAATTATCTTCATAGTAAGGACTCGCTCTTTGCGTATCATCAAAAACAGTTTTTAATAATACTTCCTTATCAGTATCCCATGCAACTTTCTTCATAATTGCATTATAATCTTTACAATTTTGATCATTTAGACAGTCCTTGATTTTACCATTAGCCTTTAGATAAGGCTTTAATAAATTATATTGTATTTGAGTATTATTTCCCCTTTTTATCTATCATTTGTCCTGAGTTATTAACAAGTATAAATGGTGAAACTTGTTTTGCTTTTATAACACTTATTCCACCGGATTTTCTAATGAGATCAGGACATGATTCTCTAGAAAACAAGTTCTTGTTGCATTCCATATTATTAAAGAAAACGTCATAGTAACAGAAACTCTTAATTTTATCGTCCTGACAGGATAACTCTTGTGGATTACTCACACATTGACCACATTTCATATTACTAAAACTGGCTGCTGAATCAATATCCCCTGTAAAGGCAAATTTAAAATTTACTGCACCATAATGACCATCTGTTCCCTTTTCTATATGTTTTGCAATTCTAGGATTACTGTACATCTCAGGATACAATTCCCTGAGTAAATCAGATGTATTAAAACCTTGATGACCTATCTTATTATTCGCTTGATAGTAACGAGCATACACTCCACAATTTTCTTGCTCGGAATGATTTGGGGTTATTTCTTGTGATGTAATTTCTCCACTTTCATTCCCTCCCTTAATACTAGGTTTATCTGTATCGATTCTTTTCTCATTTTTACATTCTTCAGCTGCTTTTTTATACCACTCAGTCTCTGCTTTTGCCATGTTAATTTTACACTTTAAAAGTTCTTCTTTTACTCCTTCAATCTTACTCTGCATCACTTCTTCTTTCTCCTGTTCAATTTTGCACCTCAAAACTTCCTCTTTTGCTAATTTAGCTTCTAATTTTGCTTGTTCAGCTTCTGCTTTAATATCATCACATTTTTCCTGATTAATTGCCTGTCCACCGTTTTCTTTCATCTTCTCAGCATCTTTTTTACACTGTATTAACTCATCTTTTGCTGCCTCAGCTTCATTCTTAGTTTGTTCTACCTTCTCTCTTTCTTCTTTAGCCTGGTTTTTAAACTTCTCAGCTTCTGCTTTTGCTGTCTTAGCTTCATTTTCAGCTTGTTCTATCTTACCTTTAAATTCTGCCTCTACATTCTCTTTTTCTTTCTGAACTTGTAATTTTAACTCCTCAACTTCTGCTTTTGCTGCCTTAGCTTCATTTTCAGCTTGTTCTATCTTACCTTTAAATTCTTCCTCTACATTCTCTTTTTCTCTCTGAATTTGTAATTTTAACTCCTTAACTTCTGCTTTTGCTGTCTTAGCTTCATTTTTAGTTTGTTCTACCTTCCCTTTCTCTTCTTGAACCTGTAACTTTAATTTACTAGTTTCTGCTTCAGCATTTCCAATTTCTTCTTGCAATTCCGCAGTACCTTTTGTACACTTTACTAACTTATCTTTTACCTTCTCAGTTTCATCTCTACAGTCACGAAGTAAATCTCCTTCTAATTCATCATCATCTTCACCATAAAAAAGTTTGTTGGCATATAAATTACTATTATTAACTTGATCGCTATAGATATTGTTTGACATTGTGACCTCCTATACAGTCAAAACTGGAATTAAATTAGAGTGTAAAAGCTAATCATTCAACATGGGTAAAAGAAACCACAGTTCAGAAAATCTCAGGTTAACTCAGAAATTATTATAAGCCAAAATAATTAAAAAAATTATAACTTATATTATAGATCTAGCATGATAACCAACAATTATTCAATTTCCACCTTACTCACCAGCTTGAAACAGTCCATCTTTATTCATTAGAGAGCCGTGATTCCTCTACTCTCCAATGATTAATCACTTGTCAGTTTTGAGTGTAGTAGTTAATAGCCTGTACGTAAATACGTTGCTTTTGTCCTTTAGAAATTTTTAGTCCACCATCTTTATCCAGAAAAAAATTGTAAAATTTCTATAGTTATGGTATAATTATAAATACCGCTTGCCAATAAGCTGAGTATAAAAATGCCGTTCGGACAAATCATTATATACAGTACGGAACTACTTGCTGTAATTGCAGTATTTCTCTTTTTGAGAAAAATATACAAAAATCATATTAGAAAAATTATATTTCCTCTAAAAGTTCTCAAAGAAGAGTGCAAAGAAAATAGAAGATTTAATGAATTATATCAAAAAAATAAGCAAAAAGAGTTGATGAAACAACAGGAAATGCTAAGGGAGAAACAAAAGAATATGCAAGTTTACAAAGAAGATCTAGAAATAGTTGATATAGCAAAACCGTTAGGCAAATGGACAAAGATGGTTATGATGGGTAATAGTTTAATGAAACATTTTGCACAATTGATACACAAAGAAAGTGATAAGAAAGGATTTTGGGAGCTATTTATAAAAGCTCAGTCTTCAACTAAGGGTAAATATAAAGGAAAAGGCAGATAATCCATGCTTGAATGTAAAAATCTATCCTGTGCTCGTAATAACAAAGTATTATTTAAAAACCTCAATTTTAAAGCTGAGCCAAAATCAAAAATCTTAATCACTGGTCCAAATGGTAGCGGCAAAACCAGCTTAATCAGAAGTTTATCTGGACTCTTACCACCAGTATCAGGCAATATAAGATACTGCGGAAAAGACATATATGATGACCCCAAATCCTTTATACAAATATATAAATATATATAATAAAATCCTTTTCCATGGTCTACAAAGGGCATAAGAACGCTTGTAAAGATAGCTCAACAGTTGGTGAAAACATACAATTCTGGGCAAGAATACGGAACACTAGAGAATTAGTTATGGCAGCTGCTTATTGTTTAGAGTTGCAACCTGTATTTAACATTAGATATGGTGAACTTTCTGCAGGTTGGAAAAGAAGAGTTGCGCTTGCTCGCCTCTTAATTTCTAATGCAAACGTTTGGCTGATAGACGAACCATTTTGTAATCTTGATAGCACAACATGTGAATTAGTATTGAACCTAATCTCAATACGCTCTGAGCAGAACGGTATAGTAATTATTACAGGACATAGCTCTACAGAACAATTGTGTGACTTCAAGACAATCGATATACGTGATTTTAACAGACCTCTTGTATAATTTTTGGCCTTAAAATTAACTCATCTCTTTCAAAGGCTCTATATTAAAAATAGAAAGCCCAGAAGCGATTACGTGCGCTAAGGCTTGGACGAGAAACATTCTTGCAGCGGTGAGGTTCAAGTTATCTTCTAGTATGAACCGCATGTTTAAATCACTTTTGCCATACCCCCATAAAACGTGAAACGCTTCTGCAACTTCAAGTAAGTAGAAAGTAATTCTATGTGGCTCACAAAGCCTTGCAGATATTCCTACCACATCTGGCCACTTTGCTAAGGTTTTTATGAGGAAGAGCTCCCCATCAGTCTTTAAAAGTGAAGGATCTGCTGTTGGAAGCTCTTTTGGAGCATTACGCATTAATGAGTGAGCACGAGCATGGGCATATTGCACGTAAAAAATAGGGTTGTCTCTTGATTGTTCTTTTACTTTAACAAAATCAAAGTCCAAGACCATATCATTCTTGCGTGTTAACATTATAAAACGAGTGATATCCATGCCAACCTCTTCCACCACATCCCTGGCTGTAAGAAAGTTCCCTGATCTTTTGGACATTTTAACAGGTTTGCCATTTTCAAAAAAATTCACAATATTATGCAGTTTTACCTCTATCTTTGCTTGATCATCACTTAGCGCCGAGACAACTGCTTTTAGCCTTTTGACATAACCACCGTGATCACTACCAAGCTCTACGATCATATTGTTAAAACCACGTGATATCTTATCGAAATGATAAGCGATATCTGAGGCAAAATAAGTCCAGCTACCATCCTCTTTTTTCAGTGCGCGGTCAACATCATCGCCAAATTTTGTAGAACGAAATAACATTTCTTTTCTGGAAGTCCAACTTTCACTTTCTTTGCCTTTTGGTTTCTCTAGGTACCCTTCATACACCAAACCCTTGTCAGATAATATCTTTATACTCTCTTCGATTTTGCCATTTTTTTGTAGCTCATACTCTGAAGTAAAAATATCATGATTGACTCCAAGCAAGCTCATGTCTTACAGGACATAGCTCTACAGAACAATTGTGTGACTTCAAGACAATCGATATACGTGATTTTAACAGACCTCTTGTATAATTTTTGGCCTTAAAATTAACTCATCTCTTTCAAAGGCTCTATATTAAAAATAGAAAGCCCAGAAGCGATTACGTGCGCTAAGGCTTGGACGAGAAACATTCTTGCAGCGGTGAGGTTCAAGTTATCTTCTAGTATGAACCGCATGTTTAAATCACTTTTGCCATACCCCCATAAAACGTGAAACGCTTCTGCAACTTCAAGTAAGTAGAAAGTAATTCTATGTGGCTCACAAAGCCTTGCAGATATTCCTACCACATCTGGCCACTTTGCTAAGGTTTTTATGAGGAAGAGCTCCCCATCAGTCTTTAAAAGTGAAGGATCTGCTGTTGGAAGCTCTTTTGGAGCATTACGCATTAATGAGTGAGCACGAACATGGGCATATTGCACGTAAAAAATAGGGTTGTCTCTTGATTGTTCTTTTACTTTAACAAAATCAAAGTCCAAGACCATATCATTCTTGCGTGTTAACATTATAAAACGAGTGATATCCATGCCAACCTCTTCCACCACATCCCTGGCTGTAAGAAAGTTCCCTGATCTTTTGGACATTTTAACAGGTTTGCCATTTTCAAAAAAATTCACAATATTATGCAGTTTTACCTCTATCTTTGCTTGATCATCACTTAGCGCCGAGACAACTGCTTTTAGCCTTTTGACATAACCACCGTGATCACTACCAAGCTCTACGATCATATTGTTAAAACCACGTGATATCTTATCGAAATGATAAGCGATATCTGAGGCAAAATAAGTCCAGCTACCATCCTCTTTTTTCAGTGCGCGGTCAACATCATCGCCAAATTTTGTAGAACGAAATAACATTTCTTTTCTGGAAGTCCAACTTTCACTTTCTTTGCCTTTTGGTTTCTCTAGGTACCCTTCATACACCAAACCCTTGTCAGATAATATCTTTATACTCTCTTCGATTTTGCCATTTTTTTGTAGCTCATACTCTGAAGTAAAAATATCATGATTGACTCCAAGCAAGCTCATGTCCTCCTTTATAAGTTCTAAGATAGAACTTAAAGTATATTCTCTAATTACACGATTATCTTCCTCTTCTCTAAGCTCCTTGCCATATTTTTTAGCTAGCCCCTCCCCTATTGGTTTTAAATATTCACCTGGGTATAAACCTTTTTCGATGCTAATTTTTTCTCCCAGAGCTTCCTTATACCGCAAATATACTGACTTTATTAGTGTATCTATCTGCGCTCCAGCACCATTAATATAGTATTCCTTAGTAACTTTATAACCAACTTTTTTCAATAAATTTGCCAGAACGTCACCAAATACTGCCCCTCTTGCATGACCAATATGTAGTGGCCCAGTTGGATTTGCAGATACAAACTCAACATTGATGGTTTGATTGTTCCCTATATCTAGGGTGCCAAACTCTGTTTTCAGCTCATTTATTTGTTTTAAAATTCCATGCCATACTTCTATTTTAAAGTGCATGTTGATGAACCCAGGGCCCGCTATTTCCACTTTTGTAACTGGATCAAAAAGCTCAAACTCTTTAGCTAAAACTTCTGCGATTTCAATGGGATTCTTCTTTTCATGTTTTGCAAGCACCATAGCAACATTTGTATAGATATCACCATGTGCTCTATTGCTTGGAGGCTCTACGATAAAATTTTCTGCACTTGTGCTTATAACACCCGTTTGCTTTAATTCACCTAATTTGCCAAAAATTAGAGAAAAAATCCGCTTAAAAATGCTCATTCACTATACTGTTATAAAATCTATAGCAGTATAGCGGACAAGTGGGGCTAGTTGAAGAGTTATCTCATATCAGTTGTTTATACTTGTTTGAAGTATGTATTTTTAAAGGATTGTTAAGAGACAATTAGTGGATAGAGATGCATAGCATGCATCTCTATCCATAGTAAATAATATACACTACTTATTGACAGTACGGCTGTACGATGTAGGGAAGCCAATTAGTAGAAATATTCAAAATGCCCTGGATGCACTGTATCAGGTAACACATCGTACATGATCTTATGGCCACAGTGATTCCATCCTGCATCGTAACTACTATGACATGGACTGCCATGATAATGCTTGGAATGCGAGAGACCATCGATTATAGGCTTGAACTCACATATTACAGGTTTTACCTCATTTACTGTAGGCTTTTTCTCATCTATTAAAGATTTAACCGCATCCGTTATAGATTGTTTCATTCCTTCTATTGCAGATTTAACCTCATTTTCTGTCTGTTTTTTCTCATTTATCGTTTTAACCTCATTTGTGATGAGTGTCTTAATCTCACCTACTGTAAGCTTTTCTTCGTGTACCGTAGGTTTTTTCTCATCTAACGTAGGTATAACCTTATCTATTATGAGTTTAATTTCATCCATTATAGGTTTCCACTCACTTTCTATAGATTTTTCTTTACCTACTTTGTCATCAATCTTAGGTTTAACTTCATCCATTATAAGCTTTATTCCATCTACTATAAGTTCTTTGATCTCATTCATGATAGACTTTTCTTTATCTACAGTAGGCTGTTCTACATCAATCTTAGGTTTAACTTCATCCATTATAAGCTTTATTCCATCTACTATAAGTTCTTTGATCTCATTCATGATAGACTTTTCTTTATCTACAGTAGGCTGTTCTACATCAATCTTAGGTTTAACTTCATCCATTATAAGCTTTATTCCATCTACTATAAGTTCTTTGATCTCATTCATGATAGACTTTTCTTTATCTACAGTAGGCTGTTCTACATCAATCTTAGGTTTAACTTCATCCATTATAACTTTTATTTCTTCTATAAGATCTTTGAACTCATTCACGATAGACTTTTCTTCATCTACAGTAGGCTGTTCTACATCAACCTTAGGTTTAACTTCATCCATTATAAGCTTTATTCCATCTACTATAAGTTCTTTGATCTCATTCATGATAGACTTTTCTTCATCTACAGTAGGCTGTTCTACATCAACCTTAGGTTTAACTTCATCCATTATAACTTTTATTTTTTCTTCTATAAGATCTTTGACCTCATCCATGATAGACTTTTTTTCATCTACAGTAAGCTGTTCTACATCAACCTTAGAGCCTGTACGTGATCTCAAAAAAGGGATAGAATGAGAGGATAAAGTATATAAAGTAGGATATGCGAAGTTTATATCCAAGTGATATAAGTCGAGAAAAGTTTGAGATTATTGTAGCAGATCTGGAGTCTTGCAGGAAGAGGACAAAGCCAAGAACACTTGATTTATATCATGTATTTTGTGGAGTGTTATACGTCTTAAAAAGTGGCTGCCAGTGGAGAATGTTACCAAAAGAGTTTCCAAAATGGCGGAATTGTTACGACTATTTTAAGAAGTGGAGTGAAAAAGCAGATGCAAATAAAGAAAGTGTTCTGGAGCTGGTATTAAAAAAAAATAGTTGGCGTGGTCCGACAAAACAATGGTCGGTAAGAAAAAACCAGCTTCTGCATAATTGATGCACAAAGCGTAAAAAATGCAGATACTGCTGAAGAAAAAGGCTATGATGCAGGCAAAAAGGTTTCAGGAATAAAACGCCATATTGCGGTAGATACACAAGGTTTACCCCACGCAATTTATATAACAACGGCAGAAATAACTGATCGTAGTAGCGCTGTGAGAATGGTTAAAAATGCTAAAGAAAACCTATCTGAAGTTAAAAATATACTAGTTGATGCTGGCTACACAGGAGAAAATTTTGCAACACAAATAAAAGCAACTATTGGCGCTACCGTTGAAGTAATAAAGCGAAACGAATTACACACCTTTGTCGTATTGCCGAAAAGATGGGTTGTTGAGAGATCTTTTGCTTGGTTGCAAAAATGTAGGCGATTGTGGAAAAATTGCGAGCGGAAACTCAACACTAGCCTGCAAATGGTCGTTCTTGCTTTCGCTGCTTTGCTTCTGAAAAGATTATGAACAGGCTCTAACACATGTTTTACTGGTATTATCTACAGAATGTTAAGTACATTAGAGGGTATTCATTCCCATCCAGAGATTAAATTTACACCACCTAGACAAATGCTCCTGACAGAAGCAGAAAATGAAGCACGTAAGTTTATGTTAGACAGGCTAAAAAATAAGAAGAACAGTAAAGAAATTCTTAGGGCTTGGCATAACGCCCAAAATAATTATGAAGATGATAAAAGTCAAAAAATAGTTGATGATTTTATTGCAGAAGTAAGTATTTCCTTAATGAGAAATTTACTGAGTTTTACTTCTCAATATAGTGAACAAATTGTGCTGACGTTAATGAAAAATATTAACTCTGTAAAGTTAAATAAATTAGAGCATTATACATTGAATCAATACATAAGAAATAAATTACAAGATCATGATTTAGATAATCAAATTGAAAATATCAAAGGAAAAGTCTTTTTGAAGCTTTTAGAGCTTGATTTACTTAAAACAGATTTTTCTCTCAAGGATTCATCTTTGGATGAAGCTAAGAGAATAGCTGATAAGGTTATAGAGAAAGAAATTAAGGAATTTAGGCTAAAAGCTGAGAAGACCGTTGAAGGTCAAGTGGCCAGAATGTTAGATAGTTTAAGAATGTTACCACTAGAGAAAAGGTGTTATAGGGTATACACAGAACTGAGTAAAAATAGCAGAGACGATAAAGAAGAAGTAAAGAAAATTCTGCAAGAAAAACTAGCAATAACAGAAGCAGTGATAAATAACATGTTAAAAAAAGAAGCTTCACACAGGCTAGAGATAGAGATTGAAGATATTTATAATCAAAATAAGCGCAATGTAACCACACTTTATGAAAAAACAAAAGAAGTAAAGCAAAGATTTATTAAAGATGGACTTTTAACACCTCAAGAAGTAGAGAGTATAACAAGAGTAAAAATTATAATCTTAAATAAAGAAGATAAAATAATACCATCAAGCAGTTTATCTCGTAGTTTAAGTGTCAGTGATTTAACATCTCATCGCTTATAAAAACTTACGCTCTCTGCTTTGCAGAAGGTTTGTAATATTTCTGTGGTGCTTTAAGAAAATCAATATTGCTACAATGAGTAGTGCAAGAAATAATTCTTTTTGAAAAAAGAAAGACGCTACAACAATTATTACAGCCGCAGTCAAAGAAGCAAGAGAAGAATATCGAAAGGTAAAAAATACTATTAGCCAAATAAACACAAACACTGATGCCAAAGGGATATTAAGTGCTATCAAAATTCCCAAAGTTGTCGCAACCCCCTTTCCTCCATTGAACCTTAGCCAAATAGGAAACATATGTCCTAAAACTGCTAAAATAGTAGATGCATATATCCACAGATCGTTATCAAAAAATTGTTGTGCTATATAAATTGCGATAAATCCTTTAAAGGAATCCAAAAGTAATGTCAAAACAGCAAGAAATTTGTTTCCTGTCCTTGCAACATTTGTAGCACCAATATTTCCAGAACCTACTTCTCTTAAATTTATTCCTTTTATTTTTGTAATAATTAAGCTAAACGAGATTTGTAAAATGATCTCATCTGGTTAAATTGCAAGATGAACTGACACAAGAAAATGAAAAGCTAGCAAATATGTCAACAGAGCTGGAAGAATTTGAAAAGGCAATTAAAAAACTGAAGAAAGACCTGGAAGTTGCCAATGTAGAAGGAAAGAAACTGAAAAGTAAAGTGAATCAGTTAGAAGAAGAGGCAAATGAAGAGGAAGCAAACAGCATGAGAGATGAACACAGTACATCGTTAATGAATTTAAAATCTCAAATGCAAAGCTTAGATGATAAGCACAACACAAATCTGGAATCTTGTAAACAAGAGGTAGATCAGCTAAAGTGGAAATGTGAAGAGTTAACGAACAAGGTAGAGCTTAAAGATGAACAGATCGAGAAAATAAGAGAGCAATTACAGCAGGAGGTAAAGAATGAACGTTTAATGAATTTCAAATCTCAAATGCAAAATTTGCAAAGTGAGCACAACGCACATTTGGAACCTGATGAACAAGAGGAATGTGAGCTAGAGTGGGATAAGTTGGATTTAACGCCAGAGACTGAAGATAAGCAGATCGAAATGATGATACTGCAATTACAGCAAAAGATAGTAGAAGAGAATAAGCGCTATGCTGAGATTGAAAGATTGGAAGAAAAGGTAAAAAATCAAGCTTTGGAAATTAAAAGAATAATGGAAGAAAAAGAAAAGCTAAACGGTAAAGAACCATATCTAAATAACCAAGATGCAGAAAAAAACCCTAGGTCTTTAAGCTTTGATAGCGCATTTCATAGCGATGGTGATGATGATCACTGTAATTCATTTCTAAATTTAATCAGCATTCCCTCACAGGCGTGTAGTCAAAGTCAGCACGAAAGTGTTTAATGCTGTTCAGATGCATGTGAAACCAGTCCTTCTTTTCTTGTCAAGTCCCCCTTGTCATCCCAGTGCGCGACACTGGGATCCAGTTAAATTTGCGAGTATAACAGTAATCAACGTTTTAATGATTATGAAAAACCAGTGTCACAAACTGGGATGACATCTTCCCTGAACCATAATGTTCGTACAGTTGTGTGTCAGCTACTTGAAGTGGGAATGACAAGAGTAAACTCATTTCTTGAACACAAAAAGAGCCCCTAAAGAGATTTGACATCAAGATAACTTAAATATATACCAACTCTCTTATTTTTTAATGATTCCTCATCATGAGTCAAATGATCAAAAACCTGAATTTGATTCGTTATAATGCTACAATTATTATTTGCAACCTCTAATATACCATTATCAATTACAACTTTTTCCTTTGTCTGGTTACTCATTTGAACAGTAATTATACCAGGCAATAAATAAATTAAGTAAGGAGAATGGTAAGCTAAAATCACTAGCTCTCCTTCAAGCCCATTGACTGAAAGCGAAACCACTTCATCGAATGAAATTCGATTATCAGGAGAAAAAAATTGCACCTTAAAAGTGTTCATAATCTTTAATGTCCGGCTCCAACTTCAGCTTTTATTGATTCAGCCTTTTCTATTGCTTCACTTATACTTCCCACCATATAAAAAGCAGCTTCTGGCAGATGATCATATTTACCTTCAATAATTCCTTTAAAACTAGAAATAGTATCAGAAAGTGAAACAAATTTGCCAGACATGCCAGTAAATACCTCCGCAACATGAAAAGGTTGAGAAAGAAACTTCTGAATTTTACGAGCTCTATCAACAATAATTTTATCTTCATCAGATAGTTCATCCATACCAAGTATTGCGATAATATCTTGCAGCGACTTATAAGTTTGCAATATACGTTTCACCTCAGAAGCCACATTATAATGTTCTTCACCAATGATTTCAGCAGATAAAGACTGAGAAGTTGAGTCAAGTGGATCAACAGCAGGGTATATACCCATTTCAGCTATCTGCCTTGACAACACCGTGGTTGCATCAAGATGAGAGAATGTCGTTGCTGGAGCTGGATCGGTCAAATCATCTGCAGGAACATATATAGCCTGTACAGAAGTAATAGAACCAGCAGTAGTTGAGGCTATTCTCTCTTGCATAGCGCCCATATCAGTCGCAAGAGTTGGCTGATAACCAACAGCCGACGGTATTCTTCCAAGCAAAGCAGAAATTTCAGAGCCAGCTTGAGTAAAACGGAAGATATTATCTACAAAAAATAGAACATCTTGATTTTCATGATCACGAAAATACTCCGCCATAGTTAGTGCTGTTAAAGCGACCCTAGCCCTTGCTCCAGGAGGTTCATTCATTTGACCATAAACCAAAACGGCTTGAGATTTTTCGTGCTCATTTATATTTATTACATTCGATGTAATCATCTCGTTATAAAGATCATTACCTTCATGCGTTCTCTCTCCTACTCCAGCAAACACAGAAAATCCTTTATGAGCTTTTGCTATGTTGTTAATCAGCTCCATTATCAGAACTGTTTTACCAACACCAGCTCCACCAAATAAGCCAATTTTTCCTCCTTTAAGATAAGGAGCAAGAAGATCTATAACCTTTATTCCTGTAACTAAAACTTCTTCCTGTATCTTTTGCTCAGTAAAACTTGGAGGTGATCTATGTATAGGTTCTAAATCATACTTTCCTTTTAGCGGACCACACTCATCTATAAGCTCCCCTACAACATTAAAAACCCTTCCTAAAGTTGAGCGTCCAACCGGAACTGATATTGGTGCACCTGTATCAACAAACTCATCACCTCTTGACATACCATCTGTGCTATCCATAGCAATGCAACGAACTATATTGTCACCTATATGCTGTGAAACCTCTAAAACTAGCTCCTTGCCCTTATATTTTAGTTTGCTTTTTAAAGCATTAAATATCTTAGGCAACCCGTCTTCAAATTTTAAATCAACAACTGCTTGAGTTATTTTAACTACTTTACCTGTACTCATCTCTTTCATCACCTAACACTACAATTCTATAAAAGAACTTCTAAAGAAAATAAATCTTATATTATTAACAGAAATTTTGCAATATTAAAACACTTACTAGTTACGTTTCATTATAAACAATGCAAATGCATTCAATAGCCAAGTAATAACAAACAGCACCAAACTAAGCGCATAAGCAGTAAGAGTTTGCACACTATTGAAATCCTGATCTCCGGTAAGTAATGTAGCAATTTGTACAGTGATAGTAGTAACTGAATTGAGAGGATTAAAGGTCAAATTTGCATTGATTCCCACAGCCATTAGTACAATCATTGTTTCACCTATCACTCTTGAAATTGATAATAAAATTGCACTTAAAATTGTAGGCATTGCATAAGGTATTGTTATATGCCATATAGTTTCCGCTGGTGTTGCGCCAAGCGCCATAAAACCATAACGCAAACTTTTTGGAACAGATCTTATAGCATCTTCAAGCAAAGAAATAATAAAAGGAAGAATCATTACCCCGATCGATAAACCAGCAATCAAAGCACTTTCTGAGTGTATACTTAAATTAAAAAAATTTGCTACCTGCTTTATAAAAAAAGACAAAAATACAACTGAGAAGTATCCATATACAACAGTAGGAATAGCAGACAAAACCTGTAAGGCTGTATTAATAACATAACGCACTTTTTCACTCGCATACTCACTAATATATATTGCAGAAAATAAACCAAGCGGCACCGCAACTAACATTGCTACAATAGTTATAAGTAATGTCCCCACTAAAAGTGGCGCTATACCAAAACATCCCACCTCTCCTCCGCCAATAATAGCTACATTATGCTTTCATTTTAAGCAAAATAAGAATTCTGAAATAGCTACTTTATTAAAAAAAGAAATGGACTGAACAAAAATAGATAGCATTATAAATAAAGTGATAAAAAGTGATATTGCTAAAGCCATAAATAACAAAAATTTTACCATCTTATTTCTTTTACCTTTAAAGATAAAAATCAGCATAAAAAAAAGTAACGCTATAGAAATAGAAGTTATAAAATAACCATCATAGAATGCTAACAAACAAGGTAGCATCCACATACAACTCAAATATATATAAGACTTAACTTTACTTACTGCTTGAAACTTACTCAAACAAAATAAAAGGATTAGTAAAACAGGTACGCCTATAATTAAATTCATTTTTCCATACATCAAATTTTATTCAACAAGAATGCCATAGAAGTTGACCATTATTTGACAATAGAGCAAAATAATTTAAAATAAATAGTCATATTAATATAAAAGCAATGAAAAGAACATTTCAACCAAAAAATTTAAAAAGAAAGCACAGACATGGATTTCGTTCACGTATGTCAACAAAAGCTGGAAGAAAAATTCTTAATAAGCGTCGTTCATTAGGGTGTAATAAATTATGCGCATAATAAGCATAAAAAAAAAGAGTTTTCCTTTGCTTTTAAAAACAGATTAGCACCTGACAGTCTTTTTTATCGAGGGGTATATATATCACTATATTATGCTATAAAAGAAAGAGAACCTGAAAAGTATATTCATGTTATTAGAGTAGGTCTGGCTATCAGTAAAAAAGTCGGAAAAGCAGCAAAAAGAAATAAAATAAAAAGGCAATTACGAATGCTAGCTAAAGTTAGCATTTCTAATATAAGTAATCTAGGATACTATTACATAATACTAACCCATAAAAACATTATGCAAGCAGGCTATAAAAATTTACAAAAAGATCTAAATATTTGCTTAAAGAAAGATAAAATAAGAAGAAATTTTCACTAAAGTATTTACAGCTATGTTTTTTATGATAAAGTAAGTAAAGTTTTTAAAATAAATTAATAGATGTGGGTACTTGATGGTAGAGAGTATAAGAAAACAAGATAAAAAGCTCGATACAAATAATGCTGAAGAGAGTTTTTATGAATATAGAAAGTCTAGCTACCGTACACAATGGGGAACGGCATTTGAACAAAGCCAGTACTTAGAACAAAATAAGGATAATCCTAGAGGGAAGTTGCTAAATTTGAATATAGAAGCAACTTATTACAATAAGAGAATGGTTTGATAAAAGTAAAAGTACCTATTCAGGGGAGTGGTTGAAGAAGCGATAGGCAGGGGATTGTATAGTTCTCTTTGTTTTCATGTGAAGTATAATGAGATTATCTTTTCAAATTCCTAGCTCTGATTACGTAAAATATGAGCTTTTACAGTAAACGATATAATGCCTAATTTGCTGTTCAGCGTGATAGCGGAATACTTTCTAGTTTACTTAAAAAATTTCACATAATTCTTTCAGATTTTAAAATATTTTTCGCAACTTGAGAAGCTCCAGTTGCTTCAGATAGGTAGCTTCAAGTAATACCTTATACGTTTTGCAACTTTATTACACTTCTGTTTCATTTTTTAATAAAGCTTTTTTTAGCATAAACAATTTAGTGGATGCGTTTTTTAAGTAACAGCCCAGAACTTTAACTTCAATAGTCCGACTATGTTTCAAAGTACCTGTCAGCGACTATTACGATTGCACCATACACCTTTTTGCATTTTGAAGGAACTCTACATTCACTATTTGATACGCTTTCAATTCACATTAAAAACTTCAATTCACATTAAAAACATCACTTATAATTCTCAGGTTTTGAATTTTTATAAAATCCACTGAGTGCTACAATTATCACCTAACTCTTGGACCAAATGTATCTGCTTTTTGGTAGTTTGCTACTTCTTCTTTCTCCTCATCTCCAAGAACTTAATTAATATTCAATTATATAAAGTTTGATTTTCAGAAGATCAACTTTTTGATGATTTGTTAAATATTGCTATCTCTCCTCCTCATTTACAAACAGGTAGCAAATTCTACTTTTAAATTTTCTACTTTTATTTTAAAGTTTTCGCAGAGTTCTAAAAGATCAATTATATTACCGCACAGCTACTCTATGTTTACCTTGTTTCATCGCTCTACTGAACAGATATAAATAAAAAAGAAATTTTTATAAACTTGGCAACGACCTACTTTCCCTTTTTAAGTATCATCGGCGCTAAAAAGTTTCACTTCCGAGTTCGAAATGAGATCGGGTGGTTCATTTTTGCTATAGTCACCAAGTCAATAAAAATTTCTGACTTAACAAATTTCAATTTAATATTTAACACTGCATATACACATATAGAAAGGAAATAAATCAATCAGGCTATTAGTACTAGTTAGCTTCACATGTTACCATGCTTCCACACCTAGCCTATCAACGTGGTAGTCTTCCACGGCCTTAATTGGGAAATCTTTTTGAAGAGGGTTTCTTGCTTATATGCTTTCAGCAATTATCCCATCTATACATAGCTACCCAGCGATGCTATTGGCATAACAGCTGGTACACCAGAGGTATATCCATCTCGGTCCTCTCGTACTAGAGTCAGACCTTCTCAAATTTCCTTCACCCACGGCAGATAGAAACCGAACTGTCTCACGACGTTCTAAACCCAACTCACGTATCACTTTAATCGGCGAACAGCCGAACCCTTGGGACCTTCTCCAGCCCCAGGATGTGATGAGTCGACATCGAGGTGCCAAACGGTGTCGTCGCTATGAACGCTCGAACACCATCAGCCTGTTATCCCCGGCGTACCTTTTATCCGTTGAGCGATAACCCTTCCATACAGAATTACCGGATCACTATGACCGACTTTCGTCTCTGCTTGGCTTGTCAGCCTCGCAGTCAGGCAAGCTTATGCCATTATACTATCAAGCTGATTTCCGACCAGCTCTAGCTTACCTTCGTACGCCTCCGTTACTTTTTAGGAGGCGACCGCCCCAGTCAAACTACCCACCATACAATGTCCTAGTTTCAGATAATGAAACATAGTTAGATATCAAAAATGTAAAGGGTGGTATCTCAAGGTCGACTCCATTACAGCTAGCGCCATAACTTCAAAGTCTCCCACCTATCCTGCACATCACATTTTTAATAGCAATGTAAAGCTATAGTAAAGGTGCACGGGGTCTCTTCGTCTAACCGCGGGTACCCCGCATCTGCACGGGGAATTCAATTTCGCTGAAATGATGTTGGAGACAGTGGAGAAATCGTTACGCCATTCGTGCGGGTCGGAACTTACCCGACAAGGAATTTCGCTACCTTAGGACCGTCAGTGTTACGGCCGCCGTTTACTGGGGCTTCAATTTAGAGCTTGCACTCTTCCTATTAACCTTCCAGCACCGGGCAGGCGTCAGACCCTATACTTCCACTTACGTGTTTGCAGGGTCCTGTGTTTTTAGTAAACAGTCGCTACTCCCTATTTTGTGCCACCTACTCATAGTTGCCTAAAAGCAGGTTACCCTTCTTCCGAAGTTACAGGTATAATTTGCCGAGTTCCTTCAACATCATTCTTTCAACACCTTAGTATACTCTACTCATCCACCAGTGTCGGTTTACGGTACGGCCTCATAAATATTAAGTGCTATTTCCTGGAGCTTCTTTTAAGCATAGATCAATCCAATAAGACCTACACAAATACAAAACCCGTCACACTTAAGAGGTTTAGGAATATTAACCTAATTGCCATCGACTACTCCTTTACGGACTCGCCTTAGGAACCGACTAACCCTACGCAGATTAACTTAACGTAGGAATCCTTAGATTTTTGGTGAGAGTGTTTTTCACACTCTTTTACGCTACTTATGTCAGCATTCTCACTTCCGATATCTCCAGCAGCTTTCACAAACCGCCTTCACAGACTTACGGAACGCTCCGCTACCGCGCCTATTAATCGAAATTAATAAGCACCCACATCTTCGGTATACAGCTTTAGCCCCGGTACATTTTCGGCGCAGAAAAACTTATTTAGACAAGTGAGCTGTTACGCTTTCTTTAAAGGATGGCTGCTTCCAAGCCAACCTCCTAGCTGTAATGGTTTTTCCACTTCCTTCCCCACTTAGCTGTAATTTTGGGACCTTAGATAGTGATCTGGGCTGTTTCCCTTTCCACCACGGACTTAGCACCCGTAGTGTGTCTGCTGTATAATTAATTCTTGGTATTCGGAGTTTGGTTAGATTTGGTAAGATGATGAATCCCCCTAGTCTATCCAGTGCTCTACCCCCAACAACATACATACAACGCTCTACCTAAATAGATTTCGCGGAGAACCAGCTATTTCCAAGTTTGATTGGCCTTTCACCCCTAATCACAACTCATCCAATAATGTTGCAACATTAACTGGTTCGATCCTTCAGTATGTTTTACCATACCTTCAATCTGGTCATGACTAGATCACTTGGTTTCGGGTCTAATCCATAAAACTAAACGCCCTATTCAGACTTGCTTTCGCTACGCCTACACCTACCGGCTTAAGCTTGCTTCATAGATTAACTCGCTGACCCATTATGCAAAAGGTACGCTGTCACTCTAAATATCAATAAATTGATATAGAGCTCCAACTGTTTGTAAGCACTTGATTTCAGATTCTATTTCACTCCCCTCCCGGGGTTCTTTTCACCTTTCCCTCACGGTACTTGTTCACTATCGGTCGTTAAGGAGTATTTAGGCTTGGAGGATGGTCCCCCCATATTCAAACAGGATTTCACGTGCCCCGCTCTACTCAAGGATTTAAAAACTTTCTACTTATACAGGACTATCACCTTCTATGGTTACCATTTCCAAAGTATTCTAATTCTTATTTTTAAATCACTAGCCTTTTCCGCTTTCGCTCGTCACTACTAACAGAATCTCGGTTGATTTCTTTTCCTTTGGCTACTTAGATATTTCACAGTTCACCAAGTTTGCTTTATATACTTAGTATATAATAACTAGCTAAGCTAGTTGGGTTTCCCCATTCGGAAATCTGCGGATCAAAATTTGTTGACAATTTCCCACAGCTTATCGCAGCCTGCCACGTCCTTCATCGCCTCTTAACGCCAAGGCATCCATCAAGTGCTCTTAATAATTTATTTATCTGACTATATGTAGAATATGCAGAGTTAAATATTAACTTACAATTGAATTGAGATTAAATAATCTCTACCATAAAACTTTTCAAACATCTAAAAACTAATCTTTTATATGTTACAATCTGATAAATCATATGTCAACGCCTTTTTACACAAAACATTTACCTATTATTATCAACAACAACATACCAGTAATCTTAAACAGTACAATCTGAGAAATATTCGACAAATTGATATGTACAGAAAAATTAATGAAAAAGATATTTTGTAAGATAAAAATGTGTTAAAATTAGTTACCTAAAAATGAAAATGAACATTTGGAGTATTTCTAATGTATGAAAAGTAATCTATCTTTTATAAAAAACTTTGCTTTAAATTGTATGTCTAAGCTCACTGGCTTATTAAATATTAAAAAAGTAAAAAATGTCATTATGGATAAATACAATACTCTCCATAAAGAAATTGTAGCGCTTCTTGAAAAATCTAAAAACCTATTAAATACCAACATTGAAATCGGGTTATATCACTTCTATAAAGGTAATATATCAGATGCAAAGTTAAGATTTTGGTTAATTAGCATATTCTACCCCAAATTACCTATAATCTGGTATAATATTGGAAGATGTCATTTTGCAGTAGGAAATACTAATAAAGCTTATAATTATTTAACAAAGACGCTAAAATTAGATAGTAGTCACAAAAAAGCTTCTTACTACTTAAAAAAAATAACAAACACATCAGATATCGTAGAATTGCCTGAAAATCTCATAAAACAATATTTTGATTACACAGGTGAATATTTTGTTGAGCATTGGCTAATTGCCAAACAATACAGAGGGCATGAACTCGTACACATGATAATTACAAAAGTCTTTAACCACTACACTTCTGAACTGAATATACTCGACCTTGGTTGCGGTACTGGAATATGTGGTCACTTCCTAAAAATAAGTAATATTAGAAGTCGCATAACAGGAGTTGACATCTCAAATAGAATGCTCAATATTGCAAGAGGATGCCTTATAAAAGGTAAACCTGTTTACGATGAGTTAATACATACAGAAATGAAAGAGTTTCTTAAACAAGAGAAGAACCAGCAGTATGATGTAATTATCTTTGCTGAAGTGCTACACTATCTACATGATTTTCTAGCAGAATTGAAACTAGCAAAAGGATTGACAAGCAAAAAAGGGGTTATTGTATGTTTAGTAAGAAGAAAGGAAAGTAAAGGTATTGACTTTGTAAACAAGGGAGATTATTTTCGTCACTCAGAAGATTATATTCAGCATGTTGCAAAAGAAACAAATATGCAAATAAGTCAAATGAGTTACTGTAAAATATATGGCAGCCAAGTTGATGGTATCTTGTTTGCATTACAGTATCCACAAAAAAAATTAACAACTTAATCGAGAAATCGCTCAAATAAATGTCTATATTATCATAAAAGGAGCCTCATGAATTACATTGCTATTAACTACGCAAAGGATAGTAAATTAACCGCTTTTGGAAAAGCAGTTCTATTGGACAGATATTTAATAGAAAATGAAAGTTATCAAGATCTCTTTATACGCATTGCCAATTACTACTCTGATAATAAAGAGCATGCACAGCGTCTTTATGACTACATGAGCAATTTATGGTTCATGCCTTCAACTCCAATACTTAGCAATGGTGGTACCAAGAGAGGATTGCCTATTTCCTGCTTTCTTAACGAAACTGAAGATAGCTTGCAGGGAATAGTTGATTTATGGAATGAAAATGTTTGGCTCGCTGCACGTGGTGGTGGAATAGGTAGTTATTGGGGAAATTTACGTTCAATTGGTGAAAGTGTCAAAGGTAGCGGTAAAACATCAGGAATTGTGCCATTTATCGTAGTACAAAACGCTCTAACGCTTGCAATCAGCCAAGGATCATTAAGAAGAGGAAGCTCAGCCGTCTATCTTCCTGTATCCCATCCAGAGATAGAAGAGTTTCTAGATTTACGTAAGCCAACTGGTTGGTGATGACCCAAATCGCAAAGCATTAAATATACATCATGCTGTAATAGTAACAGATAAGTTTATGCAAGCTGTTGAAGATGATCAAGAATGGGATTTAATAAGCCCTCATAACAATAAAGTTATTTCAACAGTAAAAGCACGGGATATATGGATTAAAATATTAACAGCAAGAATTGAAACTGGAGAACCTTATATTATCTTTCTTAATGCAACAAATAACAATAAACCAGAACCTTACAAAAAGCTCAATTTAGATATAAAAATGTCAAACCTATGCAGTGAAATAACTTTAACTACAGGTTACGATCACCTGAACAAGTCACGCACTGCTGTATGTTGTTTATCATCCGTAAATCTTGAATACTACGAAGAATGGAAAGATAATGAGCTTTTCATAGAAGATATAATGCGTTTTCTTGATAATGTATTCGAGGATTTCATAAACCAAGCACCAAATGAAATACAGCGAGCAAAATATTCCGCAATAAGAGAGCGTAGTATCGGTCTTGGCGTGATGGGTTTTCATTCATTTTTACAAAGTAAAATGGTTCCTTTTGAATCAGTAACAGCCCAACAATGGAATAAAAAAGTATTTAAGCATTTGCGCGAGCAAGCGGATGTAGTTTCTAAAAAATTAGCAGAAGAAAAAGGGCCATGTCTTGACGCTAAAGAAATCGATCTAATGGAAAGGTTCACACATAAGCTCGCTATTGCTCCAACTGCCTCAATTTCGATTATCGCAGGCAACACTTCCCCTGGAATAGAGCCATATGCAGCAAACGTATTTATACAGAAGACATTGACAGGTTCATTTGTAGTACGAAATAAATTCTTGCAAAAACTACTAGCAGAAAAAAATCAAGACAATGATGAAACATGGTCCTCAATTTCAACAAATGAGGGTTCTGTTCAGCATTTAGATTTTCTTAGCAAGCATGAAAAACTGACATTTAAAACAGCATACGAACTTGATCAACAATGGATCATAGAACATGCAAGTGATAGAACTTCTTATATTTGTCAATCTCAATCAGTAAATCTGTTCTTACCTGCCAATGTGCATAAACGTTACTTACACAAAATACACATGCTTGCTTGGAAAAAAAGATTAAAGAGCTTATATTACTGCAGATCACAATCAATGCAGAGAGCTGACAAGGTCACATGACATATTCAAAAAAAGTCAAATATTGCAACAAAAAACAGATATTAATTATGATGAATGTCTGTCATGCCAATAGATTTATGACACTGAATTTACAGATCATGTAATAAATAATGATGTAAAAAAGAAAAAATCTAATGAATGCTCTATAGAAACCTCAATGAATTTTTACAATCCATCCCAAAAGATAAGCGGTTAATGTGCCTTGATATGGGAGAAAAACAAATAGGCATAGCATTTAGTGATAAATCACAGATTATAGCTACAGCTCATAATATATATTATAGAAGAAATATGAGCAAAGATTTAGGTTATCTAAATAGAGTACTTAAAGAAAATGAAGCTGGATCAATGGTAATAGGGCTACCATTCACAATAGATGAACAAGAGACCGAATGATGTAAAGCAATAATCCAATTCGCAAATAAAATAATAAAAAAATGTAAGATAAACATATATCTACAAGACGAAAGTTTATCAACATCTCTTGCAACTCACGCACTAAAAATTACTGGAATATCAATCACAAAATAAAAAAAAATAGATGATAAAATTGCTGCATGTATTATTCTGCAACGAACGTTAGATAAGATAAATACCATCAAATAGTTTTTTTTAACTGAATTCATGTAAAACTATTCAATAAAACAAGAACTTCTCGTATAAGCATGACAAATTGCTGTAGCAAGAGCATCAGCAGTATGGTGACATTTTGTATTTAAGTTTTTAACTATTTGCTTCACCATAAATATAATCTGATCCTTATCAGCATGACCATTTCCAGTAATGCTCTTTTTTATATAGTTCGCATCATATTCATTCACGGTCAAATCCGTCATTTGTAATACTAAAATTACAATTGCTCTTGCATATCCTAAAGTTAGTGAAGATTTTGGATTCTTATTAACAAAAATTTTTTCTACAGCAGCTTCATTGGGAGAGTATAGAAAAATTACTTTCTTTAATTGTTCAAAAATTATATATAGACGTTCACCTGTACCTAATTTACCATCAGTTGATATGGTACCACCACCCAAAAATTTAATATTATTTTTTTCTTCCAGGCTGATAATGGCCCAACCCGTTTTGCTTATTCCCGGATCTAGACCGATTATCTTAACCACTTAATAAAGGCTTAACCAATAAACAAACACAAATAAAAATATCCAGACTACATCTACGAAGTGCCAATACCAAGAGGCAAACTCAAAGCATAAATGATCTTGAGGTATAAATTGATCTTTCCGAGCTCTAAATAAACATACTGACGTACGCAAAAAGTACGCTGTCACTCTAAATATCAATAAATTGATATAGAGCTCCAACTGTTTGTAAGCACTTGATTTCAGATTCTATTTCACTCCCCTCCCGGGGTTCTTTTCACCTTTCCCTCACGGTACTTGTTCACTATCGGTCGTTAAGGAGTATTTAGGCTTGGAGGATGGTCCCCCCATATTCAAACAGGATTTCACGTGCCCCGCTCTACTCAAGGATTTAAAAACTTTCTACTTATACAGGACTATCACCTTCTATGGTTACCATTTCCAAAGTATTCTAATTCTTATTTTTAAATCACTAGCCTTTTCCGCTTTCGTTCGTCACTACTAACAGAATCTCGGTTGATTTCTTTTCCTTTGGCTACTTAGATATTTCACAGTTCACCAAGTTTGCTTTATATACTTAGTATATAATAACTAGCTAAGCTAGTTGGGTTTCCCCATTCGGAAATCTGCGGATCAAAATTTGTTGACAATTTCCCACAGCTTATCGCAGCCTGCCACGTCCTTCATCGCCTCTTAACGCCAAGGCATCCATCAAGTGCTCTTAATAATTTATTTATCTGACTATATGTAGAATATGCAGAGTTAAATATTAACTTACAATTGAATTGAGATATGTACTTAGCTTATGTACTAAGCTTATGTACTTAGCTTATGTACTTAAATTATGTACTTACCTTATGTACTTAGCTTATTTACTTAGCTTATGTACTTAGCTTATGTACTTAGCTTATGTACTTACCTTATGTACTTACCTTATGTACTTACCTTATGTACTTAGCTTATGTACTTAGCTTATGTACTAAGCTTATGTACTTAGCTTATATACTTACCTTTTGTACTTACCTTATGTACTTACCTTATGTACTTAGCTTATGTACTTAGCTTATGTACTTAGCTTATGTACTTACCTTATGTACTTAGCTTATGTACTAAGCTTATGTACTTACCTTATGTACTTAGCTTATGTACTTAGCTTATGTACTAAGCTTATGTACTTAGCTTATGTACTTACCTTATGTACTTACCTTATGTACTTACCTTATGTACTTATAGGCAGAGAGGATGTAAGTTTTCTGCCAGAAGCGTGTTCTCCAGTGCCCAGACACTCGGATCCAGAAAACTTAACTTTAAATGAGTGCACCAGGTGGCTGTACAATAGAAACTGGATTCCAGTGTCAAGCACTGGAATGACATCATCTACTACTCAAATTACCTGCAAATTACAATGTTCGTACACTAAAAATCAGAGGTCTGGGATGACAGGCAGTCCTGAACTAGATTATGTCTTTGATACAACTGCCGATCTAAGTAAAGTTAGTAATGGATATATTGGCAATATTGAAGTCATCACTTGTGATTCCAGAGAGGAAGAAGCACGGGTGACGTCACTAATTATAGAGAATGAAGGTTATGAAAACGTTTCTTTGTTTGTTTTTGATAAATTACTTGCAGTTCGTATGGTGTGCCCCATATCGGAAAACTGTTCTTATGTGACGCTTCTGCTTTATAGTATTGAGATTTTGAACTCAAAATGGAACGGTGCGGCATTGCTTTCTCTTCTTAAACATAGACTAGTGACTTTTGGTTACGCTCAAGAAGAGTACACTCGTATTTTATCTGAGTTTGAGATAGAAGTATTGCGTAGCTTTGATATAAATGGTCTTAAGGATATTATCAACGCTATTAGTACTTGTAAAAAGCTAAGATATAAAGAAGATATATTAATTATTATCAGTAGATTAGAAACTATATTTAATCTTTTACTTAATCTTACAAATTATCCTATTTCTGATATAGCAGCAGCTCATTTACAGTGTGTTAATGTGCTTTCTAATGTGAATTTTCTAGAGCTAAATGGTGAAATAGGTAATTTTACTCGTGATTTCTTAAATGCATGTGACGGTATAGCAATTGAGTGTTCCTTAGAGTTATATAGTCAAATCCTGATATTATTTTTAAAAAGGAAGTTTTTTTCTCTAGAAAATAACTTTGATAAATTTAGCTTATATCAAAATAAAGTTGTAATACTTGCTGGATTTAATGATATACCAAATTTTCAGAATCCGTTTTTGAGTGCACTGAATAGAGAAAAATTTAACCTTCCTTCTGTGCAAGAAGAGCAAGGGTACTTTTTGTATACTTTGCGCAATTTATTTGGTGCCGGCAAGGTTTATATTACGAGGCTAGTGAGTGATAGAAAATCAATTCTATTGCGCCGTTTGGAAGTTCTGTTACAAGAACCAAAATATCCTTATCGCAATTGGCTAAGAATATTAAATACACCTGAGTGCATTGTTCCATGTGCTCAGCCTATGCCAAAACCTAAAACTGAAGTGAGGCAAGCAAAAATGCAAGTGATATCTTGCAGTGCAATAGAAAAGCTAATTCGTAATCCTTATTCGTTTTACGTTGAATATATATTGGGCCTTAAACAATTAAGAGACTTGAATTTTAAGCCATCGATATTGAAATTTGGCACTATGGTACATAACATTCTTGCAAGATATTTACGCAACAAAAAGTTACCAATGAGTATTGCACGAGAAGTGTTCTCAACTAGTCAGTTTAATTTTTCAAATATGTGGTGGGTAAGGTTGCAGAGGATAATTCAATCTTTTGTTGAGTTTGATAGGACTAGAAACAATCAAGTTGAGTTGGAGAAGAGCTTTTCCTATCCGATATTTCATATTCCAGCGCGTGACACACAACTGTGCGGATGCTGTACAACTTCCACTAAGAATGAGGGTGTCATCCCAGTGCTTGACTACTTGGATCTAGAAAATTTGATTGCAAATGAACACACCAGACAATTGTGTAATAAGAGCTGGTCAGATACTCGAATGACAGAAGAAATTTTATTGACAGCAAGATGTGATAGAGTTGAGTATCTACCAGGTGGGCAAGTAGCAATTATAGACTATAAACTTGGTTCACCACCTTCCAATGAGGAAGTTATGTCAGGATTTTTCCCGCAATTAATTTTACAAGCTTTAGCCGTGGAATACACAACAAAAAAAGAAGTCTCGGAGCTTGCTTATTGGAAACTTGATTATGATAAAATAAAGGTTATTGCTTTGAAAGATTATAGACAAAAAATGCATGAATTTCGGAATATTCTACCAGATTTCTTATTTAATTATTTAAGAGATACTACTCCCTTC
Source organism: Dircenna loreta (assembly GCA_963555665.1). NCBI lineage: Eukaryota > Metazoa > Arthropoda > Insecta > Lepidoptera > Nymphalidae > Dircenna > Dircenna loreta. The sequence goes on from OY743101.1 coordinate 5,760,377, forward strand.
ATTGCCTCTCCTTATTTTGATAAATTCCTGAGATTTAACAGCTACAAACAACTAGAAAGGATAGGGGAGTGGTTATAAATTATATCTCCTCTCATCCAGATCAAAATAGCTGGTTGTACAGCTGGTTTACTAAGTGCAGTAGGAGAATTACTAGATTGTTATATAGATTCATTTTTGCTAGATTCAAACAACCATAAAAAAACACTAAAAAGTGATTCAATCAATTTTAGCCATTAAAACTTGAATAGTGGCTAAAATAGCTTTAAACTGTATATTTATTTAGGAGGGGTATATGCTATCACAAAAACAGCTAAATGCGCAGCTAATTGATGCTGCTGAAGAAGGTGAGCTAGGTTTTGTTCAGCAAGCCATACAGGATGGAGCAATGATTAATACAATAGATGATGATTATGGGAGAACTGCTTTAATATGGGCTTCCAGAAATGGTCAATTAGAGATAGTACAATACTTGATAGAAGAGGGAGCAAATATTGATGCAGAATCTCCGGGAAACATAACTGCTCTAATTCATGCTGCTAACCATGGTCATCTTGAGGTAGTACAACTTCTAATAGCAAATGGAGCTAATTTAAATGTGAAACGTAAAGGTCAATTCTCTGCCCTAACATATGCTATTGTAAATGGCCATACGGAGATAGCAAAGCTTCTAACTAGATATCATTTAATAGCTAATCTTGATATGTCAATACCTCGCTTGCCTCATCCTACTCAGATACCAGAATTATCATCTTATTGGTATGACTGTAAGGATGAGCTCAATAAAATGAAGGAAGAAGATAGTGAATTATGTAATTTTCTTGTAAGTAAGAGAATTAATGAACAGGTAAGAATTTGGACAGAGAGTGAGACAATACAAAATATTTCACAAGATAGATTAAATATAGAACACTCAATCTGTGCTAAAGATTTAACAGGTAAAATAGAATTAGTGATATTTTTTCTTAACAACAGGGAAATAATCAATTCTTTATCGCGGTATTATAAGGTAAGAATTCAAACAATTGATCAGGTAAAAAGGCTATTTGATCGTTTCACAAGAGAACATGTAGAGCTTGAAGTAGAAATTGTTCCAGCACAATTAAACTTTAATACTCAAGAGTTACAACCCCCTAAACTAAAAACATTATCATTTGACCGAAAATGGTCAATTAGAAACAGTAAGATACCTGATAGAAAAACAGAAAGAAGATATTAATTCAACAGATCACTATGGAAGAACTGCTCTAATGTGGGCTGCTGGAAGTGGCTATTTAGAGGTAGTAAAGTACCTGATAGAAACAGCAAAAGCAAATGTTAATGTGAAAGATGGCTATGAAAACACTGCTCTGAATTATGCTACTAGAAACAGGCATTTAGATGTAAAAGAATATCTGAAAAGTCATATACAAAAAGAGCTACGGAAGAAATACGTCTGCATTGGTGTGAGTGGTACAATAGGTTATGTTGCAGGTATGACAATATCATGTTCTGCGGGAGCAGCGATTGCAATTTGTGCAGCATCAGCTACCATTAGTCTAGCGTTAGGTGCAATTTTTGGTTATACAATTGTAGAAGTAAAAAAAGAGAAAGCAAACACAGGTATAGTTTCTGCACTTAAAGATGTTTTCACTATTCAAGCTCTAAGTAGAATACCTTATAGAGAGTGAAAGTAGGTTTATTGCTTAAGGTTTCATGATTGTCTTAATAACAATAAAAAAATAATAGAAGCAAAAGATATGGCTTGAAAGTTTTCTAAGGTCTTCACTAAAAATGTCTCAGCTTGACACTAAAATACAATTTGATTTAATTAATTCATATATGTAGGTAACGTCAAGCACTAGAAGGAGGAAATATGGATAAAAAAATTAGGATAGAATCAGATAGCTTAGGAGAAGTAAAAGTACTAAGTGAAAGTTACTGGGGAGCTCAGACTCAGCGTTCTTTGGAAAATTTCAACATTGGTACAGAGAAAATGCCAGAGCCCCTGATTAAAGCGCTAGCAATAGTAAAACTTGCAGCAGCACGTGTTAACATGAAACAGGGTAGCATAGATAATAGAGTAGGGGATTCAATCTGCACAGCGGCACAGGAGGTAATAGACGGTAAATTTAATAATCAATTTCCGCTTGTTGTTTGGCAAACCGGTTCTGGAACGCAGACCAATATGAATGTGAATGAAGTGATCAGCAATCGTGCAATAGAAATTTTGGGCGGTGATTTAGGTAGTAAGTCTCCAGTGCATCCAAATGATAATGTAAACTGTGGTCAGTCATCAAATGACACTTTTCCAACAGCAATGCATATAGCAGTAGCAGAACAAATAGACCGCTTGCTTATTCCCAATCTTGAAGAATTATATAAAGCGCTAAATAATAAGGTTCATGAATTTTAAGATATAATAAAAGTAGGGCGTACTCATCTGCAAGATGCAACTCCTCTAACACTTGGGCAGGAATTTTCTGGCTATGCAGTTCAGATTAAAAAGGGAATAGAGAGAGTAAAGTCAACTCTAAGCAATGTATATGAACTTGCACAAGGTGGCACCGCGGTTGGCACGGGAATCAATACTAAAAAGGATTTTGCTGAAGATTTTGCTAAAGAAGTGGCAAAAATCACTAATTTTCCATTTATTTCAGCAAAAAATAAGTTTGAAGCACTAGCAGCAAATGATGCTTTAGTTGAGCTCAGTGGAGCACTCAATACAGTAGCAGTAAGCTTGATGAAAATTGCAAATGATATAAGGCTACTTGGTTCTGGTCCAAGATGCGGAATTGGAGAAATAATGTTACCAGAAAATGAGCCTGGCTCTTCAATCATGCCGGGTAAGGTGAATCCAACTCAATGCGAAGCAGTGACTATGGTATGTGCTCAAGTTATGGGAAATCATGTTGCCGTGACAATTGGTGGCTCAAATGGTCACTTTGAATTGAACGTGTTTAAGCCGGTGATAATTTACAATGTTTTGCAGTCTATAAGACTTTTAGCTGATGCAAGTTTAAATTTTGCAGAGAAATGTGTAGTTGATATTAAAGCAAACGAAGAAAGAATAAAGGATTTACTAAATCAGTCGTTAATGCTAGTTACTATATTAAATACGCATATAGGATATGACAATGCAGCAAAAATAGCGAAGCTTGCTTATAAAGAAAATATCACTCTAAAAGAAGCAGCAGTAAAACTTCAACTGCTCACTGAGGAGGAGTTTGAAAGGATAGTGAAACCAGAGGAGATGGTAGGTTAAACTACCACCTTTTTTTTGTCCCTAGTTAATTGTGGTAATATGTATGGAATTTTGCTGGTTGCTCTACATATACCTCTTCTAAATCACTTAGAGCGTGGTCATTGCGATTAAAGCCATATCTTTTAACCATCTCATCTAGCGTAACAGAGCTAAGAGAGAAACTGAACTCTGGCAATGGATTCACATTTGAGGATTGCAGACTAGTTAATGGCTCTCCGACATTTATTTGAGAGTATAGGAAAGTTAGCTCACCTTCCAGGCTAGTATGTTCTTCTGGTACTGCACTATCATTAACTATTGAATCTTCTGGTACTATATTGCAGAATTGATTATGGAATTCAGCAAAACCCTCAAATGGAGGTACTGATATGCACTGGCGCTTTGCTGGTGGCTCCACTGTAGATATTTCGTCTATTCCATTATCAAACTCACGTTCAGCAACTATTTGTTCTAAGAGCCTGTTCATAATCTTTTCAGAAGGAAAGCAGCGAAAGCAAGAACGACCATTTGCAGGCTAGTGTTGAGTTTCCGCTCGCAATTTTTCCACAATCGCCTACATTCTTGCAACCAAGCAAAAGATCTCTCAACAACCCATCTTTTCGGCAATACGACAAAGGTGTGTAATTCGTTTCGCTTTATTACTTCAACGGTAGCGCCAATAGTTGCTTTTATTTGTGTTGCAAAATTTTCTCCTGTGTAGCCAGCATCAACTAGTATATAATTGGTCATAGTAATATATGTTTACATCGTAACCAAATACACAATTGTAAATGTCCTTCTATAGATCGGGTAAGAACTCATACTTATTTAGGATTAATTTTAGATGACAAGCTTAACTGGTCCCATCACATTGAACATGTTTGTACAAAATTACGTCAGTTGCTAGCGATACTAAAACTTATAAAACACCGTATCCCCTACAAAGTGAGCCTCATTTTATATAATTCACTTGCAGAATCCCACATACAATACGGCCTGAGTAGCTATGGCCGAACGTTCGATAGTTATATAAATAAAATATACCAACTTCAAATACGTATTTTAAAAACAATAGTATCAAAAAACATTAAAAAAAGATACCAAAATAATGAAATGGGACTTTTTAGTCACTGTAACAAATTACCGATTCACGACCTAATTAAATATAATTTACTGAAAGAACATTACTTTAACCCAACACTTAATATTAAATTAAATCATCCTATACATACGAGAGCGATTACACAAAACTGGTTTAGGACGGTTGGAGCAAATAACAGCTATGGTAAAAGAACAGCAAGATACATAGTACCGCGTCTTATTAACAACTTACCCTCAGAACTAAAAAGTGTCATAACCCAGCAAAATATTAAACCAAAATTAAAAGTATACCTCTCTAAAATGATAACAAAGAGAGATAATGTTTAATTCAAATTTATATATATGTATGCGTGTGTATGTATGTATGCATGTATATGATATGTATGTATGTGTATGTGTGTGTATGTATATATATATATATATATATATGTATATATATATATATTTTATATCTATTTTAATTGTTTCCTTTTATAAATAGTAGTTTTGTTTTATGTTTTAATTATTTTTAAGTCTCATTAAAATAACTATATCTAGATTAAGTCGTAACATATTTATTTGATTACCACATCTTTTGTATGTTAATGTTTAAAATATTATGTTCTTCAACTGTGGTAATAATGTTTGTGTTCGTTTTATGTGTTAAGTAAACTTATCAGCACGATTAGATTCCCCTTAGCATTTAAGTTAAACCTCTGTGGTTTTTATAATGCTATGTAAAAGTTTTATATATTTAAGCTATTGTAAATGTGAAATAAAATAAAAAAAAAAAAAAAAAAAAAGATAGGTTTTCTTTAGCATTTTTAACCATTTTCACAGCGCTACTACGATCAGTTATTTCTGCCGTTGTTATATAAATTGCGTGGGGTAAACCTTGTGTATCTACCGCAATATGGCTTTTTATTCCTGAAACCTTTTTGCCTGCATCATAGCCTTTTTCTTCAGCAGTATCTGCATTTTTACGCTTTGTGCATCAATTATGCAGAAGCTCTTTTGGTAACATTCTCCACTGGCAGCCACTTTTTAAGACGTATAACACTCCACAAAATACATGATATAAATCAAGTGTTCTTGGCTTTGTCCTCTTCCTGCAAGACTCCAGATCTGCTACAATAATCTCAAACTTTTCTCGACTTATATCACTTGGATATAAACTTCGCATATCCTACTTTATATACTTTATCCTCTCATTCTATCCCTTTTTTGAGATCACGTACAGGCTCTAATGTAGCAAAACTTGGAAGAAAATTTTCTAAACTTGGCTCTGAAAATTCATTCAGATCATCTCTCTTTCTTTTGTGTACTAACGGTTCATTTTCATAAGAAAAGTCTGATCTACTATCAAATGTATGTTCAACAACTGTTTCCTCGAATGCAGGAGTTAAAGGAGGTAAATTTAACTCTGGCAAATCATCCACAATTGAGGATTGCAGACTAGTTACTCCATTTATCAAAGAGTTATAATACTGTGGGGATAATTGCTCACCTTCTAGGCTATCTGATATATTCTCATTCGACGTTAAACTACTACTAACTGTTGAATTTTCTGTTACAGTATTGCGGAATTGATTATCGAATTCAGCAAAACCCGGAAATGGAATTACTGTTTGGCTACATGATTGATCCTCTTTGTCAGAAGAAAGTTCTAGTCTAGTATCAAATGTATGTTCAACAACTGTTTCCTCGAACGCAGGAGATATAGGAGAGAAATTTGCTGCTGGCAAATCATCTCTGTTTTGTTCTAACGGTTCATTGGAGTTTTCAGTACTTAAGTTGCTTGAATTCTCTTTATTGCTTAAGTAAAAATTCTTTAGGACAAGCTCAGCTTTGACAGTTGATTTTGTCTCTAAATTTACTTTATAATCTTTCTTTTGCTGAGTGTTCAGTTGATTAAATAGGGTTTTAAATAAAGTAGAGTGGAGATCAATACAATCGAGTGTATTGAAAGCAAACTCTTTATCCTTTTGGAGTAACTCCTTAAAGATAGAAGGTGCATCTTCATTCTTTAGAGCATTTAGTATGCCGGACATAGCTAAAGAGCCTTTAGGCTTTGCTTTAACATGCTCTATATATTGATTTTTATTTAATTCATCAAGTAGAGTTTTAAATAAAGTATATTGGGGAGTAATACAATCGAGTGTATTGAAAGCAAACTCTTTATCCTTTTGGAGTAATTCCTTAAAGATAGAAGGTGCATCTTCATTCTTTAGAGCATTTAGTATGCCGGACATAGCTTTAGAGCCTTTAGGCTTTGCTTTAACATGCTCTATATATTGATTTTTATTTAATTCACCAAATAGAATTTTAAATAAAGTATATTGGGGAGTAATACAATCGAGTGTATTGAAAGCAAACTCTTTATCCTTTTGGAGTAACTCCTTAAAGATAGAAGGTGCTTCTTGATTGTCTAGTGCATTTAGTATGCCGGACATAGCTTTAGAGCCTTTAGGCTTTGCTTTAACATGCTCTATATATTGATTTTTATTTAATTCATCAAGTAGAGTTTTAAATAAAGTAGAGTGGAGATCAATACAATCGAGTGTATTGAAAGCAAACTCTTTATCCTTTTGGAGTAACTCCTTAAAGATAGAAGGTGCATCTTCATTCTTTAGAGCATTTAGTATGCCGGACATAGCTAAAGAGCCTTTAGGCTTTGCTTTAACATGCTCTATGTATTGATTTTTATGGTTAGTGCTAAGATTATTGAATATCTTTTTAAATTTATTTACTTGTCTATAAGAAGCTAACTTGTCTAAATTTTTCACCATTTCGTCGCTTATACTACCATGCATTTCTTTACCACCATCAAAGTTAATATATTAATATTATATGAACTTTGATGACAAAATCAATATAAAATATTTAAAAATTAATTATTTTTATTATAAAAACAGTAATTCTATTAATTGTTTTCCTGATTTGTGTCTGTTTTGCTTTCTATAGCTAACCCAAATTAGGTTTACCGGAACAAATTTTATAAATAATTTAAGTTAGTGCGTGAAGCTGGAATCCAGATTTTTAGCTATGGTCAAGCCATAGGATGACAAATTGGATCCCCAGACTATGCAAGAAATCTAAGGCGAATTATCTTCCGCGACCTGTGTTTGTTTTTTCTACTTCAGGAGTATTGACAGGCGTTACCGATGGATCATCAAGCTTTGTTGCTTGCTTTAAACCTTCACTTATACTTTGATCTTGACTTAAAATTTTGTCGAAGTTTTTACTTTGTTGATTACCATTCATCACGCTAATTTCTAAGCCAGGGCCTTTATAATTGAAAGACTCGTCGGGTTGGACATTATGTTCCTTACCATCAATATTTAAGTTAATCACATTAGTAACATTCGGAAAAGTTGTATCTTGCTCAGAACTATTGTATGTAATCTTAATATTGAGAGCTTTATCTTGATAATTAAATGCTTTTCCTGGTTCTAAATTGAACTCTTTTCCATTTATATTTATGAAAGAGCTTTGACTCATACTATGTTGCTGAATTCCGTTATTTGATATACTTTTTTGAGCAGCTTCTTTTGTATCACGAGCATTTTCCACATTCTTTTCATCCCCACCAAAAAGTTTTTCTAATATATTTTTTTCAAAAAGCGCCCCAATAGACTAAGCAAGCCTTCTTCTTTCTGATTTTCTTGCGGTTGTGGTGTATCATCTTGCTTAAGCTCTTTACTACTCTTTGAGTTTTGCACTCCCATGCCTTTCTGCTTAGAAATCTGATTAATTTCCCGTAATGGTTTATCATTGTTATCTGGTTGCTTAAGCTCTTCACTACTCTTTGTAGTCATTGAAGCTTGAACTCCTATGTCTTTTTGTTTAGAAATTTGCTTAGTTTCCTGCAATGATTTATCATTGCTGTCTGGTCTACTACTTTTATTTATACCAAATTCCTTTCTTAATTCTTGTGTTGACCTTGTGAGTTTACGTATTTCCTCATTTTCTTGCCTTTGTCGTCTTTGAAGCTCTTTATTTAATTCAGCAACATTTTTCATTCTGCCCTCAAGCTCATTATCTTTTATAGCCTTAAGAGCTTTCGTTCCTTTTGCTATACGATCAACCTTCTCTTCCAGTGAACTACCTTCTGGAAAAGCACCTGGAGAACGTTTAAAAACGTCTTTGAATTTCTTTTCAACACTTGGTGTGTCTTTAAACTGTGACATACCTACTACCTGAAAGCATATAATATACCCAGTGTATTAGGTTATTATGTAAAAATGATTAACATAGAAGCTTTATCATCAAAATATTATTTACTTATTGGTTTAAAATACGTCACAATATAAAAATGAAAAATAGCCGATTAGCGGTAGTATTCGATTGGGATAATACCTTAGTTGATACTCAAGATAATATTTCTAATGCCATTCAGCATACCTTAAATTCAATGGGGTGTAGCAATAAAGTTGCTAATAGAAACTCTCATGAATCAAGAAAGAGCTACATGGTCAATTTGTTTGGCGATAAGTGGAAAAAAGCGAACCAGATATATCAAAAATACCTAGATAATGCACTGTTACAAAATATTACTCTGAATGAAGGAGTAGAGAGAATGCTGCAGACACTGAAAAGCCACAATATTTACCTAGCGATAGTTAGCAATAAGAAAAATACTAATTTACGTCAAGAAGTTGCCTATTTTAAACTAGATTCTTACTTTGAAAGAATAGTTGGCTCATGTGATACTGCAGAAGATAAGCCATCTGCAACTCCACTGCTGTTTGCATTGGAGGAGAGTACGCTACCTGTAAATAGAGAAAATGTGTTTTTTGTTGGTGATAGCATCACAAACATTCTATGTGCACAAAATGCCAATTGCTTACCTATTATGTACGGCCAATCAATAAGCGGTTATGAAGATTTGTTATATTTTCAACATTTTAATAAACTTACAGAATTCATAGTAAAGTATTTGAAAGATAGGTGGTAATGACAGAGATCGCTAGTGTAGAAAGGCGCTTTTGCGCATATTTAATAGATATGGCAATTTTATTAATACCAGCCTTACTAATTGTGTTGTCATTAGGGGATTTTCCATTAATTTTACACCTGTCATACATGTGTATAAATTGTGGTTACTTTACATATTTTATATCTTCAACAGCTCAAGCAACTCCTGGTCAACAATTAATGAATATATATACTATCACTTTAGATAGTTTAGATGGTTTGAGCTTAGCATTTGATCGCACTATGTCTCAGTTTTTCCTTCCTATGCTAAATAATTCAATTATCACCTTTATCAAACTTTTTCAAACATCAGTAAATGCTTTAAGTACACTAGAAGTGATTATAGTGATGCTTACCTTCAGTTGGTATTTAGTTGCTTGCTTTTTTCAGAAGAAACAGACATTTCATGATGTGCTATTTGGTACGGTTGTTGTGAGAAAAATGAATTGATGTTGCCTTGAATGTTATGTAGATTACATTGGTATATTAGCTAAAGAAAGGTTATGAATAAAGAAATAGTAGAACATTTGAATAAATTGCTGACTCATGAATTAACTTCCGTACGTCAGTATCTTTTGCATTCTGCGATTCTCAAAGATAAAAAGATCAATAGGTTTGCAGAAAAGATGAGAAACGAGCTTAATGAAGAGCTTGGACATGCAAATAGGTTAGCAGAAAGAATTTTACTGCTTGAGGGTGTACCAAATTTTCAAGATACAAATCAAATCTCAAAGTATGACGGAAAGTTCACAAAAGATACAATACAGAAAATCTTAGAAGATAATTTAAAGTTAGAAGAAGAAGGCATAAAGGGCATCAGAGAGGCAATTTTTGTTGCTGAAAAAGAAAAGGATGTGATTAGTGTAATGTTATTAGAAGAACTACTGCAAAACGAGGAAGAGCATTTACATTGGATTAAAGGACAAATTAATCTCATTGAGCTTATGGGTATTGAAAATTACTTAAGAACACAAATATAGAGTGTTAAGAAAAACAGTATTTGTTTTCATCATACCTTTTCTACTTCTTTTTTCACTAGGGTTATGGCAGTTATTTAGATTAAATTGGAAGAGTAATATTATCAAAAATATGGATCTTCCAGTTATTCATCTGCTGCCTAGTGATAATCTTTCAAAGTTTAACTATAGAAACGTTAAAATCGACGGAATTTTAAGTGATATAGAACTATATGTTTTCGCAGGTCAACGTGGCTATCATGTGCTGTCTCCTATGTTGCTTACCACTGGACATTACATATTAGTGAATAAAGGAATAGTTAGAGAAAAAAAAGAAGAAAAAGCAAAAATTGAAAAAGTAGCTTTGAGTGGAGTTTTATATTGTGATGGTAGCAAAAATTGGTTTATCAAAAATGATATTGCTTCAAATACGTGGTTTACCTTAAGTACAGAAGAAATCTCCAATGATCTAGGTATTAAGCTAGAAAAATGTATATTGTGGCAAGACAATTTTGGTGGAAAATTGACTATACAGCCAATTAAGCATTGGGAATATGCAATTACTTGGTTTGCACTTTCCTTTATTTGGCTAATTATGTGTATATTTTACTATAGGCAAAATAGATATAAGTTGTAGAGAGGTAGCATGGAAAAAGAAAAGCTACAAATAGAAAACATGCAACAAAGTGGAAGTAAATACTTATTACAAGAATTAATTGTATGTCAGTATTGTAAATACACTTATTATGGAATGAGTCATACTAAAGAAGGAAAAAGTTACTATTGTTGTTCCGGAATCCGTTTTGATGAATGTAACAGCAAATCAATATGCGCGGATATACTAGAAGAGGTAATATGGGAAGAAGTTAAGATGGTCAGAGAGCATATAACGAAGGAAAAGTGTGATTTATCAGAGGTAGATTGGGAGACTAAATTTAATATAATTAGAAAGTTAGTTCAGCGTATTGAAATTGATGATGATAATGTACATATGGTGTTTCGATTAAAAGAACTCGCTCTCGAAAGACAAAAAGAAGATATTCAACCTTGTACCAGAATTATAAAGAATGTAGTGCTATCAAATGCAATAGGAATGCATAAAGTTAGCAACGCCCTGGCTGCAATATCAGTTGCAGTGGAACTTGGAATTAGTGATGAAGAGATTAAAAAAGGTCTTTTGGAATTTAAAGGAGTAGCAAGGAGATTTTCTTTAATTGCCGATATTAAAGGTGTTAAGTTAATTGAGGATTATGCTCACCACCCAAATGAAATACAGGCAACCCTGGCAGCAGCACGTTTGACCACTAAAGGAAAGGTAACAGGAATTATCGAGCCGCTTCGTTTTGCTCGTATTCGTAATTTTTTTGATGAGTTCGTACGAATTTTCATGATGTTTGATTATGTAATTCTCACTCCTGTCCATCCTCCAGAAGATAAGCCTATTCCTGGCTGTGGAATTGATGATATACAAAAAGCCTTGATCAGTAATGGGTTTAGTAACGTAGAGATTATGAATGATGCTCTACTCATTTCACATTTTATTAGTGATTCGACAAATTCAGGGGATGTAGTATTATTTATTGGTGCTGGTAGTAATATAGCTAAACTAGCAAAAGAAACTGCAGAGCTGCTGCTAGTAAAATAAACTTAAGCATTGGTGATTTATATGATAAAATTGTGTAGTAAAACTGGATCCCAGTGTCTAGGCAAACAACTGTACAGACATTGCGATATGGGGATAGCTTCCATTAAGAATGGTGTCATCCCAGTGCCCAGACACTGGGATCCAGAAAACTTAACTTTAAATAGGTGGCTGTATAATAAAAACTGGATTCCAGTGTCAAGCACTGACCATCCGCTACTCAAATTACCTGTATATTGCAATGTTCATACACTGAAATGTTACAGCGCTGGGGTGACATTTCCCGAACGTGCACACAATTGTGAATCTAGTAGAGGTTTAGTATGATGAAAAAGACAATTAGCAGTGTATTTGCAAGAGAAATTTTAGATAGCAGGGGTTACCCAACAATTGAGGTAGAAATAGAACTATGTGATGGAGCAACAGGTAGAGCCGCTGTCCCTTCTGGGGCTTCGACCGGTAAACTAGAAGCATTGGAGCTGAGAGATCAAGATGAAAAAAGGTATTGTGGTAAAGGAGTGCTGAAAGCTGTTCAATCTGTGAGTGAAGTGATAGCAAATAAAATCATTGGCATGGATGCAGCAAACCAGAGTGTAATTGATAAAGTTTTAATTGAACTAGATGGAACAAAAAATAAATCTAAACTTGGAGCAAATGAAACTTTGGGTGTGTCTCTTGCTGTTGCAAAAGCAGCAGCAAACAGCTTTAAAATGCCGTTATATAAGTATTTGGGAGTAGGGGAAGAGCAGATGCCAGTTCCACTCATTAACGTAATGAATGGTGGAGTACATGCGGATAATAAACTCGATTTTCAAGAATTTATGATTCTTCCGGTTGGTGCTGAAACTTTCAGTGAAGCAATCAGAATATCTGCAGAGGTATTTCATAACTTGCGCAGCATTCTTAAGAAAAAAGGTTATAGCACAAACGTAGGAGATGAAGGTGGTTTTGCACCAAACATTGGAAGCACTGAAGAAGCTCTTAATTTGATAATTCAGGCTGTTGAATTTGCCGGTTATTCGATGAAAAATCACTTTGCACTGGGTCTTGATGTTGCTGCATCTACTTTTTATGAAGATGGACTTTATAAATTTGAAAATAGAGAACTCACTTCAGTGGAATTGGTTCAGTATTATTTTGACCTTGTAGGCAAATATCCAATAATTTCTATAGAAGATGCAATGAATGAAGACGACTATGAAGGTTGGAAATTACTTACTGTAAAACTTGGGAATAAAGTTCAATTGGTTGGAGATGATTTATTTGTTACAAATTGTGAACTAATAAGTAAAGGAATAGAGGAGAAAATGGCAAATGCTGTACTAATCAAGCCAAACCAGATAGGAACACTTACGGAAACTTTTGCTGCTATTGAAATGGCAAAAATAAATGGTTACAGGGCTATTATTTCTCACCGCTTAGGTGAAACAGAAGATACAACGATATCCCACATATCAGTTGCGTCGAATTGTGGGCAAATAAAGACAGGCTCGCTGTCGCGTTCTGATAGGCTTGCAAAGTATAATGAATTGATGAGAATAGAAAGTTCATTAGGAGAAAATGCTAAATATTATCGCGGGTTAGAATGGATTTCATAGACGAAGTTAAATTATATTTAAAAGCAGGTGATGGTGGCGATGGCTGCGCTAGGTTTCGTCGAGAAAAATTCGTTGAATTTGGTGGCCCAAACGGTGGTAATGGGGGCAGGGGAGGAGACATAATTTTCATCAGTGATGCAAATCTCAACACTTTGCTTAATTTTCGTTGTCGAAGACATATTAAAGCGAGTAGTGGAAAAAGTGGTACGAGTAGAGATAAATCTGGCACAGCAGGAAAAGATATTATACTTAAAGTTCCAGTTGGTACACAAATAATCGATGAAGAAAGTGAGGAAATAATAGTAGATCTTGATAAACCTGACATGGAATTTCAAGTAGTGAAAGGTGGAAAAGGTGGGCTTGGAAATACTAACTATAAATCTGCTACTAATAGGGCACCAAGACATTTTACTCATGGTCAGCCTGGCGAAGAAAGAAATATAATATTGAAGCTAAAATTTTTATCTGATGTTGGCATTATTGGTATGCCAAATGCAGGTAAATCTAAATTTTTAACCCGCTGCTCAAATTCTGATACGAAAGTAGGCGATTATGAATTTACTACTATAAGACCACATTTAGGTGTAGCAAAAGTGGATTATAGCGAAATTGTGATAGCAGATATTCCTGGAATAATTGCTGATGCTCATCTTGGAGTTGGGCTCGGACACAAATTTTTAAGGCACATAGAAAGGTGCAAAATTTTACTGCATTTAATTGATGTAACTCACGATGATATTATTTCAGCTTATAATTGTACACATAATGAACTGAAGCTTTACAATAGCGACCTTATCAAGAAGGAAGAAACTGTCGTGTTAAACAAATGCGACTTATTGGAGGAAGCAGAAATTCTTGAGAAGAAGAATCATTTAGCCAATTATCTTGATAGAGAAGTACTGTGTTTATCAATCGACGATGATTTACAGCCCATTCTGAGGTTGTTAAATGAAAAAGTGAAAACTTAGGAAATTAATGTATATGTCGGAGTTAGCCGGTCCGGTGTTTTTTTTTTTTAAAACTATGACGTCAGGCACAGCTGACGTCATTATCTATTTTCCTTGATATTTTGGTGTTCCATAATAGAAATAAACCAATACAGTAAACTCAAACTTTATTTTAAGTAAAGTAATTTTAAACAGTTGTTATCCGTATGAACAGTAACAAACGAATCGACCCTTTTCCTTCCTTGTACCTCGCTTTTAAACACAGCATAGTCGAAGGAGTGGGTCAAATATCACTAATCAGTTGTTTACAAAGTTTGAAACACCTGCACGATGACTCGCCGATTTCATTAGTCGTACAATTCGTTGTTGCACCGATACGGCCATTCTGACCGGCAGTGCGCGCTCTGCACCAGCCGTGTTCTTGAAAGTCCCTGGGTCATTGGTCAATATGCTGGGGTTCTTCCGCCGATACGGCCATCTGAAAGGCGGTGCATACTCTGCACCTACCTGTTTTATAAATTTCGTACTCTGAAAGCAAATGAAACATTTTCTTTTGAGTAGGCATCTGTAAGCAATACAGCCCTTTCAAATAGTGTTAAATCAGTAGACAATGACACCTCTCGTGCACTGTCTTGTAAAAATAGGAAGATTTTGTGAGCACTACTAACTGTAACTCGTAATGACTAGGTTATTAGTTGTTCTTTAAGGTTCTCGTAGATCTGTGGTAAGTACGTGTCTACCACGGCTCCACAAGGCATCCCAACGGAATCTCAGGGTTCTCTTGTGGATACATCAAGGACCCGTGGTTAGCACTAGGGTAACACGTGGTTAGCTCAGAGGTACTACTCTCCAGATTATGGTGTGTACGTGTCTAGTTAAGGCTCCACAAGGCATCCCAATGGTATCTCAGGGTTCTCTTATGGATTCATCAAGGACCCATGGTAATAGCACAAGGGTAACACATAATTAGCTCAGAGGTACCACTCTTGTAGATACTAAGAGGTAATGTACTTGAATATTGACTCTCACAAGATCTTTGGCCTATGATTAACAATTAACAAAAGCGCAAGAATATTCCATTAGCAAAGTTAGCAGAATTGTTTGTTTTGAATATTTGCGTCAATACAACTAAGATAATAAATTGAAATTGGTTATAAATGTGGGTAGCTATGAATTTTTGTTTGGAGATAACGACGGATGAATAAGATTAATTGTTTGTTAATCGTTTGACAATTGTTTGTTACTTGTTTGGTAATTTTTTATTCGTTAAATCCTTGTTTTAAAATTTCTCGCCCATTAATTACCTTGTACTTTAAATAATTATTGGAAAGTATGGACAATAAAATCTGTAACTCTTAACGGGTGACTTAACGTCGCAAATAATTTGTTCTAACATATTACGTAAGTCGTAACAAGAGAGCATACGGCAGCAGAATAAAAATAAAAAAATTACAACTCACCAGATAATAGCAATCACCTGCGAATACCCACGATGTAATAGTTGTCGACATGTAGCAGGTATGCCATTGCCTCCGCTGCTAAGGACCGAAGTCGCACCGCCTACGCCTCCGTTAGTACGACGACCACTCCAGGGAACATGCCCGCTTTTGCCGTAACAAACAAACGGAAACAAACCTCTTGTTTGATTGTCTCGCGAAAGTCACCGTCAAAGATAGCTTTATCGTTTTCTCAAGATAAAACCAATTTACTCGCCATCACTTGACGCGGCAATTTCTTCCACTTTGTCATCAATGGCCTCATAAAACGAGTAGTTTAAGCTTCCGAATATTCATCATTCTTCGGTTTGCCATTAATTACGCCAATGTACTAAAAAAAGAACAATTCATTGAATTATTTTCGTCATACCCACATGTAAGATTTGTAACAGTCGTGATGAGTCGCCGCCTTTGAGTGCCTCACTAAGAGCTTATTCAAGCTCAAACAACTTTTTATGCTTCAGCTGTATTTCAAACATAGTGAGCCAATGAGCTTCAGATCCCACTTCTGATGTCGGAGTAAGCCGGTCCGGTATCTTTTAAAAACTATGACGTCAGGCACAGCTGACGTCATTATCTATTTTCCTTGATATTTTGGTGTTCCATAATAGAAATAAACCAATACAGTAAACTCAAACTTTATTTTAAGTAAAGTAATTTTACACAGTTGTTATCCGTATGAACAGTAACAAACGAATCGACCCTTTTCCTTCCTTGTGCCTCGCTTTTAAACACAGCATAGTCGAAGGAGTGGGTCAAATATCACTAATCAGTTGTTTACAAAGTTAGAAACACCTGCACGATGACTCGCCGATTTCATTAGTCGTACAATTCGTTGTTGCACCGATATATATGATCCTTTTAAGACATAGATTCAGTATACAGATGGCTAATTTAATAATTGCAGTTTAAAATTATATTAATACCTATAGCATAGTAGTCATTACATAGAATGTTTTCGTCCTCATATCTTGCTTTAATACTATAATTAGTATTTATTCTTAAAAATCGGAGAACATTATGAGTAATTTGTCGGCATTAGAAAAAATACTATGGACGATTAATGATGATAGCAAGGTAGATTCATCTAACATAATTGAAAAACTTTAAAGTAAGCTGCAGCAACATTACATTGATATGTACAATCAATGGAAAGAAGATGGGTTTGATATAAATGCTAATTCATTTGATGGAAGTAACTTACTATGTTTAGCATCTGAAAGTGGCTGTGTAAAAGTAGTAGAGTTTCTTATAGAGAAGGATGCAAATGTTAATATACAAGATAATGAAGGAAAGATTCCTTTGGATTATGCTATTTCTAGTGGAAGGGAAGACGTAATAAAGGTTTGTACAGAAAAGATTCTTTTGCATGATGATGTTAATGAAGGGGTGTTGCAGATATCATCAGAGCAAGAAGCAGAAATTGGCTCACAAGATCAATATGAAACTCCTCTTTCATATCCGCTTTTTTTCTAACAAGTAGAAAGTTAGAAAGTGCACTGAATTGATTTAATTATGATAAGAAAAACTAATTTGTAGTCTAGTTACGCAGGCAATTTTCCACAGTTGTCTGCATTTTTTGTTCCACAACTTATCTTTTTTTCGGCTTGTGCCATTTCTCACACTGTCTCTTGCTTTCTTGAACTCAGAAATTCAATAGCTACAAAAGCATTTGAGTAGTTTTTTGTTAAGAATTAGGCATAGAATCCCCCATATTTATTAATAAAGAACAGAAAAAATGTAACGCACATACGACAGAGATTAAGCATATGTGTGCACCCATTTGCGCTGAAGAAGATACGCTACATTCTTTACTGAGTTTGATTATTTGATAAAAAAGTCTGCAGACGAAGATAGATTTTGAGCTCTAAAAATACCTCTACTTTGATTATACTAAGATTAGATAAATAGGCGAAGTAATTTTTATATTAGTTTTTTAGCTTACAACCGATTTTCCGTTTAACAACTTGACATTTATTCAATACTACTGTATAATAAAGATGTGCATTTTTTGTACTATGGCAATAAAATTACCTTGTAATAGGTGTATTGGACCCGAGGGCAGTACTCGGCGCCTCCACCATATTTTTTGTTAATACGGGGGCGAGTAAGGATCGACATGCATAGTAAAGATGGTAGCTTTGCTCGGTTAGATACCACCGCTAAGAGTTCACAATTTAGATGCAAACGATAACTTTGCTGCTGAAAACAATATTAAAAAAGTAGCTGCTTAATTTAGGCACTATAATTTCATTGCTATAAGCACGGTTTAGGGAACGCCGGGTAACAGAAGTTCCCCCAAACATGTAAGGGTTATATGGATAAAACAGCTTATCAGAAGTCGCTTAGTTATGCTAAATTTCAAGTTATCAAAAAGGCTCTAGATACTATATTAGATAATGTTTTTACTCCTCACTTAGAGATACTGTTTTTTACGCGATTTAACGGTGTTGTCATACCAGACTACTTGAAAGAATCATATCCTACTCAAATGCTTATTATATTACAGCATCAATTTTATGGTCTAAAAGTTCTTGAAGATAGGTTTAGCGTTAGTTTGAGTTTTCGTGGAAAACAAGAACAAGTCACTGTACCGTTTTTTGCTATTAGTGAGTTTCATGATAAAATTTCAGGAGATACTTTAGTATTTAGCGTTGATTCTGATAAAGAATATGAAAGTGAAAAATGTGCTGAAAAGTCATCAAATGGTAGTATTATATCTATAGATCAGTAACTTTACGATAAGTAGTTGCTTCATTTTATAAATAAAAAATATTGTATCTGTTCAGGATATCGACAAGACCATAGAGTAAAAGTGAGT
This sequence comes from Dircenna loreta, assembly GCA_963555665.1. NCBI lineage: Eukaryota > Metazoa > Arthropoda > Insecta > Lepidoptera > Nymphalidae > Dircenna > Dircenna loreta. Next base: position 5,779,114 of record OY743101.1, read on the forward strand.
TTATAACAAATGGTATCATTTGAGTAGCTGACATTGACTTTCACATAAAAAACGTTGTAAAGCGCTTTCATGTTTACCAACTTAGTGCTAATCTGGATCCCAGTGTCTGGGCACTGGGATGACAACAAAGGGGCGACTTGAGCAGAGGCTATTTAGGTAACAAGAGGTGGACAAGAAAAGAAGCGCTGGTTTCATACGTACCTGAACACTTATCCTGCATGTAATAAACATGATCAAAAAGCTATTCATACAGTACACATCTCTCCGTTAATTTATCAATAAGTTTTTTATCTACTTGGAACCAAAGATTACAATATCTTATAGCTTATTGTTTACACCTGTTTCAGCATAAAAATTATTGTGGGGCTTGATTTTATATCTATCACTACACATAATAGGTTTTAGTATAAATTAGTAATATGCATCCAATCATATACTTGCTTAATCTGCTACTTGATTTTTACAGCTTCATTCTAATATGCTCAGTTGTTCTGGATTTGTTGATTAAATTGAATGTGGTTAACATGTATAATGAAGTTGTAAGCAAAATAATGCAAACTTTAAACCGACTTACCCATCCTCCACTAAAGGTTATCAGAAGGTATATACAACCATTCAATGGATTAGATTTATCCGTGATGATATTGATAATAGCAATTCACTTTGTAAAATATACAATTACTTATTACTTTAAGTAGATGTTAAAAAAACAGCTAAAATCAGCGATATACCTGTCACTTTTAATGTATATATATATATCGATTTTTAGCTATAATTATCAAGATCCATCCTTAAATACAGCTACAAATGAGAAAGTAACAAATTTAGGTGGAATAGTAGGTTCATATTTAGCTGATATATTAGTTCAATTTTTGGGACTCGCTAGTATTACAATAGCTACAACCATAGTTTACTTTTTGATATCAAAAAGGTTGTTGAAGATTCTCTATTTAGTATTAATCAATTTGGGAATATGCTCTACATTAGAGCAACTTTCGCTCAGCACCACTGCAAGGTATATGCACAGTGGAATAGTCGGCAATACTCTAATTGGCCACTGCCCGTTTTATGTATTCACGGTAGTAGCGTCTATAGGTATTGTAGGATTGGTTGGTTGGAAGAGAACAGTTTATTCCTTACTTTTCCTATGCAAAAAAATAGCTTCCTTTTTTCCAAAGATCTTGTTTTTCAGATTACGTAAAACTACTGATTATTCAATAGCACCGTTAGTATTAGAAGAAAAATATAGAACCACTAGACAACAACCAAAAGAAAGACAGAAAAAAGCTACCGAAGAGATTTTTAAACCACCTTCTAGCGAGTTTGAGTTTCCAAGCATTCACTTACTTTCTAAAGTAGAAGAATCTGTGCAGAGAAAACAGTTGAATGCATTAGAGAGCAATAAGAATTTATCTTTGCTGGAGCAGGTCCTGAGTGATTTTGGCGTGCAAGGAAAAATTATAAGTGTATGTTATGGACCGGTTGTGACTTTATATAAACTTGAACCACAAGCCGGCACAAAATCTGCAAGAGTGATTGGCCTTGCGGATGATATTGCACGTTCGATGAGTGCACTCTCTGCACGTATTTCAATAATTCGTGGGCAAAATGCTATGGGAATAGAGTTGCCGAACAAGGAGAGAGAGATTGTGATGCTGCGTGATTTACTTGAATCGCCAGAATACCAAAATGCAAACTTAAATCTTCCAATTGCACTTGGCAAGGAAATAAGCGGAAAGCCAGTTATTGCAGATTTGACTAAAATGCCCCACTTGCTTGTTGCCGGGACTACGAGGTCAGGAAAATTAGTTGCGATTAACACGATGATTCTATCGCTCGTTTATCGATTAAGTCCTGATGAATGTAAGATGATAATGATCGACCCCAAAATGCTCGAGCTTTCAATATATGATGCAATACCGCATCTAATAACGCCAGTGGTAACAGAGCCAAAAAAAGCTGTTATTGCTCTTAAGTGGATAGTGAAAGAGATGGAAAATCGCTATCGCATGATGTCATATTTAAATGTGCGCAATGTAATAAACTATAATCAAAAAATTACAGAAGCGATGAATAGCGGAATAGAGTTGGAGCGCGTTGTACAGATTGGGTTTAACTCAACAACGGGTAAACCTTTATTTGAAAAAATACCACTTAAAATGGAGACATTTCCGTATATTGTGGTGATCGTAGATGAAATGGCAGATTTAATGCTTGTTGCTGGCAAAGATATAGAATGCTCTATTCAACGTTTAGCTCAGATGGCTCGTGCTGCAGGAATACACATCATAATGGCAACACAACGCCCATCTGTAGATGTAATAACAGGTGTGATAAAAGCAAACTTTCCAACGAGAATTAGTTTTGCTGTTACTTCTAAGATAGATAGCCGTACAATACTTGGTGAACAAGGGGCTGAACAATTGCTCGGTATGGGTGATATGCTTTATATGGCCTCTGGTGGTAAGATTATTCGAGTTCACGGTCCATTTGTAAGTGATGATGAGGTGCAAAATATAGTTGATCATCTGAAAACGCAAGGTGAGCCAAACTACATGGAGGAAATCACTCAAGAAGATGAAAATTCTTTCTCGGAATCAGAAGGTGAAACAGAAGATGAAGAGAACGATCTATACAAGCAAGCAGTGACCATCATTCAGAGAGATCAAAAGGTTTCAACTAGTTACATTCAAAGGCAGCTTAGAATAGGCTATAATAGAGCTGCAAATATTGTTGAAAGAATGGAGAAAGAAGGTATTGTCAGCGCTCCGAGTTACTCAGGAAAGAGAGAGATATTGGTAGAATAATCGCTAACTTAAACCAAGGAAAGTTATTTTAAGATCAATAGATCTCTTGCATAACTGGAATTCAAAAATTCCAGCGCATGACCAGATATTTCTTATTGGATCCCAGTTGTATAGTGTTTAATACTAAATTAACTACTAAAAACGTACAATAGTAATATATTAATTAGCTAGGGGGTTAAAAATGGGTATAACCAAATTTGTATTCGGTTTTGATAAATTGGATGTAACAGCATTGCAGGAAAGTCAAAATATTGATGCTAAAAAGTTTCAAGAAGTATTTAGCGCATTAAAAGAATGGCAAGAAGCTCAAAAGATAGATGCTAAACAGTTTGAAGAGGTATTTAGTGCATTAAAAGAGTGGCAAGAAGCTCAAAAGATAGATGTTGAGCAATTTGAAAAAGTTTTTGGTGCATTAGAAGATAAGATTGGTACTGAGCAGTTTCAAGCCATGCAAGAGCACTTAAGCGGCTTGCAAGAAAAATTTACAGGCTTAGAAGAAAAAGTAGAAACATTTGCAGACATGGTAGGTGGGCAAGAACAAGCAATACTAACTTGTGCCATAGTCAGTGCTGTTGCTGCAATAGCGGTAACTAGTTTTGTTGCATTCTGTATCTATCAAGGAGTTAAATCTGAAAGGGAAGGAAAAAGAGACTTGTCTCAAGATAAACCAAATGGGAAGTTTAGTAATGTAGGTGATACCGAAAAACTGAATAATAATTTACAACAAGTAGGAGTGTAATGCTCTTCTTGAAAAGGCGTTACGTAAAATTTGTAACACCTTAAACTTTCTTTAGATTTTGCAGGTTTTGGTAGTAAATTTTTTAGAAAGATGTTTGTATTATAAAGTTGGTAGAGATTCTGATTTACTTGAAGTTTGTTAATTGGTATCTTTTAAAGCACAATATTCACTATAGTATGCTTAAGATCTTTTCTAAAGTTTTATTTATATTAATATTTTTGGTTTCTAGTTTCTTTACTGTACATAATGTTGAAGCTAAGTCTAAAGTGAAGCTTAGGAAAAGGTACACACCTCCTGGTAATCCTGGTGGTACAAATTTTCATGCAGATGAGGAATTTGCTGATTCATATAAACTATATGAAAAGCGTAGGGAGATTCTCAAGAAAAGAAAGTTACAAGGTCAAACTAATGTTAACGTAAATAAAGAAGATCTAATCAAAAAATTAAAAGAAAAAAAAATTGCTAGCCTTGATAACGAGCCAAACAACGTGGGAGCTTGCATAGTTGAAGATGGGGAGGATGCTATGATCAATCAGCATGGTATTAATCTTGCACGTTTAAAGGGTGCTGTATTTATAGATCAAGAGCCAGTTTCTCAGTATAAAGGTAAGCAGCATAAAAAAAGTGAACAACAAAAAGGGAAAAAAGTTACTTCAACACGAGAAAAAAAAGTTTCCCCTATAAATGTTACTATAAAAGAAACTCCATCAAGAAGAACGTGCTCTCATGATTCTATTACTGATCTAAATAGAACACCACAGCATAGTTTAAATGGTTCAAGTTCATTTGGCAGTGTAGTTGACACAGTAAAATAGTGTCACGATTAATAATATGCTAGATAGAGACCTGACATTGAGTGATGATGCATATGAGTCATCGCCGGTTTCCAGGCATAAAACTCATACTGTAAAAGTTGGACAAGTGAAGATAGGTGGAAATAATCCTATAGTTGTTCAATCCATGGCACTTGGTGCACATATAGATTCTGACAAAATAAAAAGCAGTGCTCAGAAATATGCAAAAGAAGTAATAGAACTAGCGCATGCAGGTTCAGAATTGGTGCGAATTGCTTTGAACTCAGAGGAAGTAGCAAAAGCAATACCTTATATAGTAGAGGAAATAAATAAAGAAGGCTTTGATGGTAAAATATTAGTAGGCTGTGGACAATATGAGCTCTACAGGCTGATTCAGGATTATCCAGACAACATTAAAATTTTGGGTAAAATTAGGATAAATCCAGGTAATATAGGCTTTGGTGATAAACGTGATGAAAAATTTGAAAAAATTATAGAGTATGCAATAACGCATGATCTTCCTGTCAGAATTGGAGTAAATTGGGGTAGTCTTGATAAGTACCTTTCACAAAAATTAATGGATGAAGACTCCTTGTCTAGTAATCCAAAAACTTCTGATGTTATATTACGTAAGACGCTTGTAATGTCTGCTCTTGGTAGTGCAAAAAAAGCTGAAAAGATTGGCCTTAATGCAGAGAAAATAATCATTTCATGTAAAGTCAGTAGAGTGCAAGATTTAATTTTAGTTTATACTGCACTTGCAAAATCTTCCAATTATGCGCTGCATTTGGGTTTAACCGAAGCTGGTATGGGTAATAAAGGCATAATAAATACCACAGCAGGGCTTACTTATTTATTGCAAAATGTTATTGGAGATACTATCCGGGCTTCTTTAACTCAGCGCCCTGGTGAATCACGCACTAATGAGGTGGTAGTATGTCAGGAAATACTACAGTCTATAGGTTTACGTCACTTTAACCCTCAGATGAGTTCATGTCCTGGTTGTGGACGCACAAGTGGCGATCGTTTTCGTAGATAAACTGAGGAAATAAATGACTACATAAAAACTCATATGCCGATATGGAAGAAAAAGAATCCTGGTGTAGAGTATATGAGCGTTGCTGTTATGGGATGTATAGTAAATGGTCCTGGAGAAAGCAAACGTGCAAATCTGGGGATCAGCCTTCCTGGATACGGAGAAAAACCTGTTTCAGCAGTCTACAAAGACGGCAAATATTTCAAAACTTTACAAGGTGATAATATTTTTGAAGAATTTAAGGAAATTATTAGTGATTATGTGGAGAAGCATTACACATAAGCCTTTCACAAGTTTGTACTTAGACTACATTCTGTAAATTAAATGCAAAAATGGTATCTATTGAGTGGATGTCAAATTAGACAATAAAGAACGCCAATTTTAAAACTAGATAGTATCTGACAGGGTTCCTTTTGCCTTTTTTCTATTTGAGAAATTTTTTAATATTGAGATTGACTCTAAGTAGTATAGAGATGTTATTCCAGTATCAAGGACTGAAGTTTCCTGATCTACAAAATAGACGTAATTTGACATAAAAAGCTTTACTTTTTGAAATTTTGGATTACGTTTAATTTAACATATTTCAGTGGGGAATTTATTGTAAGTAGAAAGAAAGCTTTAAAAATATTAGGTTTTGAATCAAGCGATGCGCCCAGTGACCAAGAAATTAAATCAGCGTATAGAAAATTGGCCTTGAAATATCATCCTGATAAACATTCAGGTGAAAGTGAGGTTGTGAAGAAACAAAATGAGGAGAAATTTAAAAAGCTAGGTACTGCATATGAATTTCTCACTAAGAAAAATATAGAAGGGGTTAAAAATCTAACTGACGAAAATTTAAATGAAATTAATTCTCCTGAAGATTTGAGGTTTTACTTAAGTAGAGCTCTATATAATCAGGATATAAAGTTTCTTGAAAAGCTTTTTTCCAAATTCAAAAGCAGTAAAGATGGAAGATTTGGTGATTACATCAATGAAGAACTTATTTATATTTACTCTCCATTATCTATTGCTTTAATGCAAGCTAAAGATTCAAGAAATTATAGTATTTTGAAACTTCTTTTAGAAAATGGTGCTGATCCTAATATAAAGCTATTACATAATGAAGCTTCGTTATACTATTGTAGGGTTCTCGACGACAGCAGAATTGTAGAGTTATTGTTACAATATGGTGCTGATCCTAATATGGTAGATAGAAATGGTAAAAATCCGTTGTTTGAAGCGTTTTTGTTTGATGATGATCATACTATGGAAATACTTTTGAAATATGGTGCTAATCCTAATATGTTAGATGAAAATGGTCGAGGTCCATTATATCAAGCAATCAATTGTGACAACGATAAACGCGAAAAATATTTAGAGTTGCTTCTAAAGTATGGTGCAGATCCTAATCAGAAGGTTAATGGCTCCAGAGTTATAGAGTGTGCTCCATATTTCACTAATAATGGTGTAATGAATTTGATTAAAACGCTTACTCTGCCATACGGTAGCAATGATAAAGTTAAAGGGTTGATGGCTGAATACGGTGGAGTTGATAGACGTTATCTACGTGATCAAACGATACTGACTTGTTGTTGCTTAATCGTCGCTTCTGCTACTTTTTTTAGTATAGCTTCTCCTTTGCGCTATGTACCGACAGCAATATTTGCACTTGCTGCATGTTTTTTTATTAAAAATGCTGTACATGCTGCATTTTTTGCAAAAGAACCTTCTACTGAATTTACCGAAGCTAGAGCTTGTCCAGAGATCAGTAAAAGAGGCTATAATATCTAAAGTTTTAGTACTGGGTAAAGATGAGAAAAAAGCATCCAGCAGAGCTAAATCGAAGGGAATGGGCAAGAATAGAAAGCTACTCCAGAGTATCAGGAGTATCAGGAAAGGAGGAAGGTCGTCAAAGTATAGCAAAAGAGAAATATTAGAAGCAATTTTCTATGTATTGTGTACAGGTGTAAATGGCGGTATTTACTAAATGATTTTCCGCTATGGAAAACTGTGTATGATCAGTCAAGTGTTTGTATAGTAATCTGTACAGACTACAGAAAAAGGGGAATCAAAGGCTATTTAAGAAAGTAAAGGGTAGAAAAAGGCATATAATTACAGATACTCAGGGTTTTATACTCTATTGTTACGTAAGCGCTGCTAACGAAAATGATAAAGGTAGTATTAAATAATATAAGAAAAAAATATACTATAGTTAAAAAATGTGATGGGATACCAAGGAGAAAATTTAAAAAATCATATAAAGGAAGAATATGGTCTGGATATTGAGATTGTCAAAAGGCCTTCATGTAGGTTCTAAGTCAACAAAGACACACCGCCTTAGCTACTACCAATGAGGGGTTTAAAGTGCAGCCAAGAAGGTGGGTTGTAGAAAGGACTTTTGCTTTAGGAATAGAAGACTATCGAAAGAATAAGATTTACTCTTTAAGAAAGAATAAGATTTCATATATCTGGCTATGAGTAGAGTTATGTTAAGGAGAGAAATATGCTTGAATTCCCGAACAAGTTCTAATCATTAATGTTATACACGTTCTTTTCTTTTTCTATTCTCTCTTGTTCTTCAATACAATACATAGCAAGCGGATTAGCTTTAAGTCTTTCGACTCCTATTTCTTCTCCCGTTCCATCGCAGTAACCATAAATGCCTAATTTTATTTTTTCCAACGCCTCCTTAATTTTTTCTTTTCTATCTTTTCGGCGCTTAATTAATTTTCCATTTTCACTATCTCTATCAGAATAAATACTACTATCTTCTAGATCTTGTTTCTCCATTTCAGAGAGTATTGATTGTAACTTTAAGCTAAAGTATTCCAGTTGTTTTACGTTCATATATTCTTCATTTTCTGAAGGAACGTAATCTTCCGGTAACTTTATTTTTATTAATTTTTCCATAGCATTATCAATAAAATATATTAAAACTTATATAACTTGTAAACACAAAAAATTATATTACCCTCAAAGTAAACACTATAATTTATAATAAACATTTAAAATCCTGGTATGATTAGTTCGGTAAAAAAATTAGTAATAAATGATAATAATCTTACTTATATAGTATGTATTTTTATTATAATGTTAAGTTTATCTTCATATACACTTGAAAACAACAGTAAACAAGAAGTCATATTAACATTAACATGGATATGTGCTACATTTGTTTTGCAGATCTCTACAAATAATTTATTTACATCTGATTATCATGATGGAATATTAGAGCAAATCTTTGTACAGCCACTCTCTTCTAGGCTAATAGTTGCTTATAAAATCTTCGCTCACTGGTTGTTATTTGGGTTACCGATTTCAGTGATTTCTTTCATGTTCAGCTTTGCAATTCTAGGCAATAATATTGAACATTCAATAGCAGTTGGAGTGTCTTTATTATTTAATACGCTGATAATCATTAATATTTCAGCTACTGGAAATGCATTGATGATTGGTCGAAATAACTTAGCATCAGGAGTGTCGCAAATTCTTGTTTTGCCAATGATAATGCCAACTTTTGTATATTTCAAATTGCTAACTCAATTTGAAAATTTATCCTTGAATATTTATACACTACTAATCACCATCTTAATTTTTGTCATTTTAATTGTTAATAGCACTATAACTACTCACATAGCATTAAAATTTGCTGTGGAGCAGGATTGAAAAAACTTACTAGTTATTTACTTGTATCTGCTTAGTTAAGGGTGTTAACTTGAGTAGAGATGGAGACATTAGACTTCTTGCATGAATTGAAGAGTTACAGCGTGTGAAACCATTATTGGATTTCAGACTGGCTGGTTATGCAAGAAATCTAATATCTATCGAAGAGTCAGAAACTTTTATAACTTACCTTTAATCAACCTAACCCATGCGTGCCAATCTCTCTCACCAAGATTGCTTTCGAAAGACAGAAGATCCTTTACGGCTTTTGAGCAAATTTCTTCACTTGGAATTGACAACCCCCTATTCATTGCTAGCGTCAGGCATTGAGTCTTACAAGCTTGTTCTAAGAGCCTGTACGTGATCTCAAAAAAGGGATAGAATGAGAGGATAAAGTATATAAAGTAGGATATGCGAAGTTTATATCCAAGTGATATAAGTCGAGAAAAGTTTGAGATTATTGTAGCAGATCTGGAGTCTTGCAGGAAGAGGACAAAGCCAAGAACACTTGATTTATATCATGTATTTTGTGGAGTGTTATACGTCTTAAAAAGTGGCTGCCAGTGGAGAATGTTACCAAAAGAGTTTCCAAAATGGCGGAATTGTTACGACTATTTTAAGAAGTGGAGTGAAAAAGCAAGATGCAAATAAAGAAAGTGTTCTGGAGCTGGTATTAAAAAAAAATAGTTGGCGTGGTCCGACAAAACAATGGTCGGAAAGAAAAAACCAGCTTCTGCATAATTGATGCACAAAGCGTAAAAAATGCAGATACTGCTGAAGAAAAAGGCTATGACGCAGGCAAAAAGGTTTCAGGAATAAAACGCCATATTGCGGTAGATACACAAGGTTTACCCCACGCAATTTATATAACAACGGCAGAAATAACTGATCGTAGTAGCGCTGTGAGAATGGTTAAAAATGCTAAAGAAAACCTTTCTGAAGTTAAAAATATACTAGTTGATGCTGGCTACACAGGAGAAAATTTTGCAACACAAATAAAAGCAACTATTGGCGCTACCGTTGAAGTAATAAAGCGAAACGAATTACACACCTTTGTCGTATTGCCGAAAAGATGGGTTGTTGAGAGATCTTTTGCTTGGTTGCAAAAATGTAGGCGATTGTGGAAAAATTGCGAGCGGAAACTCAACACTAGCCTGCAAATGGTCGTTCTTGCTTTCGCTGCTTTGCTTCTGAAAAGATTATGAACAGGCTCTAAGTGATACGTATAAAACATTGCTTCTTGTATAGTCTGACCACATGTTATAGATCCATGATTGCGCATTAACATCACAAAATTTTCTTTCAAATCAGCTATTAATCTTTTTCCTTCCGTATCATCAAGTGCCAGGGAATTATAATCATGGTAAGATACCTTATTATAAAAGTGCAGCGCCCACTGACTTATTGGGATTAATCCATCCTTGAGAGAAGAAACTGCTACAATAGAAGGTGTATGTAGATGAAAAATTGCTTGAATATCTTTCCTTGCTTGATAAATGAAGCCATGGATTACATAGCCAGTTTTATTATATTGATATTCTTTGCCTTCAATTATATTCCCATCAAACGATACTTTCATCAATGAACTTTCATCTACTTCATCAAAACGTATACCAAACGGATAAACATAAAATGACTTTTTATCTTCAGAACGTACAGAGATATGAGTATACGTATGATCATCTAATTTAAGATAAGATAAAATCTGATAGGCGTTAACTAGGTCTCTTTTCAACTCATTATTTGTTAATAACACAGCTCTTGACTAAAATTTTCTAAAGATTTATACGTGAAAAAAAGTTTATTACAAACTAAAAGGTGAACCTACGTTAAAATACTAAGCACTTTTACTTGCCTTAGGTGATTAGAGTTTACATTTCTAGATTACATAGTATTTTAACTATAAAAACGACTTTTTATGTAATATTTCATATGTTTTAAAGCCTCGTTTTTATGTTATTATAAGTGTAGGTTTTAATATTAAAAACAATATGGTAAACATTGACATAAAAAAACAGCTAACAAAATTTTTCATATATATCACTGGTTTTCCAGGAAGTGGTAAACTTTCTACAGTAATAGTATTATCTAGTATGATAAATGCAGTAATTGTAAGTGGACTTGAATATAATCAAACTTCCAAAGAAGCTCGAGATAGAATATATAACACTACACATGTTATGTTTCAGGCAATAGAAGCCTATCCTATTGACTCAAAAAATTATATATTTGTTGATGAATTAATTAAAAATAATGATTACAACATAAGAATATATAACTCAGTAGTAGAACTTAGTAAAAAAATGGGCACAAAAATCCTCCCTATAGTACTTAGGTGCAATCCATTGATATTACAAGAGCGTACTATATCAAAAAAGCAAAGAAAAAATAGGAAGGTTACTAATATAAATAGTATTAAATTTAGGGAGGAAGATTTATTTGTACCACAAAATGCTATAGAGGTAGAAAATTCAAATATGAGTATAAAAGAAGTAGCAGAAGAAATAGTAAGTCAGATGTACAAACTTGGCCAAATTAATAGTGTTTACGCAATAGGCAACGATTTCATATACTGAGGCTCATTTAAATATAGAGCCTCAACTCCATTTAATTTTTGTTTATTTTTTAGTCTATAACGGACTAATAGCCCTGCATGGCTAGCATCCAACTTTGGTAAACTGCAATCCATATATGTAATGCAGTCCGTTTCAGGCTGGAGTTCACTTACTACAGCAGGATTTGATAGCGGTAACAAATTGAAATCAAATAATTGCGTATAAAACTTTTGATCATCTTCGATTATAGCTTTAATATTTTTTTTGCTATTTGCACAAAGTAGCGATATTGCATATGCTTGAGCTTCCAGCGCACTAACCCCATATAACGGCTTATTTGTAGCAAGATTTATACCTTGTGCAGTTGATATACCAACTCTGATTCCAGTAAAACTTCCTGGTCCAACTATCACTGCTAAATGGTCTATTTTATCGTAGCTGTAATTATGCTTATCAAACAAAGTATTCAGTATTTGAAAAAATGATTCTGCATGACTATTGTTTGCAGAATTGCGTTCTACAAAACAATTACCATCGTAATCAATTACTGCTATTGAACTACCAGCATCTACAGTATTAATTGCTAGAATGGACATCACTTAAGCTTATCATAGAGCTTTGTAAACATCATAGTGAACGCACCGTTACCCATAACATTTGCTGAAGTTATTATTGGGTCAAACACTATATACAATGCTGTAATTAATGAAAGCATCTCTGGAGAGAAATTAAGATACTTCTCAAGAACAGGCAACATTACCATAATCCCTCCCGCTGGAACTGCAACAATAGCAAATTTATATAACAGAAAGTAGAGAAGGAAAGTCACATAGTCTGTTGCAGACAATGCACCACCAAAAGTCATTATCATTGATAGTATTATAATAAAAAAGCAATCACCTACTAAATGAAAGCTAGCAGTTATTGGCACAACAGACGATGCTATATCAGGCTGCTTTACATTTTTTTTGCTTCCTTCAATAGTAAGCGGCATAGCTGCATTACTAGACATTGTGCTCATTGCAGTAATAAATGCAGGTATCATATTGCCTATACTAGCTATCCAGCTTGTGATCTTGAATGAATTTGCTGCTCCATATAAGAGTAAAACATAAAGGTAGGTTACAGATGCTATAATAATAAAAATTATTGAGTAATTCATAAATATTGTAGATAGAACCTGGTCATGCTGCATTTTAAAAGCAAATCCAAGTACAAACATTGGAATAACTGGTGTCAAGAATGTCTTCAAAATAACAAAAATTAAATCTGACATTTTGTGAGAAAGTTCTTTGCTTTTTTTAGGCAGCAAAGTAGACATTATTAAGCTGGACACAAACCCATAAGCAAGAGCACGAAAGTTGGAAAGCATTATCGGTAGCTCAAATGACCATAAAGGTACAATTGTTTCTTCATGCTGTATTACGTTCTGTATTGAATAAGTATTTTGTAAGATAAAGTGCCAAGCAGAATAAGCTATTAGACTTGAGGTAAGGTTCGACAAGAAAATCGTTATAATAATTAACAATATAAACTTTATAGCCGACTGCTTAAGATTGTTAACACTACTAAAGATTAATGCAAAAACAATAAAAGGCATTATAAATAGTAGGATCTCTTTTATACTAAGGCTTATTGAATACAAGAAGGTTTTTACTTCCATTGGAACTAGATGACCAAAAAGTATAACTGAAGTGATAACAGCAAGTAAGGTTAGTAATTGTAACATATTCTAATATAGCGATATCCTATGGAAATACATATGATAAATTAGCTGCTAAGTAAAGTAAAACTGCTTAAAATATTTACATTACCTTCTAGTACTTGAATGAGATTTCAAATTACAACGTTTCCACAAAGTATATAGTTAACATCCACACCTTTGGTCAAGTTCCATTCACGCTTTATTACATTATATTCCATACCAGCCATGTTTTGCAGTGTTACATTGTTCTCTCTTAGATGATTTGCAATTTCTGATGGCTTGAGAAATTTATTCCAACTATGTGTGCCTTTTGGCAGCCAGTTTAATATGTACTCTGCGCCGACTATTGCAAGACAGAAGGATTTAATAGTTCTATTTATCGTCGATATAAAAATTAGCCCTTCTGGCTTCAACAGCTCTATTGCTTTTTTCATGAAAAACTCTAAATTATCTACATGTTCAACCACTTCCATCAACAAAACCACGTCATACTTCTTGTCATTGCTTAGCTCTTCAATGCTAGTGTGTGTGTATTCTAAATTTAAACCTACTTTCTTTGCATGCGACTGTGCCACTTTTATGTTTTCCTCACATACATCTATTCCCGCAACGCTAATACCAATACGCGCCATTGACTCTGACAAAATGCCACCACCACAACCAACATCGAGCAATGATAGTTCTTTTAAATCGCATTTTTTTAATTCTTTTATTTTCTCAACGATGTATGATACTCTCACAGGATTCATCATGTGCAATGGCTTGAATTTGCCATTCTCATCCCACCATTCACCTGCTATTTTAGCGAATTTTGATATTTCATCTTCGTTATAAGTTTTTGTGGTTTTTTTCTTGCTAATATTGCTAAGTTTATCAAGGCGTTCTTTATGTCTACTTTCTTTTGAAAATTCTGTTTCGAGGAATTGTTTGACTATGTCTTTTGCTAATCCACTCGCAGTAAACTCTGCACCAAGACAAAGTATATTCGCGTTGCCATGCTCGCGAGCTAATTTTGCGATCTCAACACTATTACATAAAGCAGCGTAGATTCCTTCAAAACGATTTGCCACAGTACTCATGCCCAAACCTGTACCGCAAATTAATATTCCATAATTTGCTTTTTTGTTTGTTATATCTTCTACAACTTCAGCAGCATAGTCAGGGTAGTCTACACTCTTTTGTTCAGCAGTGCAGCCACGGTCTATCACTGTATAATCTAAAATTTCCAAGTAAGCCTTTTTTTCTGATTTTAATTCATAACCTGCATGGTCTGAAGCAACTGATATCACATATGACATATAAGAAATTGCAACTTAAGGATATTTATATGGGTAATTTATTTTGAGCTTTTTGTCAAGCTCTCCTGATCTTTCTGAATAAATTTCGAGTCAGATATGCATAAATTCTATATAATTTTTATCCTACCACTACTAATTCGGTAAAATGGATCATATAGATATTATAAAGTCAAAATTATTGTTGTCCGACATAGTAGGAAAAAAAGTTAGGTTAATAAAAAGAGGAGATAGTTTTGTTGGACTCTGCCCATTTCATAACGAAAAAACTTCATCTTTTTTGGTCAGCAATGTTAAGGGCTTATATTACTGTTTCGGTTGCTCAGCTCATGGTGATGCGTTTGAATTTATTTCACAAACTGAGGGCTTAAGTTTTAAGGAAGCGTTGGAAAAATTGGCATCTGTTGCAGGTGTTGAGTTACCCAAAAACCTCAGCGTTGCTAAAGAGAACAACAAACTGTTTTCAGCACTGAATTTAGCTGCAATTTGGTTTACACAAAAAAATCAGGGAGTTGTAGATTATTTAAAGCAGCGCAAGATTTCACTCAAAATCATAGATAAATTTAGAATAGGTTATGCACCAAGTTCTGGTTTGAGAGAATATTTAAACTCTTCAGGTATTGAAGAAAAAATTTTGGCTAATGTTGGGTTGATAAATAGAAATTCTCGTGATTATTTCTATGATCGACTCATGTTCCCTATACAGAACATTGCAGGAAAAGTTATTGGCTTTGGTGGACGTGCGTTGAGTTCTGATCAACAACCAAAATATTTAAATAGCCCAGAGAGTCAGCTCTTTAAGAAAAGAAAAAATTTATATGGATTAAACTTTGCTTTGAGTGAAATACGCAAAAAACAGCATCTATTTGTTGTTGAAGGATATATGGACGCTATAGCACTACATCAAGCGGGAATTAGCAATACAGTTGCTCCGCTTGGTACCGCAATTTCTGCAGAGCAGATAAAAAATCTTTGGAAACTTGCTAAAGAAATTTCTATCTGTATGGATGGCGATAGTGCTGGATGTCATGCTGCTATTCGAATTGCAGAACTTGTTCTGCCGATACTGGAGCCTGGATACACATTGAAGTTCGTGACTTTGCCAAGCAACAAGGACCCATACGATATATGCAATGAACTAGAATATAAGACGGAAGATGTACTATCCGCTTTTAACCGCTCAACAGAACTGCACTCTGAATATTTATGGCATCACATAATTGGTAGCAATTTGCAAAATTATGAAAAATTTGCTCCGGAAAAATATTCAATTCTTGAGCACAAATTTATGGAATATGTAAATGCTATCAGTAACATCAGCATTAAAAGGTATTATAGAGATTATTTTTACAAAAATTTAGCGAACTGAGAAGTAGCTTTAAAAAGCAAATTTTTAAAAGTAGACTCAGAGAAACAAGAGAGGAGTATCTCTACAACAAATCTCCAAAATTAATTGAAGCAGAGCAAAATCAAGCTATAATCCTGCGTCTAGTAATAGAGTTTTCTGAATTTTTAAATCACCCTATATTTTTCGAGCAATTTTCCCATTTTGAGTTTACTCATATGGAGATGAAAAAATTACAACAGTGCGTAATTAATATGGTAACTAGTGAGAGCAACTTTAATAAAGAAATTCTGCTACAGGAGTCTAGTGTTATAAAGTTTGTATTTGAAAAAACTAGCGTACTAAATAGTCAATTAAGTGAGAAGAGATCAGCAGAAACTGTCTGGAATAACATAGTATTACGAAAAGAATTAAATGTATTACAAGAAGAAAAAATTAAAGCAAGGCTGGGCGGTAATTTTGACTTAGAGGAAAGGCTAATAGAACAAATAAAGCAAATAGAGAATAGTATACAAGAAATGCAAATGGAATTTATTCAAAAGTAGATGGCTTAAGATGTTCAAAATTATTAGAAAAACACTGTATTGGTAGTTGCTTAAAATAGCTTATTCTAGTGTATTTTCAATTTATTTAATTACGACAAGTGTTTGCATTTCTTCCTCTCATTATTTTTTTAGCCTTATATCTTGGTAGTGGTACTTATTTTTCCTTTATAGGACTTGACAATCCTCTTCATCTAATTTCACCGTTAGTTTGCTTATTACCAGCATTATTTTTTGCTATTCTATTCAATAAAAACAAAATTCAGCATAGCGTTGATACTCTTATAAAAGGTATGGGTAATAAAACTACTCTTACCGTGTGTTTGATTTTTCTCCTTGCTGGTGCATTTTCTACTGTTACTCAATCGCTTGGTAGTATAAATGTTATTGCTAGCTTAACTATTTGCTTTCTTCCAGCACAATTATTACTTCCTGGAATGTTTTTAATTTCTGCGTTTATTGCAAGTGCAATAGGCACATCAATCGGAGTTATTGCACTTATAACACCAATAGCTGTGAATCTAGCACAAAATGGAGCTTTTGATTGTGCGGTGGGCGTTGGAGCTGTGATAGGTGGGTCCATGTTTGGCAGCAACCTTTCAATGATATCTGACACTACTATTGCGGCTACTTCTTCACAAGGAGCTTCAGTAAAGGATAAACTAAAACTAACCTTAAAGACAGGATCTATTACAGGTTTTATAATACTTACTTATCTAGTAATAATTTCAAATAGTACAGAAGTTGTTTCTTTTTCAACTCTGAATTATTTATCCATAGTTAAAATTATACCTTATATATCTTTAATAATTATGGGTTTATTTGAAATAAACACACTGGTAATATTAGCTGTTAATATGGTTGTTGCTGGAATATTAGGAATAGCTTTTTTTGATTATTCTATTATTGATTATTCTCATGACATATGTAGGGGTTTTAATAAGATGAATGAAGTAATGATATTTATTCTTTTCAGTAGTGGATTAAGTCACTTAATGTACGAATACAGTCAGAAAAAGATAGATAAATTCACCGATGAGGTAAATCTCACAAGAAGTCAAGCTGAACTTATGATTGCAGGAATATCATCTATGTTTACCATTTTGGTTTCCAGCAATATTGTTGCTATTTTATTAACTAGTAATATTGCGAAAAAACTTGCACAGAGATATAACATTTCACCACACCGTAGTGCGTATTTATTACAGATATTTACTGCGATCACAAAAAGTATCTTACCTTATGGTTCTCAAATATTGCTAGCAAGCAGCATTGCCTCTCTTTCACCTATTGCTGTACTAACAAAAGTATATTATTGTTTTGTTTTGCAGCAGTTGCAATAAGTGAAATAATTATTAATGGCAGACGTCATGCGGTTGTAGCTCCTCAATTACCACAAATATAACACAACTCTTTCTGTAGCTTTGTGGAAATTATGCTAACTGATTATGCTGTAAAGGTGAGCCATATTCATATATAAATTAATCTGTTGTTGGAATGATTCTAAGCCTTCATTTTCACAACTCATTTTTCTACAAATTTTCACTCTATTTGTTAATAAATTGACAAATATTATAATATATGCTAAAATATTTATATAGCACCAGTTCTTTCATAAAGACATAGTATTGCTAATGTCATAAAAAATGTATCAAAATAGTAGAGAAACAAATGCCTGATTATTATGAAATATTAGGAGTAAAAAGAGATGCTACTCACGATGAGATAAAAAAAGTATATCACAAATTAGCATTGAAGTTTCATTCAGATAAATTGTATAAGGAAGTGCAAGAGTTAGATAGGTTAGAGAAAAAAAAGAAGGACGGAGAGCTACTATCACAGTCGGAAGAAGGTCAAATGGCTGAACTTAAAGAGGAATTGGAAAAATTCAAGGAAATATCAGTAGCATACCACGTGTTATCTGACCAAGCAAGCAGAAACCAGTACGATAGGGGAGAGGATTTTAGTCAACAGGAGTGGTCGTGGACAGAAGAAATGCTTAAAACAATAAGTGAATTAAAACAAGAAGGGAAAAGAGAAGAAATTTTTTATCAAACATTCATTATGTATGATTCGAAAAATCAAAAATTAATCAGAGAGGAAACAGAAAGGCTAAACAAGCGTTTTGAACAAATAGAAGAGATGAGCAAATCCGAAGAGACTGAAGAATCAACCGAATACAAATATCTAAGGACTATTCTGGAATTGTCGAGAAATATCGAGTCAAATGAGTATGAAAAGTGCAAATTGCTATTAAGTACAATCGTGTGGAAATTTTCAAGCTCTTTGAAGAAAGGACAGAAATATCACAAAATGACATCTTAAGCTGTTCTTGTGAATACAAATCTGAAAAGTTTTTGGATAATTTTTTTAATAAGTACTTAGATATCAACTATAAAGATAAAGAAGGAAATACAGCTTTACATCATACATTAAAACGGTTGGATTTGGATAAATCGAAATACCAAGGTTTTGTTAAGTCAGTTCCTAGTAAAGGTGCAGGGCTTGATGTTGAAAATAAAAAAGGTAAAACTCCGTTTGATCTCTTGCTTAATTATGTTCAAGGACATCCTATAGCTAAAAGAGTAGAAAGATTAAATTATGTTGCGGAGTTGCTTAGTTGTTGTAAAAGCGATGAGCTAAAGAAACTAGAAGATACTTCTGCGTTGAATAAACTAGTAGATACTATTGTTCAATATAACCATAAAGAAGCTCTAGATCTCGTAGTCGAAAATAATATAAAAATTTCAAGTATTACTTTAAAAAATATCGTTACAAGCGATTGCGATAAAAAGATTTTTGGTTGCTTTTTACATAAAAATAAAATTGACTATCAAGATGAAAGTGGAGGTACAGCTCTACATCATGCTTTAAGAAACTTGCACTACGATAAGTCAATGCTTTGCAAAGTTGAATCACTTGTGAGTGCAGGTGCAAGATTTGATATTAAAAATAACCAAGGTGAAACTCCGTTTGATCTCTTGATTGAATATGTTGAGAAGGGGTTTTATGGTCAAGCGTCAAGGTTAAGTTATGCTTGGAAGTTGTTTAACAAATGTGAAAATAAAGATGTACTAAAAGAGCTAAAATATAAAGATGGTACTCCTGCATTAGATAAACTAAATGAGCTTCGTATTAAGTGTCGTAATACTTCTATCATAGTTGCTTCTACGTTAGCAGTAGTAGGAGTTGTTTTAGGGGTAGCTATTGCAGCTCATTCAGGAATGTTAGCGGTAGGGATAGGAATTGGAGTTTGTTGTCTTGTTGTTGCTGTAATCACATACCATTTTAGTAGTCCTGCAAATTTATTGAAGGATAGCAATGCTAAAGATGTAGTTAATACAATAGGATTAGTAAAATCATAACTTAAGATCAGGAGAAATGGCAGATCAAGTTCAATAACGCTAATTTATTAATATATTTACTAAAATCTCAAGCTAAGAAAATTCCATGTTTACAATTCTGTGAGATGCTGGTGGTATCTGTCTTACTTTCCTAATAGGAATACAGATTACAAGAGATAGGCGATGGAATTGCAAAGAGTTTGCAAATAATAGTTATTATTTGTAGAATATATAGAAGTTAGTAGAGATTTTAATAGTATGCCATCCGTTACTTTTATTTTACCTGATGGAAGTAAGAAAAGCTATGAAGCTGCAGAGGGAGAAACTCTGCTTAATTTAGCCCACAGAAGTGATCCAGATCTGCTTGAAGGTGCATGTGAAGGCTCTCTTGCTTGTTCTACATGCCATGTGATTATTGATCCAAAATTTTATGATGTTGTAGAAACACATAATCCTATATCTGATGAGGAAAATGATATGCTGGACCTAGCTTTCGGCTTAACAGAGACATCAAGGCTTGGGTGCCAGATAAAAATCACAAAAGATATTGACGGTTTATGCGTAACCGTGCCCAGAGGTATAAGAAATATATCATTAGATAAATAAGAGGATCATGCGTAAAATTTTTGTCTATATTCTCATCTCCTTACCTTTGTTTATTCCTCTAGCGTATAGTGGTTTTTGGTATTTTTCTGCATTTAAGGTAAAAAGTCTTTTAACTGATTACATTAATGACGAAAAAGTTGATATTTCACATGATTTTAAGGGATTTCCTTTTAACCTAGTTTTTCATGTAACGAATCCAAAGTTTTCTAATGAGCAATTAACTGTTTCATCTGAAGCTTTAGTGATAAAAAACAGATTATTTGATAAGTCAGTATATATCTATATACCAAGCAATAAAGTAAACATTGCTGTCCGTAGTGATGAGAAAAAGAATATAAAGTGTCACACACACGTGAGTAGCCACTTTGTTGTTAAACTAAATGATTTACTATCTTCATTAAAATTCAACAGAAATAGCACTGTAATAGACTATATAGATACATTTCGTTACGAAGATTATGGATTAAAATGTGATGTTTTAGAAAATCAGCAAAGTGTTATAACTGAAGTGAATGATAAAAGTAATTACATTCAATTTCACTTTGATAAAGAACTGAATGAAAATACTAAACAAGAATTTGATTTTTATACTTACCGTTATAAACATACTGCAAGTCCTGCAAATTACCTTAGTGTCGACGCTAAATTAGATTATGAATTTGTAAACCATATTTCAGCTTCTAAGATTAATTTCAACATAGAAAAATTTTTGATTGAGAGTAATAACTTTTCTATTGCTGCGAATGGTGGAGTAAGTAATTACAATTTAGTTACATCTTCATTTGAAGATAAAATCAATGTAGCCATATCAAATTATAAAGAATTAATTTCGTTTGTGACTAATGATTCAAAGACTGCAGATAAATTGGAAAAATCAATATCTTCCTTATCAGAAAAAATCACTAATAACGACATTCAATTTTCAATAAAGTACGACAATAATGTAGGTTCAGGCTTTATTGGAAAATTATCCACTACCGATTTTATCACTCAATTCACCAAGAATGAGAATAGTAATTAGCTTACTTTTTACATTGATATTCCATTTAAGCATAAATGCTTTTACTTTGGATGATAAACTAAGAGACGAAAGCATGGAAGAGCGAGCAAGTAGCTTATTTGCAGTAATAAAGTGTCCAGTATGCTCTGGTGAATTATTATCCGAATCTGAGTCTCAAGTTGCATATGTTATGCGTAAGACAATTCGCAAGAAGATCAGTGATGGATATACTAACGAGCAAATAGTTTCAGAGTTAAAAAATTCTTATGGAGATTCAATTATCATTGTACCACCTGTAAAATCTAGTACCTACATTTTATGGTTTATTCCTTTTATAATTCTTCTTATTGGATGTTTTCTAATACGAAAATCAGTTCAGAAAATAGATAAGGTAGTAAAAAGATAACTATAGAGTAAAAGTGAGTTTACAACAAATGCAAGTAGCTACTATACGAACATTTGAGTTTAGATCAAAGATTGTAAGGTTAAATCTTCCATCCAAATAACCACGCACTCTACCTGCTTATCTGGGTAGACTTCTTGCACTAAGGTTTTATAGATCAACATTTGCTTTTTTATTTCATTTAATGAGGAAATAGAAACGTTATGGTGTGATTTATAGTCAATTATGATTGCTTTGTCTTCTGTTATGCACAGTCTGTCTAGCCGCACTAATACTGGTTTTCCGTCAATTGTTCCACTAAGTGGAATTTCTGATTTGCCCTCCAAGTCGAACAGGTAATCATATTTTTCATTAAAGGTTAATATTTTGCTGTAAATTTCATCCTTATTTTCACTAGTGTTTATGCTATCAAGATATTTCCTAACCCAATTTTTTCTCCTGTCTTTCTCTATCTTGGGCATATATTGCAATATACTGTGAATTATTAAGCCTCTTGCATAGCTGTCTGTCGTCCCAATGCTCCTTTTTGTCATTCCAGCATTCTCATCTGTCATCCCAGTGCTTGACACTGGCTTTTTTTCTCCAGGTTCCAGTGTCACGTGCTGCAATGACATTGATAGGTTTGATGGAGGTGAAATCACTGGAACATCAAAATAATCACGTTTTTTATAAATAGAAGGGTAGTTTGCATTCATGCATAGCACTTCAACTTTTTCTTTAAATATCGGCTGTAAGTATAGTTTTTTCCTCTCATATAATGCTCCATATTGAATAACTAGATCATACCAAGAGCCCTTTTGCACTGGCTCTTTGCCTAAAATGTATAACTCATCTTCAGCACGCGTAAGTGCCACGTACAGCAAACGCAAATATTCGTTATAATCCTCTAGTTTTTTCTCTCTTTTTACTTGATTACAATAAGCATTACTATTTTTGCCACACCAAAATGGTGCTTCCGTTGCATCAAACAAAATATTTTCGCTGTTTCTTGGTACTGTATTTGTGTCAACTAAAAACACTATTGGAGCTTGTAGACCTTTTGATTTATGAATTGTCATTATTCGTACAGCATTGAGTTCTGATTGCATATCGTTTTTAATCTCAGGATTATTTTCCTTGATCCACTGAACAAATGCTTGAAGAGATGGGTGCTCAAATTGCAATACGAGGTTCATAAATTCGTCTAGAATCTCGAAGCACTCAAGACCTAGCCTTGCAGCAAATTTCTTTTTACCTGTGCGTAATATATGCGTGAATAATGTAAGAGGGGATTTTGTCTGAGATAAGTTAATCAGATAGTTTAATTCGCTATAAATAACCTCATGATAATCATGAATTTTTTCCCACAATGACTGCTCTTTACGATTATATGCAATATTGAATAAATCGTCCTCAGTAAAGTTAAATAGCGGTGATTTTAAAACATTTGCAAGAGCAAGATCATTTGCCTGGAGGAGCAAAAATTCAGCCAAAGCTATTAAGTTCTGCACAGCTATGTAATCCATAATTCTAAAATAATCTCGGCCTATAACTGGTACATTTACTTTTTTTAGTTCACTTATTATGTAGTCAACTAGCGCATTTCGTTGCCGTACCAAAATCATAATGTCCTTTGGTTCTATATGGCGATCTTTGGCGACTAAAATCCGCCCTTCGTTTAACCAATTGTGAATTCTTTGGGCTATTGCCTGAGCAAGTAATCGATCCTTTACTACATAATCTTTCCTCTGTGTTAAATGAATTTGTAAGGCTTGCTGCTCTTCCTCTTCATATCCTGGCAGTAACGGCCAAATTTCAATGTATCCTTGATCGTTTTCTCTATATGGAATATGTTTTATCTTGTTATCATTGAAAGATATTTCTTCACGAAAATTGTTAAATATTCTGTCTACAAGCATCAAAATTTCTGGAGTTGAGCGAAATGACTTTTCAAGTTGACATGATACCCAATCTCTGCCACCAGTTTTCGTGTGAAAATATTGCTGCATGTAATTAAATAGATGGGGATTTGCTCCTTGAAATCTGTAAATTGATTGTTTTACATCGCCAACAACAAATAAAGTTCTCTTTTCATCACTGCCGGTAAAAAATTCATCACAGAGACTTGTTATAATTTTCCATTGACTAATACTATTGTCTTGTGCCTCGTCAACAAGAATATGGTCTATTTTTTGGTCTAGATTAAACAATATCCAATCTTTATTGCCTGGATTGCTAAGGAGATTTGTTGCTAAATTGATGATATCATCATAATCAAGCAGTGCATTCTTTGATTTTTCATTATTATATAGATCAATATATACTTTAAATATACTAAGTAAACTACTGGTTCTTCCGAATATTTGATAAGAATTTATGTCCTTTACATGGGTAAACAATGCATTTTGAATGCTTTCTATCATTTGCTCTACGTCTTCAAATTTTTCCAAAGCACCCTTTGTTATAATGGATGATATGCTCTTTTTTTCGTACGATTCTGATTTGAGAAATACTTTAGCTAAGTTCTCTATCTTGTTGTCATACCAGTGCTTGACACTGGGATCCATATTTCTTTTTTTCTGGGTCCCAGTGTCAAGCACTGGGATGACAACATCTGGTACGGACGATTTTGTGCTATTACACCAATCATAAAATATCGCACTGTAACTCTGATCCCTTTTGCTTCCCTTACTTAATATTTTAGCTAATCTTTTTATCTGCTCAATCGTTTCATTCTGTAAATTGTCAATCTTGTCTGGGAAGCTTAGTTTATCTTTTATATATCCTAAATTATTTTCTAGAGCTGATCTCTTTATACATAAGGTATAGAGCAAATCACGCAGCTTATTTTCATCAATTTCAGCTGCAACGATATTGATATCGTCCTGCACAGTTTCGTTATGAAGCGTTTTTTCAAATACGATGGAATGCAATTCTTTACATTCGCTCAACGTACAATTTGGAGCGATACCAGCTTCTGTAGGAAAGCTGGAGATTAATTTGTAACAAAAGGCGTGTATAGTTTGAATATTAAGACCAAGATTTTCCAGTTCAGAAAAAAGCCTTCTTGCTCTTGTTAAATAATCTTGATTTTCTCTGGTCACATACTGGGCTAATTGTTCTAAATCTGCGACCAATATACCCTCTGGACATATTGCCCACTTACTAAGTGTACTGTAAATGCGATTCTCCATTTCATTTGCTGCAGCATTGGTAAATGTTAAGCAGATAATATTTCTCTTATTCTCTAATAGAAGTCTTAATACTCTGTCTATTAAGATCTTTGTTTTACCTGTACCAGCTGATGCACTTATAGGATTTATGGCATTTGATCTCATTGGGAGTGTATAAAGTTTGACTGAAGTGGCATTTCAAGTATAGTAAATAAGATAGTGTTAGTGAAGATATACAGATGGAAAGTTTTTGTGTAAAGGCTCCTGCAAAGATCAATCTTTTTTTACATATTATAAATAGAGAAGAAAGAGGGTATCATTTAATTGAAAGTTTGGTTGTCTTTGCTAAACTTTCTAATTTTTTAGAGATAAAAGTAGGAGAAAAAAACTTTAGATATGATAACTCTACAGTTCAATTTGTAAACTCTGAGTTTAAAATAAATTATCGATATAATACTATAACGAAAGCATTGAGTCTACTGCTTAGGTACGCTCCTATACGAACTAAAGTCACTGTAAAGGTTATAAAAAATGTACCAATTGCTGCAGGATTTGGTAGTGGTTCCTCAGATGCTGGAGCTGTGATACGCACGCTAGGAGAGCTGTGGGATATTGATAGGCAAATTTTAAGTGATATAGCTTTAAGCGTTGGTGCTGATGTGCCTGCAAGTGTAGATAGTAAGCCAGTTTTTGTTAGAGGTGTTGTTGAGGAATTATGTCCCATTAAACAATGCTCTTTACCCATAAGTCTGGTACTTGTGAAACCAAAAAAAAAGTTTTTGAATACATCAGAAGTATTTTCCAAGTATAAAGAGGATTTCTCTAATCCAATTAAGTGGAGTGATAACAATGAGGAGAATTTGTTAGAGCTTCTTAAAGAGACAAAAAATGACCTTCAAGAAGCAGCAATAGGTTTTGTACCTGAAATTCAGAATGTAATATCAACACTAGAGTCACAAGAAGGCTCTATACTTTCTCGTATGTCAGGTAGTGGTGTAGCATGTTTTGGAATGTTTGATAGTGAAGAAAGTGCAAAAGCTGCAGCGGCAAATATCAAAAAGGAATATCCAGAATGGTGGGTGTGCGACACAGAATTAATAGTTTGATTTATGCCCTTAATTTCCAAGAAGAAAAATCTTATAGATGTTTACAGGGAAGAAAGATTTTGGGTAAATAATCAAGAATATCATGGCTCAATTATAATTTTTCCTGAAAAGGTGATTGAATTGAAAGAAAGTGATATAAATAACAAGGAGTATTTTAAATCTTTTTTAACAGAGGAAATAGAGATTTTGATAATAGGTACTGGTAAGATACGCGATTGTTCAATGAAGTCTTATCTTATGGAGCAAAAGAATTTAAATTTTGAATTTATGACGACGGGTTCTGCATGCAGAACCCATAACGTTTTAATATCTGAAGATAGATTTGTTGTCAGTTATCTGATAGCATGTTAGAGATATTTACACAGAGTTTTTTTATAAACAGTCTAATTGCGGTAATTATGATTAGCCTAGTCACAGGAGCTCTAGGGTCATTTATGATATGGCAAAGGTTATCGTATTTGGGTGATAGTTTGTCCCATTCGTCATTGCTTGGTATTGCACTTGCTTTGATCTTTAATATCAGTCCATCGGTAAGTATAATGCTCATTGCAATTATGTTTGCTATACTACTTTCTCTTAATTTTAATAAATTATACTCTGCTGATACGATATTGAACATAGTTACCAATGTAGTTTTATCATCGAGTTTAATACTTATGTCTTTTCTTCCATCAGGTAATAATAGTATTATTAGCTCACTTTTTGGTGACATATTAATGATTGACCAAAGTAATATAATATCAATTTTTCTAACCTCCGTAATAGTTACTTTGATATTAATATTTAGATGGCGCTATTGGCTGATGATTTCGATTAATCAAGATTTGGCAACAGTTGAGAAAGTAAATGTTAATTTTGTTAGGCTAGAATTTTTGATTATACTCGCTATCTTTATTGCAATTTCTGCTCAATTAATAGGAATATTACTCATTGCTGCATTTTTGTTAATACCTGCTGCATCAGCAAGACTCATTTCAAAAACTCCAATGCAAATGATTATTGTTGCAACAGTTTTTTCTGTGATTTCTGGAGTATCAGGTTTGATATTATCTGCAAGTTTTGACTTATTAACTGGACCTGCAATTATACTTATCGCAGCTGTGTATTTAATCATTGCTTATTTTATAAGATTGGTGTTAAGTAGATCGACTTAATTTTGGTCTCGAAAGTTCATAATTCATTAACAAATGAGTGTAACTATCTGAGCGTAAAGTAGTTTTTGCTACGTTGTTTTATGTGCTAATTGTTAATTTGTGGAGTGAAAGATATGGCTGAAGGATTTTTTTCTAGATATATAGGACAGCCTATAAATTTTTTTTATAATTATGTTACGGGAAAGAAAGAAGTGTCTGATGATATGCAGAATACAGCAAATCAAGAAAGCTCAGAATTGTTGGAAACTGATGTGCAATCAAATGATGTGCCACCAAGTAGTGATAATATAATATAGATGGCATGAGAATTACGCCATCTAAAGTTAAAAAATTCCTTGAGAAACCCGATACTTTAAGTGGTGTATTAATTCATGGGAGTGACAATAGTAAGGTCGATATTTTTGTACAGGAAATAATTGCCAACTTGAATGAGTATTCAGTTCAGGTGATGGATTTTGCAGTAGTGAATAAGTCGCCTGGCTTGTTATTTTCCGAGTTGGCAAACATTTCGATGTTTACTAAAAAAATGTTAGTTAAGCTGATAAATGTCAGTGGAAGTATATCTAAAGAGTTAAGAAACATATTGGATCATAATATAGGCGATAATTATATAGTAATGATGGCAAATGATCTTCCATATAGTTCTACAACTAAAAGTTATATGGAAAGCTCAAAAATTTTCGGTGTCATTACCTGCTATAAGGACAGCGGTAGTAATCTTTGTGATATTATATCAAGTTACTTGAAACAAAATGATATAGAGTGCACAAGTGAGATAATCTACCACTTGCAGTCTTATTTTAATCATAGCAAACTGCCTATATATTCAGAGCTTGAAAAATTAGCTTTATATCTAGGAAAAAGAAAAGATCTTAAACTTGCTGATATAGATCTATGCTTTTCAACCTCCGGCAATGATTATGTTACACTTGATAATCTGTGCTCTGCAATAGTGAGTAAAGACATGGGACAATTCATCAAAATTTCTGATGTATTGATATTACAAGAGAATTTTTCACCGATAGCATTAATCCGTATTATATCAAATTATTTTCTACGACTAGAAAGCGTTTTGCTGTTAATACAAAATGGAATGAATGAACAAGCTGCAATTGACCAGCTGAGTCCTCCATTGTTCTTCAAGCAATTGCAGAGTTTTAAATCTCATTTGAAAAGTTTGCAACTTTCAGAACTTAAGAAGATCTTAGAAAATTTGATGAGCTTGGAAGTGACCTGTAAAAAAACTGACTTGGACCATAAAATGATCTTTCAGCATGAGATTAACTATTGGTGTTATTCGTTCAGCAGAGTAGTAAAATAAGGTAGACGAGAAAAAACAACTAAATGTTGTTATGAAAGTAGCTGACACTAGCATCCAGAAATATGGGATATGTATAGAAGTTATTTTAAAATACAACGTTTTGGCAAGATTATGGATTCCAGTGTTCGCTACTTGAATGACAGGAGCAGAAACTGGAATGACAAGAAATCTAATATTTTCACGTTTCCTGAACAATGCTTATTGGTGTCATTCAAATACATCCAGTGCATTTAAACCTTTTGTATAATTCTTTGACTTTCTTCTAACCTTGCAACAATGCTCTCTCTACCGATAAAAATTAATAATTTAGCGAGTTCTGGACCTGTTTCTGTTCCTGTTAAAGCGAGGCGCAACTGCATAAATAGATCTCTTGCCTTTATATCAACTGTCTGTCGAATATTTTTAACCCACTCTGATAATGTGTTTTCATTACAATCACCTTTAGGCAATGAACTTAGCGCTATTTTTATAAACTCTTTATTAAGAACCACAGGCTCTATACCAAATTTGCATGTTTTCCACCATTTGGCCACCTCAGAAAATTTTTCTATATTACTCCTTATAAAATACCAAAACTCTGGGCCAATTTGACTTAAACGATCTTGCACCATTTCAAATGGCATTTGTTGCAGCACTTTGCTATTTAGCTTATACATTTCACTCAAGCTGAATTGTAAAGATGCTGAGCTAAATTTTTTAATATCAAATGAGTCAATTAAGGGCTGCATATTAATATGAGCTTCTATCGGATCAGACGTTCCAAGTTTTGCTAAATAGCTAATTAGCACCATTGGTTCAATCTCATCTTCTCTTATGGACTTAATATCCAGCCCGCCTTTCTGTTTCGATATTTTGCTATCATCAAAATGTAGTAGAGGAAGGTGAGCAAATATAGGAATTTTCGCTTTTAATGCTTGAATCATTTGAATCTGAACTGCGGTGTTAGTTACATGATCTTCGCCACGTACAATATGGGTTACATTAAAGTCAACATCATCAATAACAGAAGGTAGCATGTACGTATAAATTCCATCTTCTCTTTTTACCACAGGGTCGCTAATGTGAATTGTTGCAATATTTATTTCACCG
Organism: Dircenna loreta; assembly: GCA_963555665.1. NCBI lineage: Eukaryota > Metazoa > Arthropoda > Insecta > Lepidoptera > Nymphalidae > Dircenna > Dircenna loreta. The sequence goes on from OY743101.1 coordinate 5,808,752, forward strand.
TTAACTTCATCATTCCATTTCACAACTTCATTTCTATTCAATTTAAATCTAAAGTGAGGTGTTCGTCCGTCTTGCTCATAACGAATTTTCTCTTGCTCAGTTAGAAGCAACGCACCTTTATCGTAAACAGGGGGAAGTCCTTGTTTTAACTGCAATTTTCGTTTAGTGTCTAATTCTTCTCTCGTTTCATAACATGCATAAATATGACCTTCTTTCATTAACTGTAAGAACACCTCGTTATAGCGCTCAAAACGCTCTGATTGCTTGAATCTTGAATTCCAATCTTGATCTTCTATGATATTATCTATATATTTAATATCTGAACGCTCAAGATCAGTATCATCAAAACGTAGTAAAAATTTTCCATTTTGATTACGTGTGTACATCCAACAAATGAGTGCAGTGCGTATATTTCCTACATGGAGATAGCCAGTTGGACTTGGAGCGAATCTTGTTAGCATTTAAATGATTACTTTAGTTTATTTTCATTTTATATAAATGTACTGCTAAAGCAAGATTCTTCTTCTTTGTCTTGGTGTTAGTTGCTACAAAGTACGGCGAACATGAAACCTTTTTGTTAGAGTTCCATGATCTGCCTAAAATACTCTGAAAGCACGGCTTTAGTTATTTACTCTAAATATATTATACGTATACTTGTTATTAAATTAAATTTTAAATGATAAGAAATGAGTGAATTTAAATCGATCCGCAATATTGCAATAATTGCACACGTTGACCACGGAAAAACTACTTTACTTGATAACATGTTAAAACAAAGTGGCACGTTTCGTGAGAATCAAGAAGTTCAAGAACGAGTGATGGATAGTGGTGATCAAGAACGTGAACGTGGGATTACAATACTTGCAAAATGTACGTCAATAATGTGGGGTGATGAGAAAATCAATATCATTGATACACCAGGACATGCGGATTTTGGTGGAGAAGTGGAAAGGGTACTCTGCATGGCAGATGGTGTATTACTACTGGTTGATGCTGCAGAAGGTCCAATGCCACAGACTAAGTTTGTGTTGTCAAAAGCACTAAAGACAAATTTAAAACCGATTGTGATAATCAATAAGGTTGATCGACCAGACAGCAGAATTGATGAAGTACTAAATGAAATATATGAGTTATTTTTTAACCTTGATGCAACCAACGAGCAACTAGATTTTCCAGTACTCTATGCTTCAGGTAGAAATGGTTGGTGTGCTAAGGAGCTATCTGATGAGAGAAAAGATTTAAGCCCATTATTTTCAACGGTGATAGATTACATAAAACCTTCCGTTTATGATCAAAATGCACCTTTTGCTATGCTAGTTACTTTACTTGAATCTGATAAATTTCTTGGCAGAATATTGACAGGAAAGATTTACCAAGGAATCGCGCAAGTTAACTCAGATCTTAAGGTAATTGATCTTGATGGTCAAGTGGTTGAGCGAGGGAGATTAACTAAGTTACTCTCATTTTCTGGTTTAAAACGTATTCCGGTAGAGCAAACTGTAGCAGGTGACATAATTGCCATTGCAGGACTTGAGAAAGCTTCAGTTTCAGACACTATAGCAGCACCAGAAGTTACAACTGCGATCAGCTCAACTCCAGTTGACCCGCCAACGATGGCGATTACTATAAGCGTTAATGACTCACCTTTTGCTGGGCAAGAGGGAACAAAACTTACCTCAACTGTTATAAAAGATCGTTTATATGCAGAAGCAGAAACAAACGTTGCAATTACTGTAACATTGGCTCCAAGTGGTGAAGCATTTGAAGTAGGTGGACGTGGTGAGTTGCAGCTTGGGGTACTGATTGAAAATATGAGAAGGGAAGGTTTTGAACTTTCAGTTTCACGGCCTCGAGTGCTGTTTAAAGAAGAGGATGGCAAAAAACTTGAACCTATAGAAGAAGTAGTAATTGATGTGGATGATGAATATAGTGGGATTATCATGGAGAAACTTAGCTTTCGAAAAGGTGAAGTAAGTGACATGAGACCTTCTGGTAGTGGCAGAACTAGGTTGACATTTTTAGTGCCATCAAGGGGATTAATTGGCTATCAAGGAGAATTTTTAACTGATTCTCGCGGCACTGGTATAATCAACCGTTTATTTCACAGTTATGCTCCACATAAAGGTTCAATTTCCGGAAGGCGTAATGGGGTTTTAATTTCAACAGACAAAGGCGAAGCAGTAGCGTATGCAATTTTCAATCTGCAAGATAGGGGAATTATGTTTGTTAAGCCACAAGATAAGGTATATTGTGGTATGATTGTCGGTCAGCATAGTCGTGACAATGATTTAGAAATAAATGTACTTAAAGGTAAGCAATTAACAAACGTAAGAGCTTCAGGTAGCGATGAAGCTAAGCTTACTCCACCAAAAATAATGACACTGGAGGATATGATAGCATATATAGACGATGATGAATTGGTAGAAGTAACTCCAAAATCTATACGTTTGCGTAAGAAGTTCCTCGATCCAAATGAACGTAAACGTGCAGGAAGGGCGAAGAATAAGGAGTAATCAAAAAGTATCCATTCAGCAGAGTGGCAAAAAAGCCCAGTGTCAGCTACTTAAGTGACAGCAGCAGGTACTGGGATGACAATAGAAGGCTATTGTCTGTAGAAAGATGTCATTCCAGCGTGTGACGCTGGAATCTAGCTTTTTATCAGAAACGTTGTATTACTTTTATACTTATAAGTTTCTAGACAGTGGATTTGTTGTAGACTTACTCTATCACTTTACCCCCTTATTTTACCACTCTTCTGACTATATATTTTTATATGAGGCTTTTTGTAAAAATTTTGCATTTTGTGTAACATGATGTATATGAAAATTGATCATGAAGTTAGTATAATTATTGAATCAATAGAGAAATTTGGTGGCGAGGCAAGGCTTGTTGGTGGATGTGTTAGAGATTCAATTTTGCAGCGTGAAATTCACGACATTGATCTTGCTACTAATCTGCTGCCTAATCAAGCAATTAAAGCGCTCAAGCTTTGCAATATAAAGACTATTCCAACTGGTCTGAAACATGGAACTATCACTGCAATTTTAGACAAAAGATCCTTTGAGATTACAACGCTAAGGCATGATGTAAAGTGTGACGGTAGACATGCGAAGGTAGAATTTACTGATGATTGGCAAGCTGATGCTTCAAGGCGCGACTTTACGTTTAATGCTCTTTATGCAGACAAGCATGGCCATATATACGACTACTTTGGTGGAATTGAAGATTTAAAAGCACGAAAGTTAAGCTTTATAGGTAACGCTGAAGATAGGATTAAGGAAGACTATCTACGTATTTTAAGAGCGTTTCGTTTTCACGCTAAAATATGCATAGGAGATTTAAGTGATGAAATATTGGATGTGTGCAAAAAGCATTCGCACATGATTCAAAACCTCTCTGGAGAGAGAATAAGAAAAGAAATATTTAAATTGCTGGAGTGTGATAATCCTGCTCCAACACTTAAGAGCATGCAAAAATCTGATGTTTTACAAAAAATTATTCCAAAAGAAGTAAAATGCGAAATTTTATCTTCACCACTTCTTATCAACACTAAACCTCCTACAAAACCCTCAGCGTATGGCCATACGCCTTTCCTAGATCCCACAATCGATGCACTAACAAAATTAGCGTTGCTTATTAGGACTGCCGAAGATAGAGCGAGTCTTGGAGAAGAAGTGAGCAAGTTTTTACGTCTTTCAAATAAGCAAAAGAAAAAACTATTATTTTTATTATCAAACAATATCAAAGCAGAGCTTTCAGAAAAAGAGCAAAAGAAATACATATCTTTATTTGGTAAGGAATTATATTGTGACTTAATGAAGATTTGTGGTATTGAGTCTGGAATAAATATTGATGAGTATATTTCATTTGCTAAGATGTTTAACATTCCAAAATTTCCTTTATCTGGTGATGATTTAATAACTATAGGTCATCAACCAGGAAAAAATTTAGGTAGAAACTTAGAATTGCTACGACAACACTGGGAAGGCAGCTCCTACACTTTAACAAAGGAGGAGCTGATACTTTATGCTAAGAGCTTTATTTAAATCTTCCTTTACTTACATTTGTCGTATTGCTGTGACTCATGGAAGAGTTAGGTGTGTATTCTTTTTTAGCTTTATCTGTTAATTCATATTCATTGTTTTCTTTTGAAGTTTGAACGCACATTCCCTGATCTGGAGATAAAAATTTATCTCTTATACTTGATGCCAGTTGTTGAATCTTATCTGAAAAACATTTCATTTCAGCTTCCGTTAACTTCTGCACAACAAATTTTTTGACTGAGTCATTATTGCTAACATTTTTCTGAGCCAAAAATTCTGTGAAAGAATTTATTATCGCTTTACTATCTTCTTCATTTAAATACAACTTTTCTGCACACCTCTCAACAAAAATTACCTGTTTGAGATCATGTTTTTTAACAAAATCTTTAGCAAGTTCTTCAACAACTTTGTTAAACTTAGTTTCTATGATCGCTTTTCCAGATTTAACCAAATTCTCTTTCAACAGTGCAAGTAACTTATTGCTTTCAAATTTACCATCACTTTGATTTGATAGAGATTTTATAGTTTCACCAAGCACGTTATGGCAAAAGTGTTTTCCTTCAAATTCAGGAAAACCTTTTTTCAACTCTTCATTTTTCTTAGATAAAAAGTTCTTGAAACCGTTATCCCTACGAAGCTTATTGGTAAGGTTCTGCAATTTTGACGAGGTTGATTTACTAGAGCTTATAGTTGATTTTGCAGTAGATGCTATACTCACTGTATCTAGCGCTTTTGCTTGTTCTTTTGTATCTTCTGTCAACTTTCCATTTTGTTGTTCACTTCCAGCTACTGAATTTTCAATTTGTTGTATTTTCAACTTATAATCTTCTCTAAGTGTTTCTGAATGAGCTTTAACAGATGACAGTGTAATATTCTGCGAAGATTCTAATTTTTTCCTTAAACTATTTATTTCAGCTAACAGACCTTTTTTTTCTTCCTGTAACTTTGTAATATTAGCTTTCGCTTGATCTTCTTCTTGCTTACGTTTCTCTTGTAACTGCTCAATCTGCTGCTCTTGCTCTGCTGCTCTTGCTCTGTTTTTTTTCTAACATTTCTATCAGATTCGAATGAGTTTGCTTTAAGCTATCATCTATTCCAGATGATTCCCACTCTTTACCTTTTTCTAATGTCTGTACTTGTTCTTGTAGACTAGCAATCTTACTTTCTGATTCTTTTTTCTCTGTTTCAGTAGCACTTAGTTTATTACTTGAATCACTTTTATCTTTCTCTGATTGTTGTTTAAGATTCTCTACTTCAGCATTTTTTTCCTCAGCGTGTGCTTGTAATTTGGTAATTTCATCTTCTAATTCTTTTTTCTCTGTTTCAGCAGCATTTAGTTTGCTAATTGAATCTTTTAATTCATCTTTTTCTTTCTCTAATTGTTGTTTAAGATTTTCTACTTCAGCATCTTTTCCCTTAGCTTTTTCTTTCAATTCGTTAACTTCATCTTCTAATTCTTTTTTCTTTATTTCAGCAGCATGTAGTTTACTACTTAAATCTTGTAATTGATTTGTTAGACCAGTATTTTTTTGCACTAATTGTTGCTGAGAACTTTCCAATTTTTTTTCTAAATTTAGTATTTTTTCCTCAGCTTGTGTGAATTCTGCTTGCTTCTCCTTAAGTTGATTTTTTAATTCCTTTATTTGAGTATCAGACTTGTCTTTTAACTGACTAACTTTACTTTCTAAATCTGTGTTTTGCGCTCGTAGAATTTCATTATCTTTCTTCACAGTTTCATTTATATCTTTATTTTTATCAGTAAGTGAAGTAATTAAAGCGCCTTGTTTTTCTATTTTTTCCTCTTGATCAAGTATGATTTGCTGTTGTGCGTTATTTTTATCCTCCATTTCCTTTTTCTCTTGTTCTAACACTTCATTTAATTGGGTTAAACTACGTCGACATAATTGCATCATACTATTCAAAATTATATTTTTCAATAACTTCTAGCGGAAACCATTCCCAACCGCTAAGCTATAATATAGGTCTGTTTCAAGGATGTTGCATTTCGCCAATAATATTTAATATAGTAATTAACATTTTAATAGATAAATTAATAAGTCATGAGAAAAAGTGGGGTTATCGGTTTAAATTTAATAATAAATACACGGAATCCATACTAGCATTTGCAGACGATCTCGCTATACTGACACGTAACGATAAACAATGTCAGGTACTTTTAAATGAAGTAGAGGATTTCTGTACGTGGACTGAAGGACTGAGGACAAAACCCAGTAAATGCCACTGTCTGTGTCTGGGTAGACGAGACACCAAATATACCTCTTATAATCCGGGTCTTTCAATAGGCGGTCAAAGTGTTGCTACAATTACTGAAGCAGCCCCATTCAAATTTTTAGGTAAAAAAATAGATTACAAAGGTCGCACTCCATCTCTAGATATTATAGTCGATAGCTTTTTAAATGATCTTAAGAAGGTAAACGGTCAACCAATCAGAAATATCAAAAAAGCTTGGATATATGACAACTATCTAACGTCACGTCTAAATTGGCCTTTTCTAGTTTACGATCTTAATAAAACCCTTTTGTCTAAGTTAGATGCAAACGTCATAAAGATATTGAAGTCGTGGTTTGGGCTCGCGCATTCAGCGGACTCTTCAACTTTATTCAGAGACCGAAACAATTTTGGGATGAAATTAAAGAAACCATCGGAGCTCTATAAACACCTAAGAGCTACCAAAAGACATATCATCGAAAAATCTCATGATGATATTGTAACATCTCTTCCAAAAGATAAAAATGCATCAGAGCTGGAGTCACGACTTCAATTCCATAAACAATTCATGATAGGTGCTCAAACAAATAAAGCAGGGTTAGGATCTAGCGGGAAAGTTCGAGATATAGACTTAACAAAATCCTTTATTCGGCAAGATGAAAACGATCAGTATCGAGTGCACGCGATGAATCTAGAAATTCAAAATGAGTGGGTGACCATAGGCGACTTTTGTATTCCATTAGCATTGAGGTGGCGCACCTTACTTCATGAGTGGTCTCCAGCCTTATTAAAATTCTATCTAAATGCATTCCAAATGACTCTCCCAGATCAAAGTAATTTAGTAAGATGGGGTAAAGCTACCGAAAAGTCTTGCAATATCTGTGGGGAGGCGGTAGGAACGGCTAAACACTTGTTGGTAGGGTGTAGGGTGCTATTGGAAAAAGGTCAATACTCGCGGCGCCATGATAAAGTATTGGAAATCATACGTGAAGCGGTTAGTCTTTCAGTAGCTAGAGCGCAAAAGGGTATAACAACCACCAAAAGATTCATAGAGTTCATTAAAGAAGGCTCGTCTAAAAAAACAAAACAAAAGCCTCACTCTATCTTAGAGGCGGCTCGCGATTGGACTATAATGATGGATACGTATGAGAAACAGTATAGAATTCCTGAGGATATTGTTGTCTCGTCATCCAGACCGGACATATTCCTGTACTCTAGACAGTTAAAGCGAGTGATACTTGTGGAGCTTACTGTTCCGTGGGAAACTAACATTCCCAAAGATCACACAATTAAAGTAAACAAGTATTACGAACTGACCAACGAACTGACCAGGAATAGGTATATAGTTAATTTGTACGCGGTAGAAGTGGGAGCGAGAGGTATAACAGCGAAATCTCTCTATAACCTACTTAAAGATCTTGGCCTCTCTAGAACTATCATCAGTGCATTTCTAGAACGTACTTCAAAGGCGGCATTAGTAGGTTCATTCCAAATTTGGTTAGGTAGGGAAAGGAGCGCAACCAGTTGAGGTGAGCGTGAATGCGCATTTTAAAGGGGCCCCTTAAACCTACACTTGGGTCGCAAGTCCCAGGGGCTGTTTGCGCTCCTCTCCCTGCAACGCGATGGGCCCGGCACCCGCACGGTGAATCCATGGAATGCTAAGAAGCTTCGTATCGTCTCTTTTCCCATCTTTTTTTTCTATCTCTACTGTGAGCATTTCTATTTTATTTACAAATTCTTTACTGCGCTCAATTAATTCTTTCTGCGAATCTAATATCTCCTTAGACTTCTCCTTGAACTGTGCTAAAAATTCTTCTCCTCGTTTTTGTGTAATTGCTTCTAATTCTTTATAACTCTTTTTAATTTCTTCAAGTTTAGACTTTAACTCTTCATTTTCTAATTCTAAGTCTTCAATCGGCTGTGCTTGTGCTGCAAAAAAATTAGCAAATATTTCTTTTTCCTCTCCTAATGATTTCACTTGTTCTGTAAGTTCGTTCATTTCTTTCAATTTTTCTTGTAATTTCTCATTTTCATCCTTCAATTCCTTTTCTCTGTCAGAGTTGAAAAGATTATCAGTCTGCACTCCATTAACCACAATAACTTGATTGTGGTGTAGGATATTCTCTGCCCATTTATTCCATCTCCCTGGCAACATTCGTCCGATTGTTTTTAGATATAGCCAAGCAAACACAGTGGATAAGCTGTATTTTTTTTTCTTTTGTTTAATACTAGATTCGTAATTAACCTTATTGTTAGCATTTAGCATAAAATTACCTAATTTTTAAAGTACTGAAGTTATATATATTAATATAATTATTAAATAAATAATAATATAAATGTTAAATTGTGTGAAAATTTTTATAGATTTTAAGTAGAAATACACATATTTGTAAGCACAGAATTTGCTTTTTCTATTGCTCTTGCTAACATTTCTTGTTCATTGTATTGATTCTTCACATTGATTACCTGAGCTGACAAATTTGCAGGGAAAGTGACCAAACTAACTTCCCATAGCTCCACTTGTTTTAACACTCGAACTCCGCTTTCATGATCAACATCATACTCTATTGGTATATAGCCAATCGAAAGCCCGTTAATAATTCCAGTTTTGAGCATTAAATATGCTTCCTCTGCTTTTTGAATACCCAAAAGCAAATGTGCAGTTATATATAGGCCAATATCATTTTGGCAAATATCTGTAATATTACCTATAGGCTCACTTGGATTGTGCTGCCAAAGAAGTTTTATCTGACTTTTATTTAAGTTATTCTTAAATGCTCCAGGCAATATCAGATCATTTTGCTTATCAACTATATTAAAAACGCTCGCATAGCCAGAAAATACTCCGTTTTCTTCTATGCTTTTTATTGATAATGGTGAATAGAGAAATTTCTTATTCATAAGTCCTCCTTGTAAATTATGCTATTGGGTTTGCCAGCGCTCTGAGCCAGCTTAAAATGTTGTATAGATTGTTTTCCTATATCTCAGGATGAGTATAAGACACTGCAATATAATTCTATTGTATGCAGTGCTTTAAAAATGGGGAAGTACTTTTTTTAGTTATAGAATTTATCGTTTTATGTACAGAAGGGTAGGGTTTGCTGCGCGTTAGGTTGCTCAACAGCAGCGTTTTCCAGATTTGTAGAAACAGCTTCATTTGTAGCTTTTCCTAGAAGGAAGCCAAATCCCAAAGAAACAGCGGCTATAAAACCATTCATTAATGCATGTTTCTCCCTCGTATTCTTGATAGATTTTAGAATATATCATTGTGCCTAAGAATACTCCAATCATTGATCCAACCAGTTTACTTGTTTCAGCTACTTTCTGTCTTTTCAACTCAACTTCTCTTAAACCTTCATTATTTGCTTCATTTAGGTTTAAATTTCTTTCCAACTCTTCTGATGTTTTCTCCTCAGCATCTTGGGATTTTGTTGATGAACTTTTCTGTAAATTTTCTAATTCTTGTGTGTCCATCAACACCTCACTATTAAAGCTTAAGTACAAATCATACAGCACTATAATTGTTTAGTCAAGGTAAATACTAGTATATTAAGTAAATATTTACTATATTAATATGATTGATTAAATTCACAACTAATTGTTTGGGGGAATAAAAAGATTGTGTTTTGTAGGTAATTTGCGTAGCGGAAGGTGTTACTCCAGTTTTACAACACCCGGGGTAACGATAAAGAAGGAAGTAGAGAAAGTTATATGTAATAGTTTAAAACTATTACAAGCTTATATGCTCTGTCCTTGAATATTTGTTTGTTCAATAGTAATACTTTCCAAATTTTGTAAAGATTCAAATTCTTCTTGCATATCCAGTATGTTTTCTATTACTTGCTGATCTTCATCTCTTTCTTCTAATTGAAATGCTGCTGCCTCTTGAGGTGCTTCTAGCAGTTTTTTTAATATTTCTGTGCGCAGTTTCTCTGTTATTGATTTCCACTGTAGCATTACTAGCATTTCATTTTGCAGCACTGACATTTTCTGTAATGTTTTCACTTCTTCTGATAGTCCTTTATTTTCTTTTTGCAATGCTTCTATTTTTCTTTGCTGATACTGTTTATCTGAATTTGTCATTGGTAATCCATGCATAACCTACTCCAAGTTAAAATTTAGATATTATTAATTAAGTGAGACAGTTTCTTTAGTCAATCAATATATTATAACATTAGTGTTAACAACTAAAAGAATAGAATGAAATATCAGGCAATATTTCCTATAATTAAACTTTTAAGATGGAAAAATGACAATTCGTGTAGGAATTAATGGTCTTGGTAGAATAGGCAGAAGTGTATTGCGTGCTATTTTTGAAGTAGAAAACTATAGCGAGCAAATAGAAGTTGTGGCGGTAAATGGGTCGCTCAGTGCTGAGCAGCATGCACATTTGATTAAATATGACTCTGTTCATGGTAAATTCAGTGGTGATATTGGTTTTAACGAGTCTGAAAATTGGCTATCTATAAATGGCAGGAAATTTTCTTTATATAGAGAACGTGGCCCTGAAAATATTCCTTGGAATGTTGATGTAGTACTTGAATGCACTGGTGCATTCAACAAGCGTGCGGAAGCAGCAAAGCATAATGCAGAGAGAGTAATTGTCTCTGCTCCAGTTTCAGATGCTGACGTAACCATAATTTACGGCGTAAATAACGATATACTAAAAAAGGAGCATAAGGTGATCTCAGCAGGCTCTTGTACTACAAACTGTCTGGCTCCGATTGTACAAGTTTTACACTCCAATTTAGGTATAAAAAGCGGTTTTATGACCACTATACATGCCTATACGAATGATCAAAATATTCTTGATGGCAACCATAGAGACTTACGCAGGGCAAGAGCTTGTGGCCTTTCTATGGTGCCAACTACAACCGGAGCGGCAAAAACAATTGGTTCTGTCATTCCTCAGTTAAAGGGTAAACTAGATGGTACTGCTATTAGAGTTCCGGTTAGCAACGTTTCTATGGTTGATTTTAAATTTTTAGCTGATAAGAGAGCAACAACTAAGGAAATAAACGAAATATTTAAGAATTCAGCAAATCATGTGTTTTCCGTATGTAACGAGCCTTTAGTATCAATAGACTTTGTCCATAACCCTTATAGTGCAATTGTGGATTTAGCTGGTACATATGTCACAGGTGATATCTGTAGAGTTGCAGCATGGTATGACAATGAATGGGCTTTTTCATTGAGAATGTTCGACATAGCGTTATTGTAAAGTATGAACGAAAACTCACAAAAATATGCTTCATTTTATGAGCACTTTGCGGAACTTAGAAAAAGAGTTATTTTTTGCTTTCTATTTTTTTTTGTTACCTTCGGGTTTTGTTACTACTTTAAAGAAAATATATACCGCTTTTTACTTGCACCTTTAATAGAAGTTACAAAAGATAGCAATGATTTTTCTCTAATCTATACAGACTTAACAGAAGCGTTTTTTGTATATCTCAGGGTTGCAATAATGAGTGCACTGTTGTTTTCTTTTCCTGTGTTTGCATGGCAATTCTACATATTTCTAGCACCTGGCTTATATAAGAGAGAAAGGGCAGTGTTATTGCCATACTTAATTACAACACCGGTTTTGTTTGTAACGGGAGCCGCTGTAGTTTACTACTACATATTTCCCTTAGCCTGGAAATTTTTTATTGCTTTTGAACATAGCGGTAAATCTTTCGGTATACCGATAGAGTTTATGCCTTCAGTTAGTGAATGTTTAGACCTTGTTCTCCAGTTTATGTTTGCATTTGGCACTGCATTCCAAATTCCAGTCATACTCACTTTAATGGTAAGAGTAGGGCTAATCACTGCACAAAGTTTGTCAAATAAATGCAGAATTGCAATAGTGGTAATTTTCATTATTGCCGCAATCTTAACTCCACCTGATGTTCTGAGCCAAGTGGGGCTTGCAATTCCTATGCTGGTGTTATATGAGCTGTCTATCCTGATATGTAGATATATTGAGAAGAAAGCAAAGGATTGAATCAAGAATATTATTTATAAACAAAGAATGAGCACCGGAGCGCTTTTTTTTGTTTGAGTGTTTTTGGCACCACAGCATTTTATTAATTTATTGACTTATTTGCTTAAATATATAGCAATTAAAGTATGTTATTATTTTGAATAGGAGAATTTTATATGCCAAAATATGAAGAGTTAAACGGAACACAACAAGGATAATATGATAAGTTACAGACTTCGATAAAAGAAGGTGAGAATATTATTAATCTTCTTACAGGATTTTCAAAAGAGGATTTGCTGAAAATTCTTACTACTGTGAAATGTTTTAATAGCAACTTTTAAAGTCAGCATTATGCCCTTTTATATTTTCCAAGAACCTTTCTGACTTATGTGAATTACCTGCATGTAAAGTATCCAGGTAATCTTTTAATAAACTAGGATCTTTTTCCTGTAAGTACATCACCAACGCATGACCTGTTTTATAAACTAGGCTATTTGCTTCGCTGTCATCTGAATATTCTAAATCTAAAATTTTATCTAAATCCAAATTTGCAGCTTCGGTTTTGTCAATACTTGATCCTTGAGCATTGAACCTATGATTTGAATGGTGCTCAAAGTAATCTGCAATTCCTTCCATTAATACTGTTGGTAAAGATTCGCCTCCTGTAGCCAAGTAAGTCAAACCATGTGCAAATTCATGCTGAAGGTTATGAACGCCACCTTGCTTATAGACGTACATTGTAGCACAAACACCATCTCCTCCTCCTGGATAACATTTACCACCCTCATCTCCAAGGAGGTGAGAACCGAAATGCTTGCTTCCACCAAGGTGAGTGTAATCAGCCTTATCATCAAACACATAAATTTTGAATGTTTGTTCTGAGCTACCAGGCTCCAGCTTAAATGCATCTTTAAAATTAGTAGCTGTTTCTCTTATCTCACTTTCAATGTGAGCAACTTTACTTGTTCTTAAATCATGAGAATGAACCTCTACTTTGATATTTAAATCTTTAACTTCTATGGTATGCTTATTGTTAAAGTATTCTTCTTGAGTTATATTTTTATTTATTTGTTGATTGATTGTCATAATTCTAACCTCTAATTTATTAGTCTTAACAATATCAAGCATAAAGCTACTTCCGCTAAGAAAGTGTAAATTCTCATATTGATATAATTTACATCTTAATAAAAAAGTATAGATAATTAACTCAATATGAAAAATCGAGAATATAGATAAAATTCTATAGCTAACCTCAGGCAGCTACTAACAAGTAGCAAAATTATAAATATTAAGAAATTTACCAGTAGAAAAAAGGCACCCGTGTTAGCTAGTTGTTACTTCTGAAAATCGATGTTCTATACTGTCTTAAAACAGCCCGTTTCAGCTTTTATAGGTAAAAAATCAGAAACATTGTGAAGACTGTATAATACTTTTGTTGTGTTAACCTGCACAGATTGAAGATAATAAAATACCCTCATTTTTATATTAATGAAAGTGGCGGAGTTTGTCAAGGAGTTTCATTCAGCAAGAGGTCTAAAAGCAAATTGACTTTCATTTCACTGAAGCACTATACTAAAGCTACGATAGGTAATTAGCTCAGTTGGAAGAGCACTTGCTTGACGTGCAAGGGGTCGCTGGTTCGAGTCCAGTGTTACCCACGTTTTTGCTAACGAAAAGATTTTATATGACAGCAGTACACAATGGCAAACATTCAGCAGCAGCATCCAAGCGCTTAATTTATTCCATAATAATAGTTGCGATAACAATGCTTATGGGAAAAAACAGGTGGAATAATTTCACACTCGCTTGCTCTTTTATCAGATGCAGGGCACATGCTCACTGATTTTTTTGCCTTGATTTTAAGCTGGGTAGCACACAAGTTTTCAGTTAAGAAATCTGATTTAAAAGATCATATGGGTATCACAGATTGCAGATAATTGCAGCGTTTGTTAATGGCTTAACTCTATTTCTCATTGCAGCAGTCATTATCATTGAATCAATAAAAAGATTTATTTTTCCAGTTAATGTAGAATGGAAAGTAATGCTAATAATTGCCACACTTTGCCTGATCTCTAACATTATAGTCTTTTTTATATTACATAGTAAATGTGAAAGCAATATAAACATAAAAAGTGCTGTACTGCACGTCATAGGAGATATTTTAGGCTCTGTAGCTGCTATAGTTGCATCCATAATTATCATGCTTACCGGATGGCAAGTAGTGGATCCTATTTTGTCAGTATTTGTTAGCGTAATAATCTTAAGCAGTGGCTATAAAATTCTCAAGAATTCTTGCCATATACTCCTTGAAGGTACACCCGAGGGTGTATCTGCTGAGGAGATAAAAAGTGAGATTATATCTAAGCTACCTGAAGTGATAGATGTACACCACATACATGCATGGTCACTATCTGATAATTATTTTATACTTACCATGCATGCCAAGATAAAGCAAAATGGGCAACATACTAATATTCTGTATGAGATAAAAAAAATACTATTAAATAGTTTCAAAATCGCACACTCTACAGTTGAAATTGAATACGATGAATGCGTAGACAGTAAAATACTTAAGCATTGACATCTATAGGCTATTTGTTATTACTACAATATCATAATATTATAGAGAATAGGCTATGATAGGTATTTCCCAAATACAATTTCCTGGAAAAGGCTCTTACAGATTAAAGACAGCAAGCTACTTCGCAGCTTTTGTTTCTTTAAGCATTTTAGTTAATCCGGCCAATGTCTTTTTATCTTTCGCTACAGTATTTTTTAGATCTGAAATAAAAACTTTTTACGTTTATAAAGACATAAAAACTGCAAAGCAGGAAAAAATAAGTAAAAAGGAATATTGGGAAATATTTTTTAAGAATAATAAAATTAAGATAGCATCTTTCTTTTTATTTTTTGCTTTTGTAACATATCTAACCTTTACGACTACTTTTCTACTCGTTTCGTTACTTGCAACAATACCACTTGCAATGGTTTTAATTCTATTACAAAGTGAATTAAGGCCAAAGGATTTTAATCCATTTACGTTACTTAAAGCTGCTACAAATTTCTTTTTAGAAGGCATAAAAGAAAATACTCGCAGCATGACAAATAAGTTTGATGATACTTACGAGCATTTACTACCCCATCAATTGAACGATGATATTAGTAATAATATTGATAAGTTACTGCATAAATATGGTGGGGTACCAGAAGACGTTATTAATGATAAAGAATTTAAAGAATTTATTGAATATATAAATCACTTACATATGCTTGATGGCCAACCATTTAGTAATGAGAATAAGGGAAAATTAGTGATGTTTTTGCAAGATTTTTGCAAAGGTAATGAGAAACATAGCTCTGGTTTCAATGGCGGGCAAATTCTTTTGTTAGTTCTGAAAGCTTGCAATGATGGAAATAGAGAAACTGTAAAAAACAAAAAAGACGCGCTGATTGCAAATTTACTAGATAGTCAAACTTTCTCTAGAAAAGAACGAATTCCTAAGAGCCTGTACGTGATCTCAAAAAAGGGATAGAATGAGAGGATAAAGTATATAAAGTAGGATATGCGAAGTTTATATCCAAGTGATATAAGTCGAGAAAAGTTTGAGATTATTGTAGCAGATCTGGAGTCTTGCAGGAAGAGGACAAAGCCAAGAACACTTGATTTATATCATGTATTTTGTGGAGTGTTATACGTCTTAAAAAGTGGCTGCCAGTGGAGAATGTTACCAAAAGAGTTTCCAAAATGGCGGAATTGTTACGACTATTTTAAGAAGTGGAGTGAAAAAGCAGATGCAAATAAAGAAAGTGTTCTGGAGCTGGTATTAAAAAAAAATAGTTGGCGTGGTCCGACAAAACAATGGTCGGAAAGAAAAAACCAGCTTCTGCATAATTGATGCACAAAGCGTAAAAAATGCAGATACTGCTGAAGAAAAAGGCTATGATGCAGGCAAAAAGGTTTCAGGAATAAAACGCCATATTGCGGTAGATACACAAGGTTTACCCCACGCAATTTATATAACAACGGCAGAAATAACTGATCGTAGTAGCGCTGTGAGAATGGTTAAAAATGCTAAAGAAAACCTATCTGAAGTTAAAAATATACTAGTTGATGCTGGCTACACAGGAGAAAATTTTGCAACACAAATAAAAGCAACTATTGGCGCTACCGTTGAAGTAATAAAGCGAAACGAATTACACACCTTTGTCGTATTGCCGAAAAGATGGGTTGTTGAGAGATCTTTTGCTTGGTTGCAAGAATGTAGGCGATTGTGGAAAAATTGCGAGCGGAAACTCAACACTAGCCTGCAAATGGTCGTTCTTGCTTTCGCTGCTTTGCTTCTGAAAAGATTATGAACAGGCTCTTAGGTTTAACTTCATCCATTATAACTTTTATTTTTTCTTCTATAAGATCTTTGACCTCATCCATGATAGACTTTTTTTCATCTACAGTAGGCTGTTCTACATCAATCTTAGGTTTAACTTCATCCATGATAGACTTTTCTTCATCTACAGTAGGCTGTTCTACATCAACCTTAGGTTTAACTTCATCCATTATAAGCTTTATTCCATCTACTATAAGTTCTTTGATCTCATTCATGATAGACTTTTCTTCATCTACAGTAGGCTGTTCTACATCAATCTTAGGTTTAACTTCATCCATGATAGACTTTTCTTCATCTACAGTAGGCTGTTCTACATCAACCTTAGGTTTAACTTCATCCATTATAACTTTTATTTCTTCTATAAGATCTTTGAACTCATTCACGATAGACTTTTCTTCATCTACAGTAGGCTGTTCTACATCAACCTTAGATTCATCCGTTATAACTTTTATTTCACCTATAAGTTCTTTGATCTTATCTATTAAAGGTTTAACCTTATCACTTGTAGCTTTTTCTTTGTCTTCTGTATCATCAACTTTAGGTTTAACCCCATCAATTATAACTTTTATTTCTCCTATAAGTTCTTTGACCTCATCTATTAAAGATTTAGCTTCATCAACCGTAGGCTTTCCTTTGCCATCTGTTTCGACATCATCTCCTGAAGATTCATCTTCATCAACCGTAGGCTGTTTTACACCAACCTCAGGTTCATCCGTTATAACTTTTATTTTTTCTATAAGTTCTTCGAACTCATCCATGACAGACCTTCCTTCATCTATAGTAAGCTGTTTTAAATCAACATTAGCTTCACCCATTATAACTTTTATTTCACCTATAAGTCCTTTTAAATCATTAATGATAGAATTTTTTTCATCTACATCAACTTTATCCATTAAAACTTTTATTTTTTCTATACATTCTTTGGTATCATCTATTAAAGGTTTAACCTTACCACTTGTAGCTTCTTCTTCACCAACCTTAGCTTCATTCGTTACTACTTTTATTTCACCTATAAGTCCTTTGATCTTATCTATTAAAAGTTCAACCTCATCTTTAATTTCACCTGCATATACAGCAAGACTTCTTTTATATAATACAGATTTATCTGTATTGATATTTTTGGGCATAAAAACCTCCTAAAATTGTTATATAAAGTTAAATAAAATAAGAAAACTTACTATAAACTGACAGTCTGCCATGTTTTCAAGCAAGTTTATTACAACATGATTCAAAAATAAATTTCTAATAGAGAAACCCTAATCCATCATAAGAATTGTGGAATGTATCATGATAATTGTAATGTGGGCTGCAATGATTATGACATATTCCTCAACATTCAATACTTCTAATGCAATTCCATAGTTAAATAAATCTTCAAAATTTATACCCTCTGCTTTATAGACAATTAAGCCTACATGATCGAAAAGGTAATTCACACATCCTGTTTCTCCCAAATTACCGCCTTTGCGAGAAAAGATATAACGTATCTCAGAAGCAGTTCGGTTGCGATTATTTGTCAGAGCATGGACAATAAGTGCAGCACCAAAAGGTCCGCAGCCTTCATATTGTATTTCTTCATAACTTTCTCCAGCAACGTTACCAGCTGCATTTTTTATTGCTGTTTCTATTTTATCTTTTGGTAGATTTTCCTTTCGCGCAGCAAATATAGCAGAGCGAAGACGTGGATTGAGTTCTGGATCAGGCAGCCCTTGTTTTGCAGGAACTGTTATTTCCCTAATGAGCTTCGTAAATTTTTGCGAGCGCTTTGCATCCTGAGCACCTTTTCGATGTTTTATATTTGAAAACTGTGAATGACCAGCCATAAGAAAACTAATTCACCCCTTCTGCTAACATATTTTCATACTGCTCAGCTTCTCAGTCAAGGCCAAGAGCTAAGTGAGCTGTTATTAAATAACTAATAACTCTAGAAGAATACTTAGAATCTTTATCGCTTACCATATTTTGAAAACGCTTAATTGCTGCTAAATATTCACCACGCTTTAGGTAAAATTCACCAATAGAATACTCTTTTCTTGATATATGTTCTGTGATTAATTTTTCTTTTTCTTTGATCTCTTCTATATATTCGCTATTCGGAAAAAGATTAATTATATTCAGTAGCTAGCTCTAAAATTTTATATGCAATTTGTTGCCCAAGCTGCACTTTGTTAATTTGCATGTAATAAGATAATACTCTTAAGTAATATACATATGGCAAATCTTCACCATTTGAATAAACATATATATAATCATCCATATCACTTGCAGCACTTCTGTAGTTACCCATATTATAGTAAGAAACTCCAGATAATAATTTTGCTTTCATTGCCCAATAAGATAAAGGATATAAATCCTCTATCTTTTTAAATGCTCTAATAGCTTCCTTATATTTTTTCTGATCATAAAGCTTAACTGCCTCCTCATATAGTTCAATTTGAGTGTGTTCTAGATCATTCGCATATAACTGCGTAAAGGGGCAAGTCAGAAGAAAAAAGCATATGATTAAAGTCTTATACATAAGATTTTTTTTGATCAAAATAAAGTATAGACTAAATATTACCTAAATAAACAAATTTTTGGCATTATCATCGAACGAAAAGCGGCTCTCGGCCAACATTACCTATATTGCTCGCACCACCACCTATTGCAACACCCTTTCCGCTCACTTCTATATTCTCTAGCCTTCTAATATAAGAATGTATGCTCAATCCACTTCCGACCATCAAAAGAGCAATACCTACTAGACATAAAACAGGCCCAACAGCAGATGATGCTAATGCTACTTCAGAAATCAACATTATCTTCCTGATTAGTAATAAAGAAGAACCAGCAAGCATTAACTTAGCTACAGACATATTGCTTATCTTTTTTTCAGATTTCTCATCAAAGCCTTGCTCTTTTTCTAACTCGTGTTGTGTACTTTTCTTATACTCACGATAGCAGAAAGTAGCACTTGCTACAAAGTAGAATAAACTAGATATTGAAAAAGCTACGTCTCCTATTATTCCTTGCTCCAATGCTTCACCTACTATGCTAGCCACAATAACTAATGTAACTAAAGCAGCATCAGCATAGTTAAAGTAATCATCAACGGTACAAGGAAGGTCTCTCTTTTCTTTTTCTACTGTTTTCCCACTTTCAATATTCTCCAACTCTCGTTCTTTTTGTGCTATTTTTCTATTATTATAAATTAAATATAGCGTGCAAATAAGGGATAAGACTGTGAAAGGTAATATAGTATGGCCTAATGCGCTGCTTATAAGGCCAAGTACTACCTGATCGCTACATGTTTTTTTGAGCTCAATTGCCATCAATAATGCAAATGGAAACATTGTTACCAATGATACACATTTCCTATGTAGCTCTCTTTTTTTTAGTGTTAATAGTTCTTGTTCCAGCTTCTGCTTTTTTTTTCCTTCTTCAAGTATTAATAATTCTTGCTCAAGTTTTTTTCTCTTTTTTTCTTCTTCATCAGCTGTTGACCAGAAATCTCGAAAAAAATCCTCTATTTTAGTATCTTTCTCAGAACTTGATCTCTTAAAGGAAGACTCAGTATTAAAGCTATCTATAATAATACCAGTCATACAAACTTGACCAATTTATAAACTAATACATTATACAGGATTTTAACTAATCAGTCAATATTGTGAAATTATTAACCTTCTTTGTATACTCTTAAGCAATTTAGTCAATCTGTTTGATGCCAGCTAGAACGTAATTATAGCCTGACCACATAGTCATAACAGCTGCAGCCCATAAGCAAATCACACCTGCATATCGAATTTTCTCATAATCACTCATTATTAGCGCTACCACAGCAATCATCTGCAAAAATGTTTTAATTTTTCCAGCCTTACTCACAGGTAGGCTAACGTTTGTAGCTATCAAAAACTCCCGCATACCTGAAACTAATATCTCCCTACAAACAATTATAACTGACGGTATAATTGTAATATCATCTATCTTGTGCTTATAAACTAGCATGATTATTGTTGAAGCTACTACTAACTTGTCGGCAATTGGATCAAATAACTTGCCAAAATTCGATTGGACTTTCCATGCACGTGCTAAATAACCATCAAAAAAATCTGTAATACACGCAAACATAAAGATCAATATTGTTATTAGATTTGCATATTTATTTTCTATATAAAAGCTTGATATTATTGCCGGTATCGCGAGCGCACGAGAAATTGTTAGCAAATTAGGCACGTTTTTCTTAAGCATGTAAGTCACACTGTTGGTAGATAAACTTATACAGAAGTACAGCAGAATTCACAAGCTAATAGTTGAATATTCATAAAAACCCCATATACTTAAAAAATTACTAACAATAAGCTCAAAGCATGAATAATGATTTAGATAACACCACAAAACAAGAAGTAGAGAGCCTAGCTGCAGTCCTCTCACTGCAGTTCGTATTGGGCTGGCTCGACCGGGGAAGGACCACCCTCTCACAGAAGACCGACGTGTAGTAACCAAATTCCTTTGGTTATGTTCCGTCGGTGAGTGAGAGATTCCGGAAGCCCAAACCCCCCCCCCCCCCCCCCCACGCCAAAGAACATGAATGCATTGTTGAAAGGAATTGTACCCCAGGAGGGTACCGGCTTCGATGAAGCCGGACAATCCCTCCCCGGGCAAAATCGGGGAAATGATTCTTCGATTTTGCTCGGGCCGCCCGTCGTATCTGGGGCGGGCATTACACTGCGTTCCGTGTTCACCAAGGGCAAACGACGAGCAAACACAGCGGCACCCCGTTCCACCCTGAATGTGGACTTTTGCAACGTCCGGGGACTTCACTCCAACTTAAACGCCGTCCACTATCATCTTGAGACGGCGCAGCCGGCCTTGTTGTTTTTGACGGAGACGCAGATATCTCAACCTAGCGACACAGCGTACCTATCATACCCCGGGTATAAACTTGAACATCATTTTATACCACACGCCGGGGTATCTGTGTTCGTAAGGGAGGATATCTGCTACCGTCGCCTTCAGTTCTTTGAAGGTCGGGACCTGTCTTTACTTTAGCTGCGCGTGGACATGGACGATCGTGTCAGAGTCTACGCGTGCCTCTACAGGTCCCATAGTGGTAATGCAGAAACGGAGCAACTCTTGGGCCATGTCCAGGCGAAGATTGACGACCTGCTTTCACAGGTTCCCTCCGCTGAAGTCATAGTCCTTGGGGACTTCAACGCGCACAATACCGACTGGCTAGGGTCACGTGCCACTGACTACGCGGGGAGATCTGTTTTTAACTTTGCTCTGGCAAATGGTCTGTCCCAATTGGTTCAGACGCACACTCGTCTACCAGACGTGGACAGCCACATGCCCTCTTTGTTGGATCTTCTGCTGACTACACATCCCGGAAAGTACCAGGTCATTGTCGAGGCCCCTCTAGGGTCCTCTGATCATTGCCTGGTACGGAGTGTGGTGCCAATCCAACGTCCGGCTCGCACAAGACCCGCGACCCGACGCGTCTGGCACTACAAGTCAGCGGATTGGGATGGACTGCGGTCCTTTTTTGCGTCCTACCCATGGGGGCCGATTTGTTTCCCTTCCAATGATCCCAGTGACTGCGCTGCGGCTGTAGCTGAAGTGATACTACAGGGCATGGAACTTTTTGTGCCAAGCTCTGTGGTGCCACTTGGTGGCAGATCGCGGCCTTGGTTTGATGCGTCTGTCAGGGCTGCAGCAGCCGGCAAACGGCAGGCGTATCGTGCTTGGGCTAATGCGTTAGTCACCAAGGATCCGAACTCTAGAGATCTGAAGAGGAAATATAATCGTGCCTCCAGATTCTTCAAACGGCAAATAGCTAGAGCAAAGTTCAAGCATGTCGTCAAAATCGGGGAACAGCTGGCAAAGTACCCACCTGGCACGCGCAAGTTCTGGGCGCTATCCAAAGCCAGTCTGGGCAACTTTTGCCAGCCGTCCCTACCGCCATTGCACACGGGGAATGACTCTCTGGCCCACACGGCAAAAGAGAAAGCCGATCTCTTGGGCACTCTTTTTGCCTCAAACTCGACTTTGAACGACCAAGGGAAGACACCGCCTACCATCCAACGGTGTCAGAGCTCCATGCCTGAAATAATTTTCAAGCAAAAACACATTCGACAGTCTCTGTTTTCCTTGGATGTTCATAAGTCGAGTGGGCCGGATGGGATTTCCCCATTGGTGCTACGAACATGTGCTCCTGAGTTGACTCCAGTGCTAACGCGTCTATTTCGGTACTCCTATATAAAAGGCGTAGTCCCGGTCTCATGGAAGAGCGCCTTTGTCCATCCGATCCCTAAAAAAGGGGATAGCTCAGACCCAGCTAACTACAGACCTATCGCCATCACCTCTCTACTCTCCAAAGTCATGGAAAGCATCATCAACCGACAGCTCCTGGCGTACCTCGAGAATCACCAGTTGATCAATGACCGGCAATATGGCTTCCGCCATGGCCGATCGGCTGGTGATCTTCTCTTATATCTTACGCATCGTTGGGCTGCGGTTGTTGAAAGCAAGGGAGAGGGTCTGGCAGTTAGTCTGGATATAGCGAAAGCCTTCGATCGTGTATGGCACAAGGGGCTTCTTTCGAAGCTTCCTTCCTATGGGCTTCCCGAGAGTTTGTGCAAGTGGATTACCAGCTTTCTCACTGGGCGGAGCATACAGGTCGTTCTCGACGGTTTTTGCTCGGACCCCAAGCCCGTAAACGCAGGTGTACCCCAAGGCTGCGTGCTATCCCCAACCTTGTTCCTCTTGCATATCAATGATATGTTGGATATTTCCAACTTACATTGTTATGCGGATGACAGCACTGGGGATGCGGTATATTCCGGCCGTGCAGGTCTCTCTCGGGAAAACGTCGACGAGTGCCGAAAGAAACTTGTGTCTTCTGTAGAGACATCCTTGGGGATGGTCTCAGAGTGGGGTGAACTGAACCTCGTTCAGTTTAATCCCCAAAAGACACAGGTTTGCGCGTTTACCACTAAGAAAACCCCAATTGTCGTATCGCCGCTCTTCGAAAGCACACCCCTCAACGCCTCGCCAAGTATCAGTATACTGGGCCTCGACATTTCGAGCGACTGTCAGTTTCGTGGTCATCTGGAGAGCAAAGCCAAACTTGCCTCGATGAAATTGGGTGTAATCAATAGAGCGAGGCAGTATTTCAATCCTGGCCAAAGACTTGCGCTCTATAAGGCGCAGGTCCGACCACATATGGAATACTGCTCTCATCTCTGGTCCGGTTCACCCCAATACCAGCTTCTACCTTTTGACCGTGTACAGCGGAGAGCCGTTCGGATTGTCGGGGACCCAGTGCTCTGTGAACGGCTGGACTCTTTGGCATTGCGTAGAGACGTGGCTTCTTTGTGCGTTTTCTATCGCATTTACAACGGGGAGTGCTCCGAAGAGCTTTTTGATATGATGCCCGCCGCCGAATTTCACCACCGCACAGCACGACATCGCCTGCAATACCATCCTTACCACCTGGATGCGTGGCGATCCTCTACTGTGCGGTTTTCAAGAACATTTTTTCCACGTACCACAAAGATGTGGAATGGACTTCCTTCGGCGGTGTTTCCAGATCGATACGACATGGGTACCTTCAAAAAAGGCGTTTATACCCACCTCCAAGGCCGGCAACGCTCTTGTGAGTCCTCGGACGATGCAAGAGTTCGTGGGCGGCGGTGATCACTTTACACCTGTGATCCGCACGCTCGTTTGCCCTCTTATAACATAAAAAAAAAAAAAAAAAAAAAAAAAAGCACTTAAGTACCATAATAAAAGTGGTAAACCTGGTAAGGTATCGATCATACCGACA
Organism: Dircenna loreta; assembly: GCA_963555665.1. NCBI lineage: Eukaryota > Metazoa > Arthropoda > Insecta > Lepidoptera > Nymphalidae > Dircenna > Dircenna loreta. Next base: position 5,833,175 of record OY743101.1, read on the forward strand.
AAACCCTTGTCTACACAGCATGACCTATCACTTGCTTATTCCCCTGGTGTTGCAGCCCCATGCCTTGCAATAGCTAAAAACCCTGAGGCTGTTTATGATTACACGGCAAAAAGCAATTATGTGGCTGTCATTTCAAATGGCACCGCAGTGCTGGGACTTGGCAATATCGGTCCTCTTGCTTCAAAACCCGTCATGGAAGGCAAAGCTGTTTTATTTAAGCGTTTTGCTGACATTGATGCAATTGATATAGAAGTTGACACAGAAAACATAGAAGATTTCATCAATGCAGTAAAGTATCTTGGTCCAAGTTGGGGGGGAATAAATCTAGAAGATATAAGATCTCCTGATTGTTTTATAATAGAGAAACGTCTAAATGAGTTGATGGATATTCCGGTGTTCCACGATGATCAACATGGAACTGCAGTAGTTGTTGCAGCTGGTATAGAAAATGCCCTCGATATTGTTGGAAAGAAATTAAGAAATGTAAAGATCATCATGAATGGTGCTGGAGCAGCTAGTATTGCGTGTTTGGAAATACTGAAGTCTATGGGTGCTAAGAACATAGTACTATGTGATAAACAAGGAGTAATACACAAAGACAGAAAAGAGGATATGAATGAGTGGAAAGAAAAATATGCAATTGACAGTAAAGAACGTTCCTTGCTCGATGCCATAAAAGATGCTGATGTATTCATCGGACTCTCTGCAAAGGATGTGCTCAGTGAAGAGATGTTAAAAAGCATGGGTAAAGACCCAATCATTTTTGCTCTTGCTAATCCTGATCCAGAAATAAGGCCTGAGTTTGCAAAGTCTGTAAGGCCAGATGCAATAATTGCAACTGGTAGATCAGACTATAACAACCAAGTCAATAACGTAATGGGATTTCCTTACATATTCAGAGGAGCACTCGACGTACATGCAACGACAATAAATGATGAAATGAAAATTGCTGCTGCAGATGCAATAGCAAAGCTTGCCCGCGAATCAGTGCCAAATGAGATATCTGCAGCCTATGGCGGTCGTAAAATGAGCTATGGACGTGAATATATAATACCTACTCCATTTGATCCAAGATTAATTTCTATAGTATCTCCTGCTGTTGCAAAAGCTGCCGTTACCTCAGGTGTGGCAAGAAAGGAAATAGAGGACTGGAATGAGTATGCAAGTCAATTAAAATCTCGTCTTGCTAGTGCTCTCAGCACGCTGAATCTATTGTCTTCACAATAATCAATTGCATATTTTAGACTTATAATTAAAATAAACCAATGACTATTATAATTCACGAGTTAGAGAAAATTATCAAACAATCATTTCCTGATGCTGATATAAAGATTAAGGACCTTGCTGGAGATGATGATCATTATCATTTAAAAATAACTTCCAAGTGTTTTTCTGGAAAGACAAAAATAGAACAACACAGAATGGTATATAAGGCTCTTGAAGGTCAGTCTATACATGCATTGCAACTAGAAACTGGAGCTTAAAATTAAGGTGATATTTATGAACAACTTTGAACAAATAAAAAAAGACATAGCAGAAAACGATGTAGTGCTGTATATGAAAGGCACCTCTGACTTTCCTCAATGTGGATTCTCTGGACTCGTCGTGTCAATTCTCAAAAAATTGAATGTAAAATTTAAATGCATCAACGTACTTGAGAATGATGAAATACGTCAGTCCATAAAAAGTTTTTCTGATTGGCCAACAATTCCACAATTATATATAAAGGGAGAATTTGTTGGTGGCTGTGATATAATCCGCGAGATGTATGAAAACGGTGAATTACAAAATTTGTTAAAAGAAAAAAAGGTTGTTGCGGAGTAAGTTTACACAGCAAAGTGGCAAAATAAGATAGATAAAAACATAGTGTTAGTGTCCAGACACTGCCTTCTTTTCTGGATTTCAGTGTCAGCTACTTGAATGACAGAACTCGATGTCATGAAAGTAGCTGATACTGGAGTTATACCTTATCACCAGGATTAACAAATAGATGACCCAATGTTATTAACTTTATAGGCTTACTTTCATTATTTGCGACTACCCAAACTCCATCGTCTTCATAATCAACAATTTCTATTGCTGTAAATACTACATAATTATTGTCATCAACAATCTTTATTCCAAGAATACCATCGTCATTTAAGCTTAAGGCTGAAGAAGGAATTTTATATGCAAATCTTTCACCTGAAGGGAGGCTTACACTAGCAGTCAGTCCTTGCAAGGATATAATCTCATTATCAGTTACCTTTACCTCCACTCTATAAGATCCAGTTTTAGGCTCAGCAATTTTACTAATAAAACTCACTTCACCTACTAATTCCCTTCCGTCTAGCAAATTAATTTGCGCTGCACTACTCAGTTTTATTTTATTTACTTCATTTTCTGAAACATACAACACTACAAGAACCTGATCAAAATTAACTATGTCAGTTATCTTATGTCCAAGATTAACAAAATCCCCTTCATTTACGTTGATCTTATCTACATAACCATCAATAGGGGATTTAATCGCAGTATTTTCTAAATCCAACTCTAGCCTTTTTAGGTCAGCTTTTGCACTGTGCAATGCAGTAAAAGCTGTTTCCACTTGTATCTGCGCTCCATAGCCTTTTTTATTCAATTTTTTAGAGGAATGATACTCAATTTCACGCTGATTTAATAAAGCTTTGGCTTTCTCAACTTGTGCAACTCTGTCATAATCTTCTATCTTTAAAATTACATCGCCTCTTTTTACTTTTTCACCATCAGACAAATAAATAGCAATAACTTGACCACTTGTTCTTGAGACAAGGCTTGCCCTATGCAAAGGATTTACTGTACCAGAAAAATTTAAATATACAGTGCGATTTTGTGGAGTATAATGATGATCCTGAGTTTTTACTGAAAAACTACTAGTTGTATCATCACTATGAACTGTTTGATCTTCTTTTAAAAACGTACTATTGATAAAAAACAGTAGAATAAGAACAATACTGGAAACGATGATTACTTTGTTTCTCATCTTTAAACAATAAAATTTATTTACCAACCTTGTTAGAAACAACTGCATAAATTTTCGAATCAGAAGTGTAAGTATAATACATCTATTGTCACTCTATAAACAGTTTTATGTGAGCAAATTTTTCTAAAATTAAGTAAGTTTGCTAAAATGCAATTTTAAATCAAGAAACCTTATCCGAAAAGTTATTATGTCAATATAAGAATTAACATTATATTAGCATATAAGTACTAACATGGTGTTAGTTTTATAATTAAGGAGTATATTATGACAAATCCTGTACTAAACCCTCCATTTCAATGGAAGGAAGTTGATTCACTTCATGATTGCTATAGAGAATGTGAAGAAAAGTCCCCAGAGTGGGCAATAGCAGAGCAAAATAAATGCCAGTGGTACTGTCATCTGAAAGATACTCATGGCTTATTTAAATCTGATTCACAAGAAGAGTCGACACCTATTGATATAAGTAGTACATTCAGAGAGATTGGAAATAAATTCTATGATCTTGCAGATTCAATGTCTGTTCTATAGTAAAATAAAGGATCAAAGTTCAATTAGTAAGTCTACTTTTGTAGACTTACTCTCTCATATTGACTCAACTGCAGAGCTGAAGTGCTAATGCCTGAGCTTTTTTTTACTGACTTTCCGTATTTTCAGGAAGAGGAGACCCTATTAACTCTATCTTGGTCTGTTGTACCACAATGTTCGTACAGCAACTAAAAGGGTGTCATTCCAGCGCGTGACGCTGGAATCCATAATCTTTTCAAAAACTCAGAATTCCTGGATCCCACCTGGGATAACACCTATTTATTTTCGGTGCTCCCTTTCTTGTCATTCCAGTGTCAGCTACTTGAATGACTCCTATTTATTTTCAGTGCTCCCTTATCTTGTCATTCCAGTGCGTGACACTGGAATCGAGAAAAGAAGCCAGTATCAGTTACTTTCATGACAACCATTTGTGTTTCTATGGTTGTATTTCTCTCTTCTACCTATTTTGCCACCCTGATGAGGATATATTATCATATATTTAAATAGGGTAAGCCCATCACTAAACGGGTATCCAATTGCTCAACACTATCAATTTTAATTTGTAAAGCATCCTTTATAAATTCATCAGCCTGTTTTATGCTCATCGTAATTATATATTTATTTTTTTGAATACGTGATGAATAGCTACATTTATGTTAGTCTAAAATTTCAACAAATCTGCTTCTATCATCTTTATAGTGAAAAATTACGTTAACACCCACAGCTTCTTCTTGATCATATTTAATATCAAGTTTTGGTTTATGGCCATAGTTTGCTCCAATAATCCTTCTTATTGAGTGTTCTACTACCATTTTTATTATTTGAGGATTACTGCAGTCTGAAACAGGCACTGATTTATAATCATGAGCAGCTACTTTAGCATAAACCGACTGGCTTTCTAATTTATCTGAGTATTTTTCATTAAATTCTTTTACCCTTTTAAAATGTCTTTCATATTGAGTCAACCCATCTTTTCCTTTTTTCTCCATCCTTTTCAAGAATTCCTCTACTGGCTCTCGTTTGGCTAGAGTAATTTTGCGTATAAGCGGAATTTGTTTTTTCAAGCTAATCCAATATGATAGGCAAACAACTTTTGCATCTTCCGAAAATAGACCTTCTAATTTTTTCACTGCATTGTATAAGTTTGCTGGTTCTGGTTTATAATGCCCACTATTATTGTCTATATAAGTTATTTTACCATTTACCACTTTCATTAAACTAGAACATAAAACTGGCCTACCACCTGCAGGAGTTGAATGACGATAAGCCCATTCGCTTTTGTTAACATTAATATGTTCATGAGTTGCTAGCTTTCCGTCAAGCGTGATCACATAAGCTACATAACCTTTTTTACCCTTACTAATTTTATCAGTTGTATCATATAGTTTGCCTTTAAAGCCTTTTAACTTGTTACCTTCCACTTCTGGCATTAAGTCCACGTATAATTTTCCTTTATAAGGAATTATAGTATATTCTGCTTGGTCATCTGGAGTAAAATACTTAACCCTTGTATCAGTTCCAGGAACTTTTCTTCCTTCAACTCCAACTTCTGGAAATAAATTATAGCGTGGAAAAAAATACTTAAAATTACTTTCTATCCAGTACAAAATTCTGTTTATAATACCAAAAACTTTTCTATTACCTAAATCAATAGAGAGTTGCTGTTCCTTTGGTACTGCTAGATGATTGGACTTTGTACCAGATTTGCCAAATTCTTTGGCAGCATATTTAAACTTTTCTAGTAAATATTACTTACGTTCTTTTGATATTGACATTTTTACCTCATTCATTATTACTTTATCCTATATTATTTTAGACAAAAAATCAATCTTTCTTAAGATATTAAGTAAAAAAAGTAGCAGCAAAATAGCTAAACTGACTTAGATTTATCGACAATTTGAAAAATCATCATTCCGCTACTTGTTAGCGAAATCTATGTTCGTACAGTTGTGCTGCCCAACAAACTTATGCTAAGCTGTGCTGCCACTAATTTTGCAACCGGTACTCTATAGGGTGAGCATGACACATAATCAACCCCTGATTTGATGAAAAACTCTATGGACTGTGGATTCGCTTCATGCTCTCCACATATACCAAGTTTAATTTCTTTTCTGGTTTTTATGCCCCTTTCGATAGCTATTCTGATTAATTCCCCTACCCCTTCGACATCTAGCACCTCAAAGGGATCGTTTTTGAATATGTTGCTTTCCTTATAAGAATCGAGGAAATTAACTGAATCATCTCGTGAAAGTCCCATAGTTGTTTGTGTTAAATCATTAGTGCCAAAACTAAAAAATTCTGCGTGTTTTGCGAGTTTGTCAGCAATAAGTGCTGCTCTTGGCAGTTCTATCATCGTTCCGATTGAATAATTCACATCGAAATTTTTAGCTTCTTTCTTTACTAACTCGCATATCAGAACAAACTCTTTCTCGCTAATGATAAGAGGAATCATGATTTCAGGTTTCACTTCTATCTTCTTTTCTTTCCTTAATTCACTTGCAGCACTGAGTATTGCCCTAATCTGCATTTTATATATTTCAGGATGAGAAATAGCAAGCCTACACCCTCGATGGCCAAGCATTGGATTTTTTTCTGATAACTGTACTATTTTATTTTTTACCGATTCAACTGACTTATTCAGTGATCTGGCGATTTTTTCTATAATGGATTGATCATGAGGTAAAAACTCATGTAGAGGTGGATCAAGTAATCGTATAGTGACTTCCTTGCCCTCCATAATAAAAAACAATTCTTTGAAATCAGACTTTTGCATTTCTTCGAGTTTATTTAATGCATTTGCCCTTTCATTTTCATCATCAGCTACTATCAATTTTTGAATGAATTCGATTCTATCATTAGCAAAAAACATATGTTCTGTGCGACATAATCCTATACCTTCTGCACCGAATTCTTTTGCAATTTTTGCATCTTTTGGAGTATCAGCATTAGCTCTCACCTTCACTGTTTTGATTTTATCTACCCAATTAATTATCGTTTTGAACTCTTGCGATAATTCAGGCAAAACTGTCGGAAGAATACCAAGCATAACCTCTCCTGTTCCTCCGTCGATGGTGATTGGTTCACCTTTATTTATTTTTATATCCCCTATAGAAAGGTATTTTCCATCTTTATCAACATAAAGTCCACTTAGACTACAAATACATGGTTTACCCATTCCACGAGTTACAACAGCGGCATGCCAGGTCATACCTCCTCGCGCTGTTACTATTCCACTTGCAGCATTCATTCCATTAATATCTTCAGGGCTCGTCTCTGATCTTACCAAAATTACTTTTTTACCCTGCTCTGCAGCTTTTTCAGCATCACTTGCACTGAATACTACATATCCAGAAGCAACACCTGGAGAAGCTGGCAGTCCTTTGCCCATTACTTCTTGATCGATTTTAACATCAAGAACTGGATGTAATAAATTGTCAAAGGTTTTTGGATCAATTCTCAATATTCCTTCCTCTTTTGTAATCGCTCCTTCGTTTACCATATCAACTATTATGCGAATAGCAGCTTCGGCTGTGCGCTTGCCAGACCTAGTCTGCAAAATCCATAACTTACCGTCCTGTACAGTAAATTCGATATCCTGCATGTCCTTATTATGCCTTTCAAGTTTTTCACATACCGTGCATAATTCTCGGTAGACACTTGGTAGCAACTTCTCCATGGTACTTTCTTGCTCCCCGTCAATTGGCATAGGAGTATAAACACCAGAAACCACATCCTCACCCTGAGCATTAACTAAAAACTCACCAAAAAGCTTTTTTTCTCCAGTTGAAGGATTCCTTGTAAATATCACACCAGTTGCTGAATTATCATTCAGATTGCCAAAAACCATTGCTTGTACATTAACTGCAGTTCCAAGATTTTCAGGAATATTATTTATTTTTCTATAGGAAACAGCTCTATCATTTTGCCAAGAAGAAAACACTGCATTTACTGAATTGAGTAACTGTTCTTCAACGTTCTGCGGGAAATTTTTTCCTATTTTCTCATATACTACATCTTTGAAATCATTAACAATCCCCTTTAAAACATCAACATCAAGATCAGCTAAGCTTTTTGCTCCACTCTTCTGCTGTTCATTATCAACAACATCTTGAAATAGGTGATGGTCAAGCTGTAGTACAACATTCGAGTACATCATAATGAAACGACAGTAGCTATCATAGGCAAAACGTTCTCCACTTTTTTTTGCAAGACCAACAACGGTTGCATCATTTAGGCCAACATTTAGGACTGTATCGAGCATGCCCGGCATTGAATTCACACTACCAGAGCGTATGGAAACTAATAAAGGATTATTTGAATCCCCAAATTTACAACCGATGTCACTTTCGAGCATCGCCATGTAGTTTTTTATCTCGTTACGTAGATCACAAGACAATTCATTATCCTGGCAATAGGCCTGACAAACAGCAGTGGAAATTGTGAAACCAGGCGGAACAGGAATACCAATATTACACATTTCTGCTAGATTTGCTCCCTTCCCTCCTAGCAGATTTTTCATTCCTGCGTTCCCTTCACAGTTGCTTTGGCTAAAGTAATATATTAACTTTTCTTGCATTTCTCTCGAGATCTTCACTAAAAAACACATTATACATACTATTCTAATAAATTAGTCAGCCAAGAGTAATAAATTTTGCAACATTCAGCAGAGGCAATACATTAAATAGTCCCTTTTCCCAGTGTCCCTCTTGTCATTCAAGTCTGTCATCTCAATGACCTCTATGATGTCATTCCAGCGCATGACGCTGGAATCCAGTTTGTCCATAACCTCACCAAAAACGTTGTGTTTTAGCATAATTTTATATGCTTATTTGTAGTAAAGACTCCTGGATTCCAGCATCAAGTGCTGGAATGACACCGTCATACCTGTTAGAGTATGAATGTAGCCTTATCTCACACTCCTGTCATCCCAGTGCCCAGACACTGGGATCCAGAAGACTGATCAAGTAATAAGAACTAGTCACGCGCTGGCTCTCTTAAATTACTTTAGCTATAAGTGTTAAGAAATTTACCAATCAAAAAAAGGCAAAAGAATCCACATGGTGCTGATTTTATTACTGTAATTGATAATGTGCTAACGCTTAAACGAAGCGTGTTTAGGCTGAATAGAAAAAATAAAAAAGGCATGCAGCCGCCATAATTTCGCCAATAAATACAAGATTTATCAAGAAGCTTCTATTAAATGAAAGTGTGCGCCGTGGTACGCATTAAGAAATACTTAGCGGAGCTAAGCGGGGTTCAGAATAAATGGCCTCGAGGTGAACAACTAACTTTAACCCGAAAGGGAAGGAGGACAAGAGCATGTATGTAAAGCGAGAGTTATCTGAAGATGTGTAAGGTAACGGCTTGCAACACCTGATCAATATGGTTAAAGCTAAACTGCTTGAATTCTAATCTTCAGGGGTGGGATTTCACATCCATGGGTATCACATTTAAAACCCCATGTCTACAGTAAGCACAAATTAAACTTTCGTTTGTGACTGTAGAATGATAAGTAGTGAACTTATTTAAGAGGATGAATAGAAAACCTAAGTTGATCTAGAACAGTTCTTAGTGACGGAACATGGGATGACCTAAGGAACGCAAGTTCTATGGTTACGGAGTCATCGTAGTAGTCGTGAAAGTAACGAATCACCGGGGAGTGTGGGAAAGCCACATACAGGGCAAAGGGTGACAGATAATTGAATGTTGAAATTGGGAGGTACGCAAGATGCGGAAAGCTGAAACAATACTTAACATTATACGTGAACGTGGACAAAGAAATTTGCCGGTTAAAAACGTATATCGCCTACTCTATCAGCGTGATCTTTACCTTCGGGCGTATGGCAAACTTTGTCGTAATAAAGGTGCTATGACAGAAGGTGTGACAGTTGATGGTATGTCTTTGGAAAAGATCGATAAAATCATAGAGGGTTTACGCTATGAGCGATATCGGTGGACACCAGTAAAACGTATCTATGTTTTAAAGAATAGTGGTAAACGCAGGCCGTTAGGGTTGCCAACATGGTCAAATAAGTCACTTCAAGAAGTAATTCGATTAATATTGGAAGCCTACTATGAGCCTAAATTTAGTGAATGTTCACATGGATTTCGACCAAAGCGTGGATGCCACACTGCATTAAGAGCAGTAATGCAAAAAGGCAGAGGTACAAAATGGTTTATAGAGGGAGATCTCAGTGCATGTTATGACTCAATTGATCATACTATGTTGTTGAAAATACTGAGTGAAAGCTTCCAAGATAACAGTTTTATTCAGCTAATCAATCGACTGCTAAAAGCAGGATATATGGAAAATTGGAAGTACAATAAGAGTCATAGTGGGGTACCACAAGGTTCTATTATTGGTCCAATTCTGAGTAACATATTACTCGATCGGTTAGATAAACGTGTGGAGCATATACTAATACCAGCAAATAACCGAGGTAAGCGAAGAAGGACAAATCCAAAATATTTAAGGTTAACCATGCAAGTATCGATGATGAGAAAACAAGGGAACTGGGATCAAGCAAAACAACTGCGTCAATTAGTGCAGGGTATGCCATCTAAGGATTCTTGCGATCTAAATTATCGACGTCTTTGGTATGTTAGGTATGCTGATGATTTTCTGGTAGGGTTTGCAGGACCAAAGAATGAAGCTGAACAAATTAAGAATGAGATTGCTGGGTTTCTCAATGAGGAGCTCAAACTTATGCTTAATGAAGATAAAACGTTTATTACACATGCGTGTGATAGCAAAGCCAATTTTTTGGGTTATGAAATACATGTTTTGCATGCAGATGATAAACACGATCATCGGACACAACGATGTATTAACGGTAGTATTGGGTTACGTGTACCACATCATATAAAGCAGAAAAAGTGTTCTGAATATATGCGTTGTGGTAAACCGATACATTTACCTCAACGTACAATTGATACAGCTTACAGTATTGTTGCTCAGTATCAAACTGAATATCGAGGAATTGTACAATACTACAAAATGGCCTACAACCTTCACACACTAAGTTATCTGAAATATGTGATGGAAGTATCATTAGTAAAGACTTTAGCATCTAAATACAAAACAACTTGCAGGAAAATTTATAGAAAATTTGGTGCGACGATCGAAAATGATGAAGGTGAAAAACGAAAAGTCATCTAAATCAGAGTAGATCGTTTACCATAAAAGATACCATTAATTACACACTTTGGTGCTGTGTTGCTAAAATGGAATAAATGGGTAAGCATAAGTGATAACCTTATACCAATATGGAATAAGCGTAGTGAAATAGAGCAAAGACTATTGGCACAAACTTGTGAATTATGTAAATCACAAGAGCAGATTGAAGTACATCACGTACGTAAACTTGCTGATTTGCTAGGTAAACGTAATACTGAACTACCGGAATGGAAAAAGAGAATGATTGAACGACAGAGGAAAACTCTTGTTGTTTGTCATGAATGCCATAAGAAAATCCAATATGGAAAATATGATGGTGACTCCTTAAAACGTTAGATTATTGGAGAGCCACGTGATACGGAAACGATCATGCGTGGTTCGGAGAGGGGTTGTTGGAAAAGTACTTAACAAGTAACTCGCTGGCTGCCCACTCTACTATGCAAAAAATCTATTGCAAGTCTTTTAATATTCTGTTAAGAGCTGAAGCAATATAAAAATTATTATGTTTGGATTAGAGAATAAGAAATTTCTGATTACTGGTGCATCAGGTGGAATAGGCCAGGCAATTGTAGAAATTATGCATAAGGCCAGAGCAACTTTATGTATTTCTAGTACAAAAAAGAAGTACTCGAAGAAGTTGCTAAAAAATATGAAAAAAACATTCACGTACTTCCTTGCGACTTATCAAATTCTGAAGAGGTAAATCAACTAACAAATAAAGCAAGTGAGTTGATGAAAGGCTTTGATGGGCTCATATGCAATGCAGGCATTACACAAGACAGTTTATTACTAAGAATGACAGATGAATCATGGCAAAAGGTGATTGATATTAATTTGAGTTCTACATTTAAGCTAAATAGAGAAGCATGCAAGAAATTAATTAAAAATAATTGGGGAAGAATCATAAATATTTCCTCAATAGTAGGATTGACAGGAAATGCCGGGCAAGTAAATTATGCAGCATCAAAAGCTGGAATAATAGCTATGAGCAAATCTATAGCAAAAGAAGTTGCAAGTCGCGGTGTAACAGTAAATTGTGTTGCTCCTGGATTTATAGATACTAAAATGACTGAAGTTTTAAATAAAGAACAAAAAGAAAAAATATTAGATAACATTCCAATGAAAAGAATGGGAACAGGAGAAGAAATAGCAGCAGGGATATTGTTTTTAGCAAGTGATGAGGCAAAATATATAACGGGGCATGTGCTTAACATCAATGGTGGGCTATTTATGTAGCAACACTTATTTATGGACAAACTATGAGTTTTACCCTAAAATAAATATATATATGAATTTAGATTCACACTGGTTTATTACTTGGAGGCAAAAGAATGAGCTATATAATAAAAAAAAATTTTAATGCTTTATGTATAGTGCTGTTTCTCTCTTTTTCAGATTATGCAAATGCTGCTAATGATATAGATGATACAACTGCCCAAGTAATATGCAATATTATTGGTTATATTTGGGGAATAGGTGGGCCACTTATGACTGTAGTCATAATAGGTGCAGCTTTGCTTGCAATATTTGGTAGAATGCCATGGCCAGCTCTCTTTGCCTTGGGTATGTTTTGTGGTGTATTTTTTGGCGCTAAAACGATTATAATGAAAATTATACCCAATATAAGTACTGAAGTAAAAGATACGTTGGATAAATGCGGAAAATAATCTAAAAATAAGTGTGTTTTTGTGTGTATTGTTCCTTCATATCCTCAATTTGCAGCAAGCAAGAGCTATCTTTCGGTAAAGTTTTAATAGCTAACTCAGCGTACTTCATAAATTTCTCTAAATTACCTTCAATACACGCCTTTTTCGTCAAAGCAAAATAATACATTGCCATATCAGCGCTACGTTTATATGCAATACTTAAATACTTCCAGACAAAGGCATTATTTGTTTCTACGTTTGTAACCTGCTCTAGGTAAAAAATTGCCTTCTCTATTTCACCCTGTAATAATAAAGTATGAGATAACGCAAGTTTCACTAAATAGTTATTCTTCTCAGATAAATATCTAAGTGATTCTTCATACATTTTTATTGCTTCACTTAAATTTCCAGCTTTGTATAAAATCTCTGCTTTTAATTCATATAAGTACGGATCATTGCGTGACTCTTGAATCAATGAATTAACTTTAGTAATAGCCTCTTCTATCTTTCCTTGCCTATAGTGAATTACAGCATTTACATACTTAGAACTACCTTCATATTTATTAGATAACACATGAATAGGGGTAAAAAAAGAGTCTAGCTTTGCAACCATACGCTCAAACTTCAACAACTTATCTGCAAGGATTGGTTTTATATTATTTTTAACCTTATAATTCTGTACAGCAAATATACGTTTATCACTAAGTGGGTGAGTGCGAAAATACTCTTCAGTGTTTTCATGCTCAATACTCTTAAAATAGTCAAAAATCTCTTTCATACCCAAATTATCATAGCCAGATTCATCAAGGTATCTTAAAGCATAGCTATCTGCTACACTCTCTTGCTCTTGGGAATAGTTAAAAAACAACCTCGAACTAAGCGTTACACCACTAAGCAAGATTGCACTCGCAACCTGAGGGTTAATAACAATACTAGAAACTAATCCTACCATATAACTAATCATTGCTATTGATTGAAAATAACCTACAGCACTACTCATTTGTAATACATGACCAGCAGATATATGAGCAATTTCATGTGCTAATATACCAAGTAAGACATAAGGTTCAGTCGAATATTGTAAAAGCCCTAAATAATTGAAAATGCTATTATTGTTAATTACAAAAGCATTAATCGATCTATCATCAACTATAAAAACTTTTATTTTATCATTATCAATACCCGCAGCAGAAAATAAAGGTTGCGCTAGATCCTTCACTACCGCTTCCACTTCACTATCTCTAATAATACTAACAGAGTAAACGCTATTACAGCATACGAAGAAAAATAGTAAAACAAAAAGCTTAGACATGGAAGTTCCTTATTCGTATAACTTTTAGGAATCTTACATTTTAACATTTAAACTATACGAATTTATAAACGCTAGTTTAAATTTTGAACGTAACTGATAAGTTTATCGATGGTAGTTAACTTAATTTTGTGTTGTTCAGCAAATTCAAGCAACTGGGGTAAGCGCATCATAGAGCCATCATCATTCACTAATTCACACCCTACAGCCGCATGACTAGATCCAACCAATTTTGCTATCTCAACACTTGCTTCAGTATGACCGTTGCGTGCTAAAACCCCGCCCTCACTTGCAATAATAGGAAAAACATGACCAGGGGTAATAATATCATCCTTAGTACTTTTTCCATCAATAGCGGTAAGTATCGTATGCGTTCTATCATGAACAGAAACACCCGTTGTAATACCATAACGAGCATCGATTGACGTAGTAAATGCAGTGTGAGGAATAAGTGCTTCATCTACATTACTTCTCTTCATAAATTCAAGGTTAAGTTTATTCATGTAAAACTTTGTCATAGCTAAAAACACAATACCAGTGCCATACCTAACCATAAAAGCAATATGTTCTGGTTTCACCTTTTCAGCTAAAACAACCAAATCACCTTCATTCTCTCTATTTTCATTATCAACTAAAATGAATAATTTACCGGAACGCACATCCTCTAATATATCTTCCACAGAAGAAATGAGAGACAGATCAATTGAAGGGTAAGCTTCTTGTACCATGATTTACTTAAACTCAATCTTAACTATTTTATACAATTTCTCTCCATTTGGCACTATCACTTCCACATACTCACCAACTTTTTTGCCAATTAAAGCACTACCGAGTGGTGAATCCGTAGAGATCAACTGCTTTGAAGCATCAGCTTCATACCCACCTACAATCTTATAAACATATTCTATTTCACTGTTATCATCACTGAGCATGCTTACCGTAACAGTTGCACCAAACATTACTGTATCACCAGACAAATTTTTTACTTCTATCACTTCTGCATGTGAAAGTTTACTTTCTACCTCAATTATACGGCCTTCAATAAAACTTAATCTCTCCCGTGCTGCATGATATTCTGCATTTTCGGATAAATCGCCTTGATCACGAGCATCAGAAATAGCCTGTATAATAGAAGGTTTTTCTTCCTTTAATTTCTCAAGTTCGACTTGCATACTCTCAAAACCTTCCCTTGTAATAGGAAACTTGTTAACAATGGATGAAGTCATAATCACCGCCTAAACGTAATTAAATTGAGTGACAAAATCACTCACAATACCAAGAATATCATCTTTTATATCATCATTCATGTCACCTGACAACTTTTTTAAAACTCCAGGGTGAACAGTTTGAAAATAATTGATAAGATCACACTCGAATCTATTGATGTTGCTCACCTGTACCTTACTTAATTGACCATATAGATTAGAAAAGATATACATAAGCAATACTTGCTCCTCTATTTGCATAGGTGAATACTGTTTTTGCTTTAATAATTCAATAAGGTATTTACCTTTGTTTAAGGACAATTGAACAGTAGCATCAAGATCAGAACCAAATTTAGCAAAGTCTTCCAGTTCTCTATATTGGGCCAAACTCAGCTTTATAGAACCAGCAACTTTTTTCACAGATTTCAATTGTGCAGCAGAGCCAACCCGAGAAACCGATAAACCTATATTCACTGCAGGGCGAAATCCTTTGTCCGATGGACAAATTTTTCTTGAGTCTGAATTGAAACAATTCAGACTCAAGAAAAATTTGCCCATCGGTAATTGAAATCACATTAGTTGGAACATATGCAGATACATCACCAGCCTGAGTCTCAATAATCGGCAAAGCAGTCAAAGATCCCCGTCCTTTTTCATCAGACATTTTGGCAGCTCTTTCAAGCAAGCGAGAGTGTACATAGAATATATCTCCAGGATAAGCTTCACGACCAGGAGGACGTCTGAGCAATAAGGACATCTGCCTATATGCCACAGCATGCTTAGATAAATCATCATATACCACCAAGCAATGCATTCCATTATCACGGAAAAATTCTCCAATAGTGCAACCGGTATAAGGTGCTAGAAATTGCATAGGCGCGCAGTCAGATGCGCTAGCCACAACTACGGTTGTATACTCTAATGCTCCACTTTCTTTTAGCTTATTCACCACTTTTGCTACTGTCGAAATTTTTTGTCCAATAGCAACATAAACACAGTAATTTTTTTGATTTTCATTTACCTCATCATTAATCTTCTTCTGATTGATAATAGTATCAATCGCAATAGTGGTTTTACCAATTTGTCTATCGCCAATAATTAATTCACGTTGCCCTCTACCTATAGGAATCAACAAATCTATAATTTTAATTCCTGTCTGCAGAGGTTCATGCACAGATTTACGGTCAATAATACCTGGCGCTTTAGATTCTATATACATTCTGTTCTTGGCTCTAATTTCTCCGCCATCGTCTATAGGATCGCCTAATGCATTTACAACTCTCCCTAATAATTCATGACCTACAGGCACCCGTACAACATCACCACTACATTTTACAACGTCCCCTTCTTTTACATCACGGTCATTGCCAAGCACAACTATTCCAGCTGTATCATGATCTAAATCAAGAACTATTCCTTCTACACCGCTTGCAAAAGATACCTTTTCACCAAACTTTGCTTTTTCCAGCCCATAGACTAATGTGATACCATCCGTTACTGAAATTACTTCACCTATATTTTCTCGTTTTATAGGATTATCAAATGTCTCAACCTTCTCTTTTATTATGTTTACTACTTCAGAGGCATTTATGCTATTCTTCATATACAATTCCTTATTTTCAACATTTCCATTTTACTCAAATCAACCAATCTATCCAAATAACTCTTAAGCGAAGCATCAATCAAGTTAAAACCATACCTAACTACAAAGCCACCTAGTATAGAAGGATCAACCACATTATTAACTTTTATTATTTTACCAAGAAAGTTCAAAGATTCAGTAATTATTTTTATATCAGGTTTCTTTAAAACCTCTGCTGATTTTATAGTAATTTCCAATTCGTTTTCACTTTCCCTTACAAGATTTAAGAATTTTTCTAATATAAGGATTAATAAACGGGAGCGCTTGTTTGCAAGTGTAACCATAATAAATTTGACTAAGTTTTCACTCAAGTTCTCATTTATAGAAAGTATCGCTTCTTTTTTGTGCAAAAGAGAAACCATAGGATGAGATAGATACACAAAAACATCACTTTGATCTTTAAAAAAAGCTAACAAAAATTCTACTTCTTTTCTTATAATACCTAATCTGCTTCCTGAGACATGAAACAGTGCTCTAGCATAAGATGAAACTAAATTATTGTTTTTCATATTAAATTACCTATTCTAGTAAATCTAAGTTATTTAAGCTACCATTCCTCAATCCAAGCATTTTTTATATAAATAGGTCTTCTCCTTAAGGAAAGAAAACATAAATCATATCTGACTGAATAATCTAAAAAATCAAGATTTTTACTTAAGAAATATTTAGAAGAATTTATAATAGACTGACACTGAAAATGAGATATCGGTACTTCATTTCCAAATAAACTTGTTTTAACTTCTATAAAAATCAGCTCCCTTTTTTTAGATACAATTAAGTCAATTTCACCCAACCTACAACGGAAGCGACGTTTTATAACATTATAGAATTTCAGCTTTAAATATATCGAAACTAACAATTCTCCAAAGTAACCTACAAAATAGCGTAACCTACTTACCATAAAAAGAATAATTAGCCTTGTGTAACTACTTTGCTTCCTTTTTTATTTTTACTATAAATCTTACCTTTTGCTGAAATATCTCTATCAACTAGCTCTATCACTGCCATTGGAGCGCAATCACCCTTTCTAGTACCAAATTTTATTATTCTAGAATACCCACCTTTACGGTCTTGATAACGATTAGCTAGAACGCTTAATAATTTATCAACTACTAACTTACTATTATGAAGACGTGAAAGCAAAAGCCTTCTACAATGTAAAGAATAGTTATTCTTAGCAATTGTAATAAACTTTTCCACATATGGACGAAGTGCTTTAGCGTTTGGTAAAGTAGTTACAATCTGCTCATGATTAATTAACGAGATAGATAGATTCTTTAACATTGATAACCTTTTTTTTTTTTTTTTTTTTTTTTTTATGTGATAAGAGGGCAAACGAGCGTGCGGATCACAGGTGTGAAGTGATCACCGCCGCCCACGAACTCTTGCAACGTCCGAGGACTCACAAGAGCGTTGCCGGCCTTGGAGGTGGGTATAAACGCCTTTTTTGAAGGTACCCATGTCGTATCGATCTGGAAACACCGCCGAAGGAAGTCCATTCCACATCTTTGTGGTACGTGGAAAAAATGTTCTTGAAAACCGCACAGTAGAGGATCGCCACGCATCCAGGTGGTAAGGATGGTATTGCAGGCGATGTCGTGCTGTGCGGTGGTGAAATTCGGCGGCGGGCATCATATCAAAAAGCTCTTCGGAGCACTCCCCGTTGTAAATGCGATAGAAAACGCACAAAGAAGCCACGTCTCTACGCAATGCCAAAGAGTCCAGCCGTTCACAGAGCACTGGGTCCCCGACAATCCGAACGGCTCTCCGCTGTACGCGGTCAAAAGGTAGAAGCTGGTATTGGGGTGAACCGGACCAGAGGTGAGAGCAGTATTCCATATGTGGTCGGACCTGCGCCTTATAGAGCGCAAGTCTTTGGCCAGGATTGAAATACTGCCTCGCTCTATTGATTACACCCAATTTCATCGAGGCAAGTTTGGCCTTGCTCTCCAGATGACCACGAAACTGACAGTCGCTCGAAATGTCGAGGCCCAGTATACTGATACTTGGCGAGGCGTTGAGGGGTGTGCTTTCGAAGAGCGGCGATACGACAATTGGGGTTTTCTTAGTGGTAAACGCGCAAACCTGTGTCTTTTGGGGATTAAACTGAACGAGGTTCAGTTCACCCCACTCTGAGACCATCCCCAAGGATGTCTCTACAGAAGACACAAGTTTCTTTCGGCACTCGTCGACGTTTTCCCGAGAGAGACCTGCACGGCCGGAATATACCGCATCCCCAGTGCTGTCATCCGCATAACAATGTAAGTTGGAAATATCCAACATATCATTGATATGCAAGAGGAACAAGGTTGGGGATAGCACGCAGCCTTGGGGTACACCTGCGTTTACGGGCTTGGGGTCCGAGCAAAAACCGTCGAGAACGACCTGTATGCTCCGCCCAGTGAGAAAGCTGGTAATCCACTTGCACAAACTCTCGGGAAGCCCATAGGAAGGAAGCTTCGAAAGAAGCCCCTTGTGCCATACACGATCGAAGGCTTTCGCTATATCCAGACTAACTGCCAGACCCTCTCCCTTGCTTTCAACAACCGCAGCCCAACGATGCGTAAGATATAAGAGAAGATCACCAGCCGATCGGCCATGGCGGAAGCCATATTGCCGGTCATTGATCAACTGGTGATTCTCGAGGTACGCCAGGAGCTGTCGGTTGATGATGCTTTCCATGACTTTGGAGAGTAGAGAGGTGATGGCGATAGGTCTGTAGTTAGCTGGGTCTGAGCTATCCCCTTTTTTAGGGATCGGATGGACAAAGGCGCTCTTCCATGAGACCGGGACTACGCCTTTTATATAGGAGTACCGAAATAGACGCGTTAGCACTGGAGTCAACTCAGGAGCACATGTTCGTAGCACCAATGGGGAAATCCCATCCGGCCCACTCGACTTATGAACATCCAAGGAAAACAGAGACTGTCGAATGTGTTTTTGCTTGAAAATTATTTCAGGCATGGAGCTCTGACACCGTTGGATGGTAGGCGGTGTCTTCCCTTGGTCGTTCAAAGTCGAGTTTGAGGCAAAAAGAGTGCCCAAGAGATCGGCTTTCTCTTTTGCCGTGTGGGCCAGAGAGTCATTCCCCGTGTGCAATGGCGGTAGGGACGGCTGGCAAAAGTTGCCCAGACTGGCTTTGGATAGCGCCCAGAACTTGCGCGTGCCAGGTGGGTACTTTGCCAGCTGTTCCCCGATTTTGACGACATGCTTGAACTTTGCTCTAGCTATTTGCCGTTTGAAGAATCTGGAGGCACGATTATATTTCCTCTTCAGATCTCTAGAGTTCGGATCCTTGGTGACTAACGCATTAGCCCAAGCACGATACGCCTGCCGTTTGCCGGCTGCTGCAGCCCTGACAGACGCATCAAACCAAGGCCGCGATCTGCCACCAAGTGGCACCACAGAGCTTGGCACAAAAAGTTCCATGCCCTGTAGTATCACTTCAGCTACAGCCGCAGCGCAGTCACTGGGATCATTGGAAGGGAAACAAATCGGCCCCCATGGGTAGGACGCAAAAAAGGACCGCAGTCCATCCCAATCCGCTGACTTGTAGTGCCAAACGCGTCGGGTCGCGGGTCTTGTGCGAGCCGGACGTTGAATTGGCACCACACTCCGTACCAGGCAATGATCGGAGGACCCTAGAGGGGCCTCGACAATGACCTGGTACTTTCCGGGATGTGTAGTCAGCAGGAGATCCAACAAAGAGGGCATGTAGCTGTCCACGTCTGGTAGACGAGTGTGCGTCTGAACCAATTGGGACAGACCATTTGCCAGAGGAAAGTTAAAAACAGATCTCCCCGCGTAGTCAGTGGCACGTGACCCTAGCCAGTCAGTATTATGCGCGTTGAAGTCCCCAAGGACTATGACTTCAGCGGAGGGAATCTGTGAAAGCAGGTCGTCAATCTTCGCCTGGACATGGCCCAAGAGTTGCTCCGTTTCTGCATTACCACTATGACCTGTAGAGGCACGCGTAGACTCTGACACGATCGTCCATGTCCACGCGCAGCCAAAGTAAAGACAGGTCCCGACCTTCAAAAAACTGAAGGCGACGGTAGCAGATATCCTCCCTTACGAACACTGATACCCCGGCGTGTGGTATAAAATGATGTTCAAGTTTATACCCGGGGTATGATAGGTACGCTGTGTCGCTAGGTTGAGATATCTGCGTCTCCGTCAAAAACAACAAGGCCGGCTGCGCCGTCTCAAGATGATAGTGGACGGCGTTTAAGTTGGAGTGAAGTCCCCGTATGTTGCAAAAGTCCACACTCAGGGTGGAACGGGGTGCCGCTGTGTTTGCTCGTCGTTTGCCCTCGTTGAACACGGATTGCAGTATTATGCCCGCCCCAGATACGACAGGCGGCCCGAGCAAAAGCGAAGAATCATTTCCCCGATTTTGCCCGGGGAGGGATTGTCCGGCTTCATCGAAGCCGGTACCCTCCTGGGGTACAATTCCTTTTAACAATGCATTCATGTTCATGTTTTGGCGTGGGGGGGGGGGGGGGGGGTTGGGCTTCCGGAATCTCTCACTCACCGACGGAACATAACCAAAGGAATTTGGTTACTGCACGTCGGTCTTCTGTGAGAGGGTGGTCCTTCCCCGGTCGAGCCAGCCCAATACGAACTGCAGTTCGAAGACTGCAGCTAGGCTCGGTACAACGAGACAGTTTATTTTTCTTTATTCCATGTTTCATATACTACCTAATCCTCATCAGTATGTTGTTTAGCCAGTTCATCTATATCCTTAGGCGGCCAATTTGGTATATTCATACCCAAAGACAAACCTGAATTATTTAAAATTGCCTTGATTTCATTCAAAGATTTTCGGCCAAAATTAGCAGTTCTTAACATTTCAACTTCCGTCTTTTGCACAAGATCACCTATATAAGTGATATTTTCATTTTTCAGACAGTTATGAGATCTAACAGATAATTCCATTTCATCTACTTTACACAATAGAACAGGATCATAGCCCAAATCTTTAGCACCACTAGACAAAGAAACCTGCGATTTTTTATAACTCATATCAGAATTAATAAAAGGCTGAAATTGCTCTTGTAATATTCTTGCAGCATAGTCAATAGCTTGACTTGGAGAGATTGTACCATCAGTTTCAATTGACAATATCAGCTTATCTTTATCAGTAACTTGACCAACACGACTATTCTATACTTTATATGAAACCCTCTCAACAGGACTATATAAAGCATTAACTGGAATAAAACCAATTAAATCTTGTTCATTCATAGATTTTAAAAATTCATTTTCTTTATATTTATTTACAGAAAGATAACCTTTTCCACTAGCAACATATATAGTAATGTTAAGCTCCACATCTTGACCTAGTGTACATATCACCAAATCTTTATTAATAATAGAGCATTGGTCATCAGTTTCTATCATTCCAGCTAATACTTGACAAGGCCCTTTAGCGCTCAAATTTAAGCACTTATTAGACGTATTATTTAACTTACATCTCAACATGCCCATATTTAATGCTATATCAGTTATGTCTTCCCTAACTCCTTGGATCGAAGTAAATTCATGATTCATGCCTTCAATTTTTATTCCATAAACAGCACTACCGCGAAGAGAAGATAACATTACACGCCTTAATGCATGACCCAACGTTAAAGCAAAACCACTTTCCAAAGGTTCTAGAACTATATCACTTTTTTTACTCGAATCACCTAATATTACCTTAATTGCATTAGGCTTAGTTAATCTATCTAAATTTCCACAGAAAGAAACATTATCACTATAATACATACAAAAACCTTCCAAATATCCTATACTCTTCTTTTTTTCCTTAATCTACACCCATTATGAGGTATCGCCGTTTTATCTGCAATTGAAGTGACAGTCAATCCACAACTCCGAAGTGCTTTAACTGCAGCTTCTGCACCAAAACCAGGACCACGAATTATTACAGAAACAACCTTCATACCAAATCTCTCTATTACTTTCTTCGCAGCAGAATCGGCAACCTTACCTGCAGCATAAGGTGTGGATTTTCTCGAACCAGAAAAACCACATGCACCAACAGAAGTCTGGTAAAGCGTATTACCACAAACATCAGTCACATTTACAAAAGTATTATTAAAAGTTGCACGAATATGGACAATACCAGTAATAAACCTTTTTGTATTCTTACCAACCGTTTTAACTTTTTTCATAAAAACTCACGATAATAACAAATTTTATTTTTTCCCAGCAATAGGCAATTTAGATCTGCCTTTACGAGTTTTAGCATTAGTATGGGTTCTTTGTCCCCTCACAGGCAAACCTTTTCTATGCCTTAATCCTCTATAGCAACCAATTTCGATTAAAGATTTTATATCCATAGCCACTTTTTTTCTGAGCTCACCCTCTATGACATATTTTTGCCTAATAAAACTACTAATTTTCTCTATATCTTCATCTTGTAATTCTGAAACACGCTTACGCTCATCAATTTTACAGCTACGACAAATTATATTCGCAGTAGTAATGCCTATACCATGTATATAAGTTAATGCAAAAGGAATACACTTCTTCACCGGAACATTTATGCCCGCAATACGTGCCACTGATACCTCGATACTTTATTAATAATAACTCTTAATTTATACCATAAAACAACTTATAGTCAAATCAAATTACAAGAAATTTTACTTTCAATCTCTTGCATTACTCTATCAACACTCAAATTAGCGTTAATTGTTAACAATTTGCCCTTATAATACTCGCGCAAACCCTTCATCTGAAAATGATATTCTCTTATCCTCTTATTAATTGCAAGCATATTAGCATCATCAATTCTCTTCTCCAATCTCGTACTTTTACATTTAGCACAAGTAGTATTTTTAAAAGAAGATATACTATATATAGTTTTACAATCCAAACAAGTAAGACGATCTTTTAATCTATCAATTGCAATATTATCGTCAAGCTGCAACTCAATTACAAGATCAACATCCCTATTGCATCTTTTTTGCAAAACTTGAGTTAAAAAATGAGCTTGATTTAAATTTCTTGGAAAACCATCTAACAAAAAATCACCATCTATTAATGCAAGCTGGTCACACAATAATTTACATATAACTTCATCTTGAATTAAATTACCAGATTCAACAGTATCCTTTATTCCTTTACCTAATTTACTCCCACTAGATATAATATTCCTTAATAAATCTCCTACTGAAACTAATTTAAAATTATACTTTGCTATTAACAAACTGGACTGAGTACCCTTACCAGAGCCAGGAGGATCAAAAATTGTAATAATCACTTTAGTCTCCTTGTTTTAGACTCATATTTCTTTATCCAACTATCGTACCTATTTGAAAAAACATAAGATTGTACTTGCATAATAGTATCAGTAATAACGTTAACTATAATCAGCAAGCTCGTCCCACCAAAAATAAATGGTATATCATAATGATACCTCATAATTTCAGGTACAGTACATATTACCACCAAATACGCAGACCCAATAAATGTTAATTTAAAAACTATATCTTGAAGATAATCAGAAGTATGTTTTCCAGGCCCTCTACCAGGAATAAAACCACCATTTTTCCTAAGAAAATCAGCATTTTCCTCTGGATTAAATATAAAATTGGTATAGAAAAAATTAAAAAGTACTATGAGTATTAAGTAAGTTATAATGTACATCACTTTATTTGCCATAAAGTAGTTTAAAATAAAATCAGCAATGGCATGACCTTTATAGAAATTTGCAATTGAAATAGGCGTTAATAGAATTGCGTTAGCAAAAATAGTTGGTATTACACCAGATAAATTGATCTTCAATGGAATGTAAGTAAAATCATCATTATGTAATTTTTTAAACTGTTTTTTGGGATATTGAACAATTACCTTTCTATAAGAAGATTCTGTAAAAATGACTAAAAGGAGCAGTAAAAAAAACAATGCTATAACAAAAAGGGTAATGAAAAATGACATACTACCATTTTTATTTAATGTTAGCAGAGATGATAAAGCATTATGTAATTCAGATGTTATGCCAGTAAAAATGATTAATGAGATACCATTTCCTATACCGCTCACACTGATCCGCTCACCAAGCCATATTAAAAATATAGTTCCACCTAAAAGGCTAAAGATACCTATAGTACGAAACATAATACCAGGTTCAACTACAACTAATACCCCTTCTCTATTCATTCTTTCTAACCCTATTAAGATCGTAATTGATTGAAAGATACAAAACACTATAGTCATATAGCGTATATAAGAGTTCATCTTTCGACGTCCTAACTCTCCTTCATTTTTAATTTCATTGATTCCTTTAACGGCAGAGGATAATAATTGCATAACTATGGATGCAACTATGTATGGCATAACGTTTAACGCCAAGATCGTCATTCTAGCTAAAGCGCCACCAGAAAATAAATTAAATACTCCAAAAACACCAGAACTCTCCTTTGGAAATATATCATTGATTATATCAAGATTAACTCCAGGGATAGGAACATAAGTGCCTAAACGATAACAAACTAAAGCCATTAGCGTAAAAAATATACGCTTTAGTAAATCACTTTTATATAACAACGTAGAATCCAAACTATTAAATGCAAATTTACTGTTCATGATTTACGATAGTATTTCTACACTACCACCAACTGAAGCTACAGATCTTTTTGCAGCTTCTGATGCAAAATCAACATGAAACACAAATTTTTCGCTTAATTTACCCTTATTAAGAAGTTTGATTTTACTTTTAACAGATCTGATAAAACCTAATTTATGCAGTAGCTCCTTATCTATGATAGAATCCTTGACTATTTTTTTAGCTTCCATTAAGCACTGTACATCACCAACATTAAATATAGAGTATAAGTTTTTGCGTATAGGCTTAAAACCTCTTTTAGGTAAACGAGTATATATAGACTGCTGTCCACCTTCAAAACCATTTATAGAAACGCCACTTCTCGCTTTCTGCCCTTTATGCCCCTTACCGGATGTTTTACCTTTACCACAACCAATACCTCTACCTAATAATTTAGGCTTCTTTTTCTTAGATAATTTGGTAAATATAGAATTTAATTTTACAGCATCATTCATACTTTACCTATTTCCAACTATCTCACTAATCTTTTTACCCCTCTTACCTGCCACTTGGCGAGGAGATAACATAACATCAAAGCCTTAAATACTGCACATATAATATTATGAGGATCATTTGATCTAGTAGACTTAGCTACCACATCCTTTATACCTAATACCTCAAAAACCGACCTCATTGCTCCAGCAATAATACCTGTTCCAGTTCTTGCAGCTCTTAAAACTATCTCACCAGAACAAAATTTAGCCTTAATATCATGATGTAAAGTTCTACCTTCACGTAAGTACACCCTAATCATCGACTTCTTTGCAGCATTTACAGCTTTCACTCTTGCTTCAGCAACTTCTGCGTGTTTACCTATTCCACATCCTACCCTACCCTTACCATCACCAACAACAACCAAAGTTGAAAATGAAAATCTTCTACCACCTTTGGTAACCGTTGTTACTCTTCGGACTGAAACTAAAAGTTCTGATAAATCATTATTATTTTGTAAATTCTTTACAGCCATATTTAAAACCTTCTAAAATTTAAATCCAGAGCTTCTTAAAGCCTCAGCAAATTGAGAAATCAATCCTGTATACTTATATGCCCCCCGATCAAAGACGAATCGCTGCTCCAATTTTGTACTAGGCAGACGCTCAATCACTAAAGAAGAAACCTGTTTTATTGTTTCAGCATTTACCCTACCTTTACATACATTCCTAATTTTATCATCCAAAGTAGAAGCAGAAGCTAGGGTTGTTCCTTTTGCATCGTTAATCAACTGAACATAAAAATGTTTATTAGACTTAAATATGGATATACGTAAACGTCCAGCGCTCTTATCGAGCTTCGCTCTATTACGAAGTTTCCTTTTTTCATAGCCACTTAAAAAATTATATAATCTTTTCATTTTAATTACTTCTTTTTATTTACAACCTTACGCAGCATAAATTTGCCTTTTATTACAATACCCTTACCTTTATAAGGATCATATTTTCTAATTTTACATATATCAGAAGCCACCATATAGACTTTTTGCTTATCCATACCGCGAATCACTAAATGAGTTGGCTTTATACACTTAATCTCAACATATTTAGGCACTTTATACTTAATATTATGACTATAACCAAGATATAAAGTCAAACACTTATCATCACATTCTGCTTTATACCCCACACCATTAATCTCAAGATCAACAGAAAAATCATTAACCATACCGTTAATCATGTTATTAATATTACTTCTATAAGTGCCCCATATAGATTTTATTTTATCATAATCATCCCTGTCTTGATCAACAGAAAGTAACAATTGATTATCAACTATCTGACACAGAATGCCACTACACAAGCTCAGCTCTTTTTCTGCCCTAACACTTCTTATCAATACCCTACCATCATTATATTCAACTGAAAGATCAGCAGGAATATTGATAGGTGCGGCACCTATACGAGACATACATTTCTCCTATCATTTAAAATACACGACACAAAACTTCTCCACCAACTTTTAATCTACGTGCATTATAATCGGTCATCACTCCTTTCGGTGTAGATATAATAAAAATTCCAAGACCATTATATGCTTTAGAAATGTCCTTACACTTAGAATAATAACGACAACCGGGCTTTGATACCCTAGCTATATCATTAATCACAGGTGATTTATCATAATACTTCAACTGCACAACAAGCGAAGGGACACTATCACTCTCTTGCTTTTTATAATTAAGAATATACCCTTCCTCTTTTAAAATCTTCAATATAGAAGAATTCACTTTAGAGAATAGGACTCTTGTTTCCCTATGCATTGCCAATTGAGCATTACGTATTCTTGTTAAAAAATCACCAATACCATCTATCATCTCTATCTAACGACACTATTACACTCCTTATATCACATTTACCAACTAGATTTTGTAACCCCTGGAACTTGTCCAAAAGAACACAAATCACGTAAAACAATCCTACATAAACCGAATTTTCTATATACTCCTCTCGGCCTACCAGTTAAAGCGCACCTATTCCTAATTCTGATTTCAGAAGAATCTCTAGGCAATTTTTTAATCAGCTTACTTTGAGCTGCAAACCTTTTTGCAATAGATAAATCCTTATTATTCATTATAGATTTTAATTCTTCCCTTCTCTCCCTATACTGATCGCATAACTTTATTCTACGAAGATTCTTCTGTATCATAGATTTTTTTGCCATATATTTTTTCTCTCAATTATCAAAAAAAGGGAATTTAAGAGCCAGTAATAATTCTTTTGCTTCCTTATCACTAACTGCACTTGTTATAATATTAATATCCATACCTCTAATTTTACTTATTTTATCATAGTCTATTTCTAAAAATGATATATGCTCCTTGATACCAAAGGAAAAATTACCATGACCATCAAATTGCTTCACACTAAACCCTCTAAAATCTTTTTCCCTTGGCAAAGCAATATATATTAATGTTTCTAAGAATTCATACATTTTATTTCTACGTAAAGTCACTTTACAACCTACAGTTGCACCTTTTCTAATTTTGAAACCAGAAATAGATTTTTTTGCAAAGGTTGACACAGGCTTTTGCCCAGCAATCAAATGTAGATTATCAAATGGCTCATTTATCGCTTTATTGTCCGTAGCAGCATCTCCAACGCCCATATTGATACACACCTTGACAAGTTTAGGCACTTGCATTACATTGCCGTAATTAAACTTATCCTTTAAGGATTTTACTATACTATCTTTATACAATTGTTTAAACATATCAACCTAATCTATCACTTCTCCAGAAACTTTTGCAAAACGCACTTTTCTACCATCTATAATCTTAAATCCTACTTTAGTTGGAGTTTTACACTTAGGATCCAATATTGCAACATTGGATACATCAATAGCTAACTCTTTATTCAATATATCACCACCACTACTAGCTCTTGGTTTAGTATGTCTCTTACACACATTTACGCCAGAAACAACTACTTTCTTTTTAGCATCACGTATTATAACTTTGATTACCTTACCAATTTTTCTCTTATCTTTACCAGTTAAAACTATAATATCATCACCACTTTTTATTTTAGCACTCATTATAAAACCTCATCAGCTAATGACATTATTTTCATAAAAGAACCAGATAATAACTTTTTTACCGGACCAAACACCCGAGTGCCAAGTGGTTCACCTTGATCATTAATTAAAACCACAGCATTGCTAGAAAAACGAATTACAGAACCATCAGATTTCTTAACATTATTTTTTACTCTAACAACAACTGCTTTATATACTTTTCCTTTTTCAACTTTACCTTTTGGGTTAATAGACTTAGTAGATATAATAATCGTATCACCTACAGATGCAGATTTTTTACCACCTAACAAGCCAATACAAAGCACTGCACGCGCACCAGAATTATCAGCTACTTCTAACAATGTGTTTTTTTGAATCATACAAATACCCATTCCATTTTAGCCATTGATAACAACCCATTTTTTAGTAACAGAAATAGGCTTATGTTCCTGTATTAAAACCCTATCCCCCTTTTGCAACTATTATTCTCATCATGCGCTGTATACTTCTTGTATTTTTTAATAACTTTTTTATACAGCTTATCCTTATACACTTGTAACACCGAAACCTTTACAGTCTTATCAGACTCAGCATTAGTTACGACACCACAAAAAACCTTCTTAGGCATTTCTTCCCTCTCTCTTTCTTCTATTTAATACAGTTAGACTACGAGCTATGCTCTTTCTTATTGAGCTAAAACGCGAAAAATTATTGCACTGGCCCAGCTTTTTTTGAAAAGCCAAATTAACAAATTCTTTTCGCAAATTCATAAGAAGTTCATGTAATCCTTGTGAAGATTCTGATTCAAATTTAACCATATCCATTGCAACTCCATTCAATTATGATTGGATATAAATTTACACTTCATAGGAAGCTTAGTAGTCGCTTTTTCAAGCGCCAATCTTGCTAAATGCATGGGAACATCACTACTAATTTCAAACAAAACCCTACCGGGCTTAGCTTTAAATACCCAAAACTAAACACTACCTTTCCCTTTACCCATACGTACATCTGCTGGCTTTTTACTAACCGGGGTATCAGGAAAAATTCTTATCCACACTTTACCAGAGCGTTTTAACGTTCTAGATATTACGCGTCTTGCAGTTTCAATATGCTTAGACTGAATCTTACCTACTTCCATAGCTTTTAATCCATAATCTCCAAAAGACAGCGTGCTACCACCCTTAGCATTACCCTTAATTCTCCCCTTAAATACCTTTTTATATTTACTCTTTTTGGGAACAAACATTTCAATATACCTTAACTACCAATATAAACCCAAACTTTAACTCCTATAATACCACATATAGTTTTCGCTTCACAAAAAGCATAATCTATATTAGCACGTAAAGTGTGCAAAGGCAAACGACCTTCTTTGTACCATTCAGTACGAGCTATTTCAGCTCCACCAAGACGCCCAGAGCAACTTACTTTAATACCCCCAGCACCCATCTTCAAACAATTTTCACATGAAATCCTTTTTTCTAGCTGATGTGTAATACTCCTTGATATTAAAGCTGCATCTATTTCAGACTTTTTAACTCCTACTACATTCACTTCGACACTACTTCCTACTTTTTTAGCTATTTTTTGCTTTATCTTCTCAACATCCAAACCTTTCTTACCTATTATAACCCCAGGTTTAGAAGAATGTATTATTACAGACACTAAAGTAACTGTACGCTCTACAGTTACTTTAGAAATACCAGCATGCTTAAAGGATTCATTTATATAACTGCGAATAAATAGATCTTGATGCAATTTCTGTTTATAATCGTCCGTAGCACACCAAACAGAATCCCAGGTATTACTATTTATTTGCAATCTAAATACTTTAGGATTAACCTTCTGTCCCATATTTTTACACTTTCCTTATTAATTTTCCATTTCTATAAATCATACAATTTCTTTCAATTTTATAGTTATATTACTATAAAATTTGCTCATTCTATTAGCCCTACCCATAGCTTTTGGATATACTCTACGCAAAGTAAGTGACTTACCTATTAAAATTTCCTTTATATATAAATTATCAACGTTCAATCCATAATTATTTTGAGCATTAGCAATTGCAGAATTCAACACCTTCATTATAAAACCGGCAGCCTTTTTTTCACAAAATCTTAATTGTACATTAGCAAAAGAAACTTTTTTATTACGCACTAAATCAGCAACCAAATTTAATTTGCGAGGAGTTGATCTTAAAATCTTAGAACCAGCCTCAACTATTATATCCCTATTTTTCATATCAATTGCCTACCTTCTTGTTGCCTTTTTATCACCACCATGCCCAGTAAATTTACGAGTAGGTGAAAATTCACCGAATTTATGACCTATCATATTCTGATTATCAACACTAACAGGAATGTAATCTTTACCATTATAAACAGCAAATTTTAAACCCAAACAATTAGGAAGAATTACAGAAGCCCTGGAATGAATTTTTATCACCTTATTAATAGAACCCTCTTTTAAAGCTCTCTGAACTAATCTTAGTACAGATGGGTGTAAAAAAGGTGGTTTCCATACAGATCTACTCATAAATTAACCTTTCAATTTTTTTATATACTTATCACTAGATTTATTTTTTTTCCTAGTTTTCTTTCCTTTTGTTGCAATACCCCAAGGAGTAACAGGATGACGACCGCCAGAAGTTTTTCCTTCTCCGCCTCCATGAGGGTGATCAATCGGATTCATTGCAACTCCACGCACAGCCGGTCTAATTCCAAGCCACCTACTTCTCCCAGCATTACCCAACTTTCTATTCTTATGATCAAGATTAGATACTACACCAATAGTAGCTTTACAAGAAGATAAAATCAACCTAACTTGACCAGATCTAAGCCGCAATAAAACATATTGACCATCACGACCAACAATTTGCGCACAACAACCCGCAGCTCTAGCAATTACAGCACCACCACCTGGCTTCAATTCAACGTTATGAACAAAAGAACCAACAGGTATATATTTCAACAACAAACAATTACCTGGCAGAATATCAGCATCATCTCCAGCTGTCACAACATCACCAGGCTTCATACCTTGAGGAGCTAATATATAAGATTTAGCATCATCCTCCTTATATGATATTAATGCTAAAAATCCACTTCTATTTGGATCATACTCTATTTTCTCAACTATACCCTGATCTCTTCTATTACGTTTAAAATCTATAACTCTATACTTCTTCTTGTGACCACCACCTCTATGACGAGTTGTAATTCTACCATGATTATTTCTTCCACCACTGGATTTCTTACCAAATACAAGAGACTTATCCGGCTTATCTTTTGATAAACCAACTTTACTTATTAATACAGTCCCACGAGAAGACGGAGTAACAGGATTAAAAAATTTCATACCCATATTAAACGCTCATTATATCTAATTTTTGACCATCTATCAAAGAAAAATAAACCTTTTTTCTCTGTTTTTTACAACCAATCACACCCCTAAACCGTCTATATTTAGGTTTAACTCTAATAACATTTATAGAAGAAATTCTGACATTAAATAAAGACTCTATTGCCGATTTTATTTGACGCTTATTTACATTTACAAAAACGTACAAAGAGTATTTATTAAACTTCTCTCTTAAAAGAGAAGCCTTTTCTGTGATTACAGGAGATTTTATTATATTATTAAAACGGCGAAAACGGCGCGAAAACGGAAATGAAATGCCCTACGTGCGGGAAAACATACAAAAGACGAGCCTGGTTTCTTAAACACCTTAAATCACACAATGGTGCTGAAGTGCGGCAACCGTCGGTAATATCTTCAGCTTTCACTGCGGATAGAGTTTACCCTCATATATCTCAAGGTGAGCCATTGAACAACAATAACCAGGAGTCCATTACCATCAGGACGCGTC
The DNA here is from genome assembly GCA_963555665.1 of Dircenna loreta. Lineage (NCBI taxonomy): Eukaryota > Metazoa > Arthropoda > Insecta > Lepidoptera > Nymphalidae > Dircenna > Dircenna loreta. The sequence goes on from OY743101.1 coordinate 5,865,675, forward strand.
TTAGCATTCCCAATATCAAACATACGACCTGGAAAGCACACGATCGTAATATAGCGGCCCTGTTAGAGCACCCGAGCTCGAATCAGGATTTCGACACGCAGGTAGAGACTTTCCAAAACACCATATACGACTACTTTAATGAGCACTATCCACCTCCAAACCGTTATGCTCACAAAAATAAAGAAAATACTTTTAAATTGAAAATGAGGAGGAAAAAAAGAGAGTTAATACGGAAACTTCGTAGGGCCAAAGCCATGGGCGATAATCAACTTAGTCACCAACTGTCTAGGGCATTAAGGTCAATTCTTAAACTAATTCAAGGTATATCAAAACAAATATAAAAAAATCTTGACAATTTTGACCGGGCAAAACACGAAGTAGATTTCGATAAAAATCCTTTCGAGTACTCAAAAAACATTTTCAAAGAAGAAAAAGGTAAGCTTCTCTTGACCAACGAGCAAATTTACGAACACTACAAAAGCACTTATCAACTACCAAAAACTCATATACTATATAAGGATCCTAACAAACAAAGACCTGAGAGTCCTTCTATTGATTTTCAATCTAACCCACCAACTTTGGAGGAAATTAATAGAATAATAAAAAAGAAGCCAACTAAATCAGCACCAGGTCCTGATGGTATTCCTTACATAGTGTATAAAAAATGTCCGTCGGTTCGAAATAAACTTTTAAATATATTCGATAAAATCTGGTTAAGGAAGCAAATACCGGTAACATTCGGAAAAGCCATTTTTGTCCTCATTCCAAAAAAAGACAGTGTCACGAATCCGAAAGACACTAGACCGATAGCTTTAACAAACACAATTTCTAAGATCTTTTTCTCTTTTTTACAAAATAAAATGACGCAATTCATGATTAAAAATAAGTATTTCAGGCCGAATCACCAGAAAGGGTTCTTGCCCGGTATTTCTGGATGCCTGGAACACAACACATTAATTTCGGAAAGCCTTAAAGATGCCAGAACGAGCGAAAGACAAGTTACGGTGTGTTGGATAGACTTAGAGAACGCCTTTGGGTCGGTACGACATGAACTGATGATGTTCGCGTTGAGATGGTATAACTTTCCTACTTTAGTTGTCGACATAATTGCATCATACTATTCAAAATTATATTTTTCAATAACTTCTAGCGGAAACCATTCCCGACCGCTAAGCTATAATATAGGTCTGTTTCAAGGATGTTGCATTTCGCCAATAATATTTAATATAGTAATTAACATTTTAATAGATAAATTAATAAGTCATGAGAAAAAGTGGGGTTATCGGTTTAAATTTAATAATAAATACACGGAATCCATACTAGCATTTGCAGACGATCTCGCTATACTGACACGTAACGATAAACAATGTCAGGTACTTTTAAATGAAGTAGAGGATTTCTGTACGTGGACTGAAGGACTGAGGACAAAACCCAGTAAATGCCACTGTCTGTGTCTGGGTAGACGAGACACCAAATATACCTCTTATAATCCGGGTCTTTCAATAGGCGGTCAAAGTGTTGCTACAATTACTGAAGCAGCCCCATTCAAATTTTTAGGTAAAAAAATAGATTACAAAGGTCGCACTCCATCTCTAGATATTATAGTCGATAGCTTTTTAAATGATCTTAAGAAGGTAAACGATCAACCAATCAGTAATATCAAAAAAGCTTGGATATATGACAACTATCTAACGTCACGTCTAAATTGGCCTTTTCTAGTTTACGATCTTAATAAAACCCTTTTGTCTAAGTTAGATGCAAACGTCACAAAGATATTGAAGTCGTGGTTTGGGCTCGCGCATTCAGCGGACTCTTCAACTTTATTCAGAGACCGAAACAATTTTGGGATGAAATTAAAGAAACCATCGGAGCTCTATAAACACCTAAGAGCTACCAAAAGACATATCATCGAAAAATCTCATGATGATATTGTAACATCTCTTCCAAAAGATAAAAATGCATCAGAGCTGGAGTCACGACTTCAATTCCATAAACAATTCATGATAGGTGCTCAAACAAATAAAGCAGGGTTAGGATCTAGCGGGAAAGTTCGAGATATAGACTTAACAAAATCCTTTATTCGGCAAGATGAAAACGATCAGTATCGAGTGCACGCGATGAATCTAGAAATTCAAAATGAGTGGGTGACCATAGGCGACTTTTGTATTCCATTAGCATTGAGGTGGCGCACCTTACTTCATGAGTGGTCTCCAGCCTTATTAAAATTCTATCTAAATGCATTCCAAATGACTCTCCCAGTTCAAAGTAATTTAGTAAGATGGGGTAAAGCTACCGAAAAGTCTTGCAATATCTGTGGGGAGGCGGTAGGAACGGCTAAATACTTGTTGGTAGGGTGTAGGGTGCTATTGGAAAAAGGTCAATACTCGCGGCGCCATGATAAAGTATTGGAAATCATACGTGAAGCGGTTAGTCTTTCTGTAGCTAGAGCGCAAAAGGGTATAACAACCACCAAAAGATTCATAGAGTTCATTAAAGAAGGCTCGTCTAAAAAAACAAAACAAAAGCCTCACTCTATCTTAGAGGCGGCTCGCGATTGGACTATAATGATGGATACGTATGAGAAACAGTATAGAATTCCTGAGGATATTGTTGTCTCGTCATCCAGACCGGACATATTCCTGTACTCTAGACAGTTAAAGCGCGTGATACTTGTGGAGCTTACTGTTCCGTGGGAAACTAACATTCCCAAAGATCACACAATTAAAGTAAACAAGTATTACGAACTGACCAACGAACTGACCAGGAATAGGTATATAGTTAATTTGTACGCGGTAGAAGTGGGAGCGAGAGGTATAACAGCGAAATCTCTCTATAACCTACTTAAAGATCTTGGCCTCTCTAGAACTATCATCAGTGCATTTCTAGAACGTACTTCAAAGGCGGCATTAGTAGGTTCATTCCAAATTTGGTTAGGTAGGGAAAGGAGCGCATCCAGTTGAGGTGAGCGTGAATGCGCATTTTAAAGGGGCCCCTTAAACCTACACTTGGGTCGCAAGTCCCAGGGGCTGTTTGCGCTCCTCTCCCTGCAACGCGATGGGCCCGGCACCCGCACGGTGAATCCATGGAATGCTAAGAAGCTTCGTCTCTTTAATCATAACAATCTACCTTCAAGATGCTTTAAAGTGTCTTTTGTTAACATCACGCATTCATGATTCAATATATCAAAAACATTTAACCCAATAGGTTTGATTAAATCTACATAATGCAAATTTTTAGCAGCACGTAACAAATCATCTCCATAATCACCAACTATTAAAAAAGAAGAAAATTTAAAATTTTTAATATATTCACACATTTTAGATGTTTTCTTCACATCAACATTTAAACTATCAAGAACAATAACTTGATTATTTAAATATTTTAGAGATAAAGCAAATTTCAAACCAAATTTACGTACTTTTTTATTAAGAGAGTAAGCATGACTCCTCACAACAGGACCAAAAATAATTCCACCACCTCTAAACTGAGGAGATCGCAAGCTCCTATGTCTCGCCCTACCGGTGCGTTTTTGACCATACGGCTTAGCTGTTGTACCAGAAACATCACTGATACCCTTTGTTTTATGAGCACCAACTCTTCTCTTTGCTAATTGCCATCTCACTATATCATGCAAAATACTCAATTTTTGCTTGGCAGAAAATATCAAGGGATTAAGCTCAACACTACCTACATTATTATTAGATAGATCAACTAATTCACATTCCATAACTAACTCACCAAATTATTAGCATCATCACTCATATTCAACAGCAGACCTACTGGAAAAGGAACATCTTTATGTAAAGGCTTTTTAACTGCATCTCACACAAAAACATAAGAGTTTTTAAACCCAGGAACATTATTACCCTTTACAGCAATTATGCTATTTTCACAATCAATGGATGATATTTTCATATTCTGTACAGTTACTCTGCTATTACCTAAATGACCAGCCATTTTCTTCCCCTTGAATACTCTACCAGGATCTGGACATTGACCAGTAGAACCTTGTGATCTATGAGCGATAGAAACACCATGAGATGCCCTAAGCCCACTGAAGTTATGCCGCTTCATCACACCAGCAAACCCTTTGCCTAAAGAATAACCTGTAATATCAAGATATTGACCAACCACAAAATGATTAACCCCCACTTTTTTACCACATTCTATTCCGAATAGATCAGTTAATCTACTTTCATATAATTTACATTTACTATTTACACCCTTTTTCTTTAAATATTCCAACTGAGGCTTTGCTATTTTTTTTAAATCTCCTGTGCCTAAAATGACTGAATTGTAGCCACATTTATCTTGTCCTTTTATATCGATAATATAAGTTTCGCTGAGATGCAATAAGGTTACAGCCATGCGACTATTATCAAAATACATAGCAGTATGGCCAACATTCGTCATTAACAAACCAATTCTCCTAAGCGAATTTATTCTCTTCATTTTTCTTTTCCTAAATATTAACTTCCTTAACCTTTAAATCCACTTCTACACCAGCAGAAAAAGATAAATCTGCAAGCATCTTCATCATAGTAGAAGTAGGATTATGTACAATAATTAACCGCTTAGAAATTCTCATTTCAAATTGCTCACGAGATTTTTTATCAACATGAGGAGACCTATTAACAGTAAATTTAGAATCTTTTCTTGGTAACGCAATCGGACCAGATAAATCTGCATTAAACTGCTTTAATTGATCAATAAACTCCCGAATACACTTTTCCAATAAAGAACAATCGAAAGCTTTGATTCTAATATATATATCTTGCTTCATCTTAGTTGTTATACTCATTCTAAAATTTCCGAAACAACGCCAGAACCAACAGTTCTACCACCTTCTCTTATCGCAAAACGCAATCCTTTATCCATTGCTATTGGTACTTGCAACTCCACTTCTATACTTACATTATCCCCTGGCATTACCATCTCCTTTCCATCTAGCAATTTTATGCTCCCAGTTACATCCGTTGTTCTTAAATAAAACTGTGGCTGATAATTTCCAAAAAATGGTGTATGCCTTCCTCCTTCTTCTTTCTTCAATATATACACCTCCGCATTAAATTTCTTATGCGGGGTTATTGTCCCTGGTTTTGCCAATACTTGCCCTCTCTCCACTTCTTCTCTCTTTGTTCCTCTTAGTAATATTCCTTCATTGAGTCCTGCACTTCCCTTATCTAGCAACTTCTTAAACATCTCAACACCAGTACATATCGTCTTTTGCGTCGCTTTCAGACCTATTATCTCTATCTCATCCCCTGTCTTTACCTCCCCCTTCTCTATTCTTCCTGTTACTACCGTCCCTCGGCCCGATATTGAAAATACATCTTCTATTGGCAACAAAAACGGCAAATCTATAGGCCTTGGAGGTACTGCTACATACTCATCTAACTTCTCCATCAATTTATCTATTGATTTCTTTCCATACTCACTACTATCATCCTCTAATGCTTTTAACGCAGACCCAACTATCACAGGCACTTCATCACCTGGAAATCCATACTTACTCAGCAACTCTCTCACTTCCATTTCCACCAAATCTATCATATCAGCATCAGCAACATCAGCTTTATTTATATATACCACGATATATCCAACACCCACCTGTTTTGCTAGCAATATATGCTCTCTCGTTTGTGGCATCGGCCCATCAACCCCTGACACTACCAATATCGCTGCATCCATCTGTGCTGCACCTACTATCATATTCTTTACATAATCAGCATGTCCAGGGCAATCAACGTGTGCATAGTGTCTCTTTTCTGTTTGATATTCAACATGCGCTGTTGCTATTGTTATTCCTCTCTTTCTTTCTTCTGGCGCTTTATCTATTTGATCATATGCTACAAAATTACCATAATGCTTTGTTATCGCCGCTGTTAACGTTGTCTTCCCATGATCCACATGTCCTATCGTTCCCACATTTACATGTGGCTTTCCAAATGCTTCTACTATCGCTGTCATAACTTTAACTCTTCTACCTAAAATACAAATACATCAATAAATAATATGTTGATTTTATATAAATACAACAAAAAAAAGAGCGGATAGTGGGAATCGAACCCACGTCACTAGCTTGGAAGGCTAGAGCTTTACCATTGAGCTATACCCGCACAATGGAGGAGGTAGGATTCGAACCTACGTACGCAACGCGGACAGATTTACAGTCTGTTACCTTTAACCACTCGGTCACTCCTCCACAAAAATCTGTTAAGAGAACACTACCTTAACTTAAGTTTTATTATCCCTAATATTAAACATCCAAATCCAAAAGATCAAGTAATAAAAGCTAATCTAACTGAAATCAGTTAGATTTCATTTTGTATAACATAATATTATCAATAAAACGCCTAAACAAATAATGCGAATCATGAGTGCCTGGCGCCTCTTCTGGATGATACTGCACAGAAAAGACTGGGCAATCCTTCATCATTATTCCCTCTACACTATTATCAAATAGAGAAATATGAGTAACCTCAACGTTACTTGAAAGAGAAGCTGAATCAATAACAAAACCATGATTTTGGCTAGTTATCTCAACTTTTTTACTCTCCAGATCATAAACTGGATGATTACTCCCTCGATGACCAATATCCATCTTGACAGTCTTTGCTCCCAAAGTAACTGCAAGTAATTGATGGCCCAGGCATATGCCGAAAACCGGCACCTTAGACTTTACAATCACCAGGACCATTTGAAAGCACTATACCATCTGGGTTCATGCTTAATATTTTGTAAGCAAAACCTGTATCTGGTTTGACTAATTCAATCGTACAATCAAGTTCTACTAAGCGTGAGATTATACTAATTTTTACACCGAAATCAACAATTACAACTCTATATTTTGCATTAAGATCGCTTTTAAAGTTATTACTTAAACTAACTTTCTTGGTTATTTCTATTCCATTCACAGATTTGTATTTCTTCAATTCATCCAATATATGCGCCTCACTTGAAGGACATATCATTCCATTTTAAGATCCATATTTTCTCAAATGTCTCGTCAACGCTCTAGTATCAATTCCCGATATCCCAACCACATTATTTTTCTCCAACCAATCATTTAAGCTAATATATGAAGAAGAGTGAGACATAGGAGAAAGTTCACGCATAACCACACCACTTGCAAAAACTTTTTCTCCTTCATTATCTTTATGATTTATTCCAACATTACCAATATGAGGAAAAGTGAACGCTATTATTTGATCAGCAAAAGAAGGATCGGTTATAGTATGTTGATAACCGGTCATACCAGTGATAAAACAAACCTCACCTATACACTTGCCTTTTTTACCTATTGATTTTCCTAAAAAACACTTGCCATCTTGTAAAACTAAAGCTGCATCCTGCATTTAACTCTCTCTTAAACTAATTTAAATATTATATAAGAATTTTAAATAACATGCCAAAACTCAATCGCAAACTTTTCCACATAAAAATATCTTGACCATCGCATATTTCATACTATATGAATAAACCATTAATTAAAATGGAGGGTGCAGTGCTTAGCAATACAGATCAGTCTAAAAAAATAAATGAGAAGTGGCTACTGATAGGAGCTGGCTCATTGTTGCTTACAATAATGCTACCATCAATTTTGCTTTTAGCAAAAATAGCTATAATGTTCATTATAATCTCAACTACAGCAATAGCAATAAAAGTGGCCTCAAAAGCAATATCAAATGTCTTAGAGGATAAAGAGAACCAGTCAACACAAAATAAAATTATAAATTTAGCTATTGGAGTAGTGTCCATACTTGCAGGTGGGTTATCATTACTTATTACAGCAAAAGTTGGTTTCATCGCAATATGTTCAACTATAGCTATTTTAACTCTGTACGAATATATTAAAGATGAAAAAATAGGAAAGGATATAAATCATAAATTTGATGAAATAGCTAATAACATAACTGAATTTTGCGTGAAAAGCATTGAAAAACTTATTCCATCACAAAGTTGTGAAGTGTAACCTTTTGTTTATAAATTTTTAGATGCATGGCTAACGTATAAACACTGAAATCAGCACTTCCTTTCTTGTTATCCTAGTAATGGCTTCCATCATCAAAAATGTTGTATTACTTTTATACTCGCAAATCTAACTGGATTCCAATGTCAAGCACTGGAATGACATTACCTTGAATGGAAATCGGTGCGTGATGTACATCTGTATAGAGATTAAATATGTCATTCAGTTTGTTATCATTCTAGTACTGCCATTCTATAGGTAACAGCTGTACCTGGAACTCCTCTCTTGTCATTCCAGCACTTGATGCTGGAATCCAGAAAACTTAATTTCAAACTAGTACTTTCCCTCTTTTCATCCCAATTTCCAAAATGTTACTCCAGCACTGAAATCCAGCTTTTTTATAACTATCGAAAACACTGTATTACTTTACAAATTTAACTAGATATAATTACTGGCATGGCACGTTCGTAAAATTACGATAAAAAATTACTTGACAAACTCTAATAGCTTTGTTACCATGCACAGCGAAGGTGTTCTAGAGCTCGGAATCTATCTTCGTCTGCAGGCTTTTCAATTCAGTTAATCTATAATCTTCAGTTAAAATACATTTTAGCTATACTTCGGTCGTAGCTGTATACATTTTTCTGAATCTTTTTTATTAACAGAAGGATCATTATGTTTAAAATTCTGAATTACGCATATCATTAACCTGCATGTCTTTAAAGGACAGATGGTACCTATGTCCTTTTTATATTATATTTTCTAAATTTATTATTTTACACCCCAGTCTTTTTCAAATATTGCAAGCCCTTGATCAGTAAGTGGATGATTAATTAACTGTCTAAGTATTTTTGCTGGCACAGTAATTGAATCAGCACCAAGTTTTGCAGCCTCTATTACATGCGCTGGACTTCTTACTGATGCAACAAGAATTTTTGTGTTAAAACCATAATTAGAATATATAGTGCATATATCTTCTATTAGCGATAAGCCATCATAGCTTATATCATCAAGACGACCAACAAAGGGAGAAATAAAACAAGCACCGGCCTTAGCGGCAAGCAGTGCTTGTCCAGGAGAAAAACATAATGTGATGTTAGCAGGTATTTTATGTTCTGTCCACAACTTTTTACAAGAAATTAATCCTTCATGTGTAAGGGGTAACTTCACTACGATATTACTAGCGATTTTCGCTAACTTAAGGCCTTCCTTAACCATATCCTCATGGCTATCTGCAACACTAACAGGCCCTTTTATAACAGAGCATATCTCACTTGCTAAATTTTCGTATTTATCTTTATGTCCAGATTTTGCTATCAAAGAAGGATTTGTTGTTATGCCATCAATGAACTCTTTTAGCTCCTTAATTTCATTCAAATCAACACTATCAAGAAAAATTTCCATATTATTGTCCTAATTATTGTCCTATTCAAAACCCATTTTTACAAAATATTGTCATCTTTGAAAAGTATTAAATAAAATCGGATTTTTAACTCAACTCAATTCTAAGTCCGTTAAGAAAGAAAATATTGCACTGAGACACAGTATAGCGCTTTCCTTAATTGGTTGCATTTTATTAACAGAATTAGCATAACCAATTTCTGAAGTTTACTAGCTTTACGTCCAATAGAAATTCTTGCATAGCCTAAAACTTAGTGCTACTATTAGTATAGTAACATAAATAGGTAGTGAGGAACAATAAACAAAATGACTAAGGTCGAGTTTAACGCTCGCAATTAAATTCAACTAAAAAGGTTAATATAAAAGGAGTTTTGATAGCTTAATCACTCCTAAAGTAAATATATTATCAGAACAATAGTAATAGGGGGTATACTATGTCAACAAATTTCCCGATATTGAAAGATATATTAGCAGAACTGAAAAGAAAAAATAGCATTATTGTTCTAGAAGAATACTATCAGAGCAAATGGGAGATTTATGACTTGTTCATGGATTTAACAAATGATGAAAATTTGAAGCAAGCATATATAGATCTATCTTTCAACAAAAGCTTTAAAAAAAACTTTATAGAATTAGCAAATCAGGCAAAAAAAGCTGTAAGTAAGTATTTTAGAGACAAAGACATAGACCTTCGAGCTTTTTATGTAGAAACTAACAATTCTGATAAAGTGTTAAACATTAATCTTATTAATTACAATAGAAGTGAGCCAATAAGAATTAGTGATATCTTACAGCAAGAAAGGGATATTAGCACATTGAATATCTATTGCGATAAAAAGCATGACATATACGCTTACCGAAAAGGTAAGGAAAGACAATATGAATTTAAAGAGGATGCATATTATGAAATGACAAGCACTTGGCCTGTGCAGGACAAGGATGGAAAAACTGTTACCTGTACTATGGTTATGAATGTAAGTAATTCTGGTATAACTAAAGTACTACAGTTTAATGGTAAAGATTTTGAATCGCCACCTAAGGAGTTTTTGGAATTAATAAGACAAAATGAAGAATTATATATTCAAGGTCTCTCTCTACATGACGCTGTCAAAGCATTATTGGAGAAGAATAAAGATGCTCTAGCTGTTATTAATCTGCAAAACAATGAACATATCGTAATCAATAAAGATGAAAAGATGAAAGATATTGAAAATGATGCTAAAAGCAATCCTATTCTTTCTTTCACTAGCAACAATGTATCAGAGGTTAATACACAGCAGATTGCAACTCAGGCAATTGCAACTCAAACAGAAGTTAATTCACAGCACACTGAAACTCAGACAGAGGTCTCTGTGCAACACGTTAAGACTCAATCAGAAATTGGCTTTCAACAGACTGAAACTCAAAATTTGCAAGAAGTTACAACTCAAACAGAGATTAATCCACAACAAATTGCAACTCAAACAGAAGTTAATTTACAGCACACTGAAACTCAGACAGAGGTTGCTGTGCAGCACGTTGAAACTCAAATAATCTTACTTGAGAGCCAATTCCGGCTCTCAAGTGAGTTAAGAAAACTGCAAAAAGTATTAGCTCACCTGGAAGAAGAAAGGTTTCATTTAAAAAACGATCTTGATCAGTTAAGAATCGACAATGAGAGTATAAAAAAAAGCAAAGAGGAGCGAATATCAGATTTAGAAAAAAAGTTATTATTATTGAAAGAAGAAAAGCAAATGTTAAACAGCCGTATAATAAAGCAAGAAAAATTAGAACAGGAAATCATAGAGGCTAAGCAAGAAATTGAAGAGTCAGAAAAGTATAATAGTGATTTACAGGATGAACTTGGAAGAGAAAAGCAAAAAAATGCAAAATTGCAAGATGAACTGACACAAGAAAATGAAAAGCTAGCAAATATGTCAACAGAGCTGGAAGAATTTGAAAAGGCAAATAAAAAACTGAAGAAAGACCTGGAAGTTGCCAATGTAGAAGGAAAGAAACTGAAAAGTAAAGTGAATCAGTTAGAAGAAGAGGCAAATGAAGAGGAAGCAAACAGCATGAGAGATGAACACAGTACATCGTTAATGAATTTAAAATCTCAAATGCAAAGCTTAGATGATAAGCACAACACAAATCTGGAATCTTGTAAACAAGAGGTAGATCAGCTAAAGTGGAAATGTGAAGAGTTAACGAACAAGGTAGAGCTTAAAGATGAACAGATCGAGAAAATAAGAGAGCAATTACAGCAGGAGGTAAAGAATGAACGTTTAATGAATTTCAAATCTCAAATGCAAAATTTGCAAAGTGAGCACAACGCACATTTGGAACCTGATGAACAAGAGGAATGTGAGCTAGAGTGGGATAAGTTGGATTTAACGCCAGAGACTGAAGATAAGCAGATCGAAATGATGATACTGCAATTACAGCAAAAGATAGTAGAAGAGAATAAGCGCTATGCTGAGATTGAAAGATTGGAAGAAAAGGTAAAAAATCAAGCTTTGGAAATTAAAAGAATAATGGAAGAAAAAGAAAAGCTAAACGGTAAAGAACCATATCTAAATAACCAAGATGCAGAAAAAAACCCTAACCTAACCTAACCCTTTAAGCTTTGATAGCGCATTTCATAGCGATGGCGATGATGATCACTGTAATTCATTTCTAAATTTAATCAGCATTCCCTCACAGGCGTGTAGTCAAAGTCAGCACGAAAGTGTTTAATGCTGTTCAGATGCATGTGAAACCAGTCCTTCTTTTCTTGTCAAGTCCCCCTTGTCATCCCAGTGTGCGACACTGGGATCCAGTTAAATTTGCGAGTATAACAGTAATCAACGTTTTAATGATTATGAAAAACCAGTGTCACAAACTGGGATGACATCTTCCCTGAACCATAATGTTCGTACAGTTGTGTGTCAGCTACTTGAAGTGGGAATGACAAGAGTAAACTCATTTCTTGAACACAAAAAGAGCCCCTAAAGAGATTTGACATCAAGATAACTTAAATATATACCAACTCTCTTATTTTTTAATGATTCCTCATCATGAGTCAAATGATCAAAAACCTGAATTTGATTCGTTATAATGCTACAATTATTATTTGCAACCTCTAATATACCATTATCAATTACAACTTTTTCCTTTGTCTGGTTACTCATTTGAACAGTAATTATACCAGGCAATAAATAAATTAAGTAAGGAGAATGGTAAGCTAAAATCACTAGCTCTCCTTCAAGCCCATTGACTGAAAGCGAAACCACTTCATCGAATGAAATTCGATTATCAGGAGAAAAAAATTGCACCTTAAAAGTGTTCATAATCTTTAATGTCCGGCTCCAACTTCAGCTTTTATTGATTCAGCCTTTTCTATTGCTTCACTTATACTTCCCACCATATAAAAAGCAGCTTCTGGTAGATGATCATATTTACCTTCAATAATTCCTTTAAAACTAGAAATAGTATCAGAAAGTGAAACAAATTTGCCAGACATGCCAGTAAATACCTCCGCAACATGAAAAGATTGAGAAAGAAACTTCTGAATTTTACGAGCTCTATCAACAATAATTTTATCTTCATCAGATAGTTCATCTATACCAAGTATTGCGATAATATCTTGCAGCGACTTATAAGTTTGCAATATACGTTTCACCTCAGAAGCCACATTATAATGTTCTTCACCAATGATTTCAGCAGATAAAGACTGAGAAGTTGAGTCAAGTGGATCAACAGCAGGGTATATACCCATTTCAGCTATCTGCCTTGACAACACCGTGGTTGCATCAAGATGAGAGAATGTCGTTGCTGGAGCTGGATCGGTCAAATCATCTGCAGGAACATATATAGCCTGTACAGAAGTAATAGAACCAGCAGTAGTTGAGGCTATTCTCTCTTGCATAGCGCCCATATCAGTCGCAAGAGTTGGCTGATAACCAACAGCCGACGGTATTCTTCCAAGCAAAGCAGAAATTTCAGAGCCAGCTTGAGTAAAACGGAAGATATTATCTACAAAAAATAGAACATCTTGATTTTCATGATCACGAAAATACTCCGCCATAGTTAGTGCTGTTAAAGCGACCCTAGCCCTTGCTCCAGGAGGTTCATTCATTTGACCATAAACCAAAACGCCTTGAGATTTTTCGTGCTCATTTATATTTATTACATTCGAAGTAATCATCTCGTTATAAAGATCATTACCTTCACGCGTTCTCTCTCCTACTCCAGCAAACACAGAAAATCCTTTATGAGCTTTTGCTATGTTGTTAATCAGCTCCATTATCAGAACTGTTTTACCAACACCAGCTTCACCAAATAAGCCAATTTTTCCTCCTTTAAGATAAGGAGCAAGAAGATCTATAACCTTTATTCCTGTAACTAAAACTTCTTCCTGTATCTTTTGCTCAGTAAAACTTGGAGGTGATCTATGTATAGGTTCTAAATCATACTTTCCTTTTAGCGGACCACACTCATCTATAAGCTCCCCTACAACATTAAAAACCCTTCCTAAAGTTGAGCGTCCAACCGGAACTGATATTGGTGCACCTGTATCAACAAACTCATCACCTCTTGACATACCATCTGTGCTATCCATAGCAATGCAACGAACTATATTGTCACCTATATGCTGTGAAACCTCTAAAACTAGCTCCTTGCCCTTATATTTTAGTTTGCTTTTTAAAGCATTAAATATCTTAGGCAACCCGTCTTCAAATTTTAAATTAACAACTGCTTGAGTTATTTTAACTACTTTACCTGTACTCATCTCTTTCATCACCTAACACTACAATTCTATAAAAGAACTTCTAAAGAAAATAAATCTTATATTATTAACAGAAATTTTGCAATATTAAAACACTTACTAGTTACGTTTCATTATAAACAATGCAAATGCATTCAATAGCCAAGTAATAACAAACAGCACCAAACTAAGCGCATAAGCAGCAAGAGTTTGCACACTATTGAAATCCTGATCTCCGGTAAGTAATGTAGCAATTTGTACAGTGATAGTAGTAACTGAATTGAGAGGATTAAAGGTCAAATTTGCATTGATTCCCACAGCCATTAGTACAATCATTGTTTCACCTATCACTCTTGAAATTGATAATAAAATTGCACTTAAAATTGTAGGCATTGCATAAGGTATTGTTATATGCCATATAGTTTCCGCTGGTGTTGCGCCAAGCGCCATAAAACCATAACGCAAACTTTTTGGAACAGATCTTATAGCATCTTCAAGCAAAGAAATAATAAAAGGAAGAATCATTACCCCGATCGACAAACCAGCAATCAAAGCACTTTCTGAGTGTATACTTAAATTAAAAAAATTTGCTACCTGCTTTATAAAAAAAGACAAAAATACAACTGAGAAGTATCCATATACAACAGTAGGAATAGCAGACAAAACCTCTAAGGCTGTATTAATAACATAACGCACTTTTTCACTTGCATACTCACTAATATATATTGCAGAAAATAAACCAAGCGGCACCGCAACTAACATTGCTACAATAGTTATAAGTAATGTCCCCACTAAAAGTGGCGCTATACCAAAACATCCCACCTCTCCTCCGCCAATAATAGCTACATTATGCTTCCATTTTAAGCAAAATAAGAATTCTGAAATAGCTACTTTATTAAAAAAAGAAATGGACTGAACAAAAATAGATAGCATTATAAATAAAGTGATAAAAAGTGATATTGCTAAAGCCATAAATAACAAAAATTTTACCATCTTATTTCTTTTACCTTTAAAGATAAAAATCAGCATAAAAAAAAGTAACGCTATAGAAATAGAAGTTATAAAATAACCATCATAGAATGCTAACAAACAAGGTAGCATCCACATACAACTCAAATATATATAAGACTTAACTTTACTTACTGCTTGAAACTTACTCAAACAAAATAAAAGGATTAGTAAAACAGGTACGCCTATAATTAAATTCATTTTTCCATACATCAAATTTTATTCAACAAGAATGCCATAGAAGTTGACCATTATTTGACAATAGAGCAAAATAATTTAAAATAAATAGTTCTATTAATATAAAAGCAATGAAAAGAACATTTCAACCAAAAAATTTAAAAAGAAAGCACAGACATGGATTTCGTTCACGTATGTCAACAAAAGCTGGAAGAAAAATTCTTAATAAGCGTCGTTCATTAGGGTGTAATAAATTATGCGCATAATAAGCATAAAAAAAAAGAGTTTTCCTTTGCTTTTAAAAACAGATTAGCACCTGACAGTCTTTTTTATCGAGGGGTATATATATCACTATATTATGCTATAAAAGAAAGAGAACCTGAAAAGTATATTCATGTTATTAGAGTAGGTCTGGCTATCAGTAAAAAAGTCGGAAAAGCAGCAAAAAGAAATAAAATAAAAAGGCAATTACGAATGCTAGCTAAAGTTAGCATTTCTAATATAAGTAATCTAGGATACTATTACATAATACTAACCCATAAAAACATTATGCAAGCAGGCTATAAAAATTTACAAAAAGATCTAAATATTTGCTTAAAGAAAGATAAAATAAGAAGAAATTTTCACTAAAGTATTTACAGCTATGTTTTTTATGATAAAGTAAGTAAAGTTTTTAAAATAAATTAATAGATGTGGGTACTTGATGGTAGAGAGTATAAGAAAACAAGATAAAAAGCTCGATACAAATAATGCTGAAGAGAGTTTTTATGAATATAGAAAGTCTAGCTACCGTACACAATGGGGAATGGCATTTGAACAAAGCCAGTACTTAGAACAAAATAAGGATAATCCTAGAGGGAAGTTGCTAAATTTGAATATAGAAGCAACTTATTACAATAAGAGAATGGTTTGATAAAAGTAAAAGTACCTGTTCAGGGGAGTGGTTGAAGAAGCGATAGGCAGGGGATTGTATAGTTCTCTTTGTTTTCATGTGAAGTATAATGAGATTATCTTTTCAAATTCCTAGCTCTGATTACGTAAAATATGAGCTTTTACAGTAAACGATATAATGCCTAATTTGCTGTTCAGCGTGATAGCGGAATACTTTCTAGTTTACTTAAAAAATTTCACATCATTCTTTCAGATTTTAAAATATTTTTCGCAACTTGAGAAGCTCCAGTTGCTTCAGATAGGTAGCTTCAAGTAATACCTTATACGTTTTGCAACTTTATTACACTTCTGTTTCATTTTTTAATAAAGCTTTTTTTAGCATAAACAATTTAGTGGATGTTTTTTAAGTAACAGCCCAGAACTTTAACTTCAATAGTCCGACTATGTTTCAAAGTACCTGTCAGCGACTATTACGATTGCACCATACACCTTTTTGCATTTTGAAGGAACTCTACATTCACTATTTGATACGCTTTCAATTCACATTAAAAACTTCAATTCACATTAAAAACATCACTTATAATTCTCACGTTTTGAATTTTTATAAAATTCACTGAGTGCTACAATTATCACCTAACTCTTGGACCAAATGTATCTGCTTTTTGGTAGTTTGCTACTTCTTCTTTCTCCTCATCTCCAAGAACTTAATTAATATTCAATTATATAAAGTTTGATTTTCAGAAGATCAACTTTTTGATGATTTGTTAAATATTGCTATCTCTCCTCCTCATTTACAAACAGGTAGCAAATTCTACTTTTAAATTTTCTACTTTTATTTTAAAGTTTTCGCAGAGTTCTAAAAGATCAATTATATTACCTCACAGCTAGTCTATGTTTACCTTGTTTCATCGCTCTACTGAACAGATATAAATAAAAAAGAAATTTTTATAAACTTGGCAACGACCTACTTTCCCTTTTTAAGTATCATCGGCGCTAAAAAGTTTCACTTCCGAGTTCGAAATGAGATCGGGTGGTTCATTTTTGCTATAGTCACCAAGTCAATAAAAATTTCTGACTTAACAAATTTCAATTTAATATTTAACACTGCATATACACATATAGAAAGGAAATAAATCAATCAGGCTATTAGTACTAGTTAGCTTCACATGTTACCATGCTTCCACACCTAGCCTATCAACGTGGTAGTCTTCCACGGCCTTAATTGGGAAATCTTTTTGAAGAGGGTTTCTTGCTTATATGCTTTCAGCAATTATCCCATCTATACATAGCTACCCAGCGATGCTATTGGCATAACAGCTGGTACACCAGAGGTATATCCATCTCGGTCCTCTCGTACTAGAGTCAGACCTTCTCAAATTTCCTTCACCCACGGCAGATAGAAACCGAACTGTCTCACGACGTTCTAAACCCAACTCACGTATCACTTTAATCGGCGAACAGCCGAACCCTTGGGACCTTCTCCAGCCCCAGGATGTGATGAGTCGACATCGAGGTGCCAAACGGTGTCGTCGCTATGAACGCTCGAACACCATCAGCCTGTTATCCCCGGCGTACCTTTTATCCGTTGAGCGATAACCCTTCCATACAGAATTACCGGATCACTATGACCGACTTTCGTCTCTGCTTGGCTTGTCAGCCTCGCAGTCAGGCAAGCTTATGCCATTATACTATCAAGCTGATTTCCGACCAGCTCTAGCTTACCTTCGTACGCCTCCGTTACTTTTTAGGAGGCGACCGCCCCAGTCAAACTACCCACCATACAATGTCCTAGTTTCAGATAATGAAACATAGTTAGATATCAAAAATGTAAAGGGTGGTATCTCAAGGTCGACTCCATTACAGCTAGCGCCATAACTTCAAAGTCTCCCACCTATCCTGCACATCACATTTTTAATAGCAATGTAAAGCTATAGTAAAGGTGCACGGGGTCTCTTCGTCTAACCGCGGGTACCCCGCATCTGCACGGGGAATCCAATTTCGCTGAAATGATGTTGGAGACAGTGGAGAAATCGTTACGCCATTCGTGCGGGTCGGAACTTACCCGACAAGGAATTTCGCTACCTTAGGACCGTCAGTGTTACGGCCGCCGTTTACTGGGGCTTCAATTTAGAGCTTGCACTCTTCCTATTAACCTTCCAGCACCGGGCAGGCGTCAGACCCTATACTTCCACTTACGTGTTTGCAGAGTCCTGTGTTTTTAGTAAACAGTCGCTACTCCCTATTTTGTGCCACCTACTCATAGTTGCCTAAAAGCAGGTTACCCTTCTTCCGAAGTTACAGGTATAATTTGCCGAGTTCCTTCAACATCATTCTTTCAACACCTTAGTATACTCTACTCATCCACCAGTGTCGGTTTACGGTACGGCCTCATAAATA
Organism: Dircenna loreta; assembly: GCA_963555665.1. NCBI lineage: Eukaryota > Metazoa > Arthropoda > Insecta > Lepidoptera > Nymphalidae > Dircenna > Dircenna loreta. The sequence goes on from OY743101.1 coordinate 5,884,247, forward strand.
TTAAGTGCTATTTCCTGGAGCTTCTTTTAAGCATAGATCAATCCAATAAGACCTACACAAATACAAAACCCGTCACACTTAAGAGGTTTAGGAATATTAACCTAATTGCCATCGACTACTCCTTTACGGACTCGCCTTAGGAACCGACTAACCCTACGCAGATTAACTTAACGTAGGAATCCTTAGATTTTTGGTGAGAGTGTTTTTCACACTCTTTTACGCTACTTATGTCAGCATTCTCACTTCCGATATCTCCAGCAGCTTTCACAAACCGCCTTCACAGACTTACGGAACGCTCCGCTACCGCGCCTATTAATCGAAATTAATAAGCACCCACATCTTCGGTATACAGCTTTAGCCCCGGTACATTTTCGGCGCAGAAAAACTTATTTAGACAAGTGAGCTGTTACGCTTTCTTTAAAGGATGGCTGCTTCCAAGCCAACCTCCTAGCTGTAATGGTTTTTCCACTTCCTTCCCCACTTAGCTGTAATTTTGGGACCTTAGATAGTGATCTGGGCTGTTTCCCTTTCCACCACGGACTTAGCACCCGTAGTGTGTCTGCTGTATAATTAATTGTTGGTATTCGGAGTTTGGTTAGATTTGGTAAGATGATGAATCCCCCTAGTCTATCCAGTGCTCTACCCCCAACAACATACATACAACGCTCTACCTAAATAGATTTCGCGGAGAACCAGCTATTTCCAAGTTTGATTGGCCTTTCACCCCTAATCACAACTCATCCAATAATGTTGCAACATTAACTGGTTCGATCCTTCAGTATGTTTTACCATACCTTCAATCTGGTCATGACTAGATCACTTGGTTTCGGGTCTAATCCATAAAACTAAACGCCCTATTCAGACTTGCTTTCGCTACGCCTACACCTACCGGCTTAAGCTTGTTTCATAGATTAACTCGCTGACCCATTATGCAAAAGGTACGCTGTCACTCTAAATATCAATAAATTGATATAGAGCTCCAACTGTTTGTAAGCACTTGATTTCAGATTCTATTTCACTCCCCTCCCGGGGTTCTTTTCACCTTTCCCTCACGGTACTTGTTCACTATCGGTCGTTAAGGAGTATTTAGGCTTGGAGGATGGTCCCCCCATATTCAAACAGGATTTCACGTGCCCCGCTCTACTCAAGGATTTAAAAACTTTCTACTTATACAGGACTATCACCTTCTATGGTTACCATTTCCAAAGTATTCTAATTCTTATTTTTAAATCACTAGCCTTTTCCGCTTTCGCTCGTCACTACTAACAGAATCTCGGTTGATTTCTTTTCCTTTGGCTACTTAGATATTTCACAGTTCACCAAGTTTGCTTTATATACTTAGTATATAATAACTAGCTAAGCTAGTTGGGTTTCCCCATTCGGAAATCTGCGGATCAAAATTTGTTGACAATTTCCCACAGCTTATCGCAGCCTGCCACGTCCTTCATCGCCTCTTAACGCCAAGGCATCCATCAAGTGCTCTTAATAATTTATTTATCTGACTATATGTAGAATATGCAGAGTTAAATATTAACTTACAATTGAATTGAGATTAAATAATCTCTACCATAAAACTTTTCAAACATCTAAAAACTAATCTTTTATATGTTACAATCTGATAAATCATATGTCAACGCCTTTTTACACAAAACATTTACCTATTATTATCAACAACAACATACCAGTAATCTTAAACAGTACAATCTGAGAAATATTCGACAAATTGATATGTACAGAAAAATTAATGAAAAAGATATTTTGTAAGATAAAAATGTGTTAAAATTAGTTACCTAAAAATGAAAATGAACATTTGGAGTATTTCTAATGTATGAAAAGTAATCTATCTTTTATAAAAAACTTTGCTTTAAATTGTATGTCTAAGCTCACTGGCTTATTAAATATTAAAAAAGTAAAAAATTTCATTATGGATAAATACAATACTCTCCATAAAGAAATTGTAGCGCTTCTTGAAAAATCTAAAAACCTATTAAATACCAACATTGAAATCGGGTTATATCACTTCTATAAAGGTAATATATCAGATGCAAAGTTAAGATTTTGGTTAATTAGCATATTCTACCCCAAATTACCTATAATCTGGTATAATATTGGAAGATGTCATTTTGCAGTAGGAAATACTAATAAAGCTTATAATTATTTAACAAAGACGCTAAAATTAGATAGTAGTCACAAAGAAGCTTCTTACTACTTAAAAAAAATAACAAACACATCAGATATCGTAGAATTGCCTGAAAATCTCATAAAACAATATTTTGATTACACAGGTGAATATTTTGTTGAGCATTGGCTAATTGCCAAACAATACAGAGGGCATGAACTCGTACACATGATAATTACAAAAGTCTTTAACCACTACACTTCTGAACTGAATATACTCGACCTTGGTTGCGGTACTGGAATATGTGGTCACTTCCTAAAAATAAGTAATATTAGAAGTCGCATAACAGGAGTTGACATCTCAAATAGAATGCTCAATATTGCAAGAGGATGCCTTATAAAAGGTAAACCTGTTTACGATGAGTTAATACATACAGAAATGAAAGAGTTTCTTAAACAAGAGAAGAACCAGCAGTATGATGTAATTATCTTTGCTGAAGTGCTACACTATCTACATGATTTTCTAGCAGAATTGAAACTAGCAAAAGGATTGACAAGCAAAAAAGGGGTTATTGTATGTTTAGTAAGAAGAAAGGAAAGTAAAGGTATTGACTTTGTAAACAAGGGAGATTATTTTCGTCACTCAGAAGATTATATTCAGCATGTTGCAAAAGAAACAAATATGCAAATAAGTCAAATGAGTTACTGTAAAATATATGGCAGCCAAGTTGATGGTATCTTGTTTGCATTACAGTATCCACAAAAAAATTTAACAACTTAATCGAGAAATCGCTCAAATAAATGTCTATATTATCATAAAAGGAGCCTTATGAATTACATTGCTATTAACTACGCAAAGGATAGTAAATTAACCGCTTTTGGAAAAGCAGTTCTATTGGACAGATATTTAATAGAAAATGAAAGTTATCAAGATCTCTTTATACGCATTGCCAATTACTACTCTGATAATAAAGAGCATGCACAGCGTCTTTATGACTACATGAGCAATTTATGGTTCATGCCTTCAACTCCAATACTTAGCAATGGTGGTACCAAGAGAGGATTGCCTATTTCCTGCTTTCTTAACGAAACTGAAGATAGCTTGCAGGGAATAGTTGATTTATGGAATGAAAATGTTTGGCTCGCTGCACGTGGTGGTGGAATAGGTAGTTATTGGGGAAATTTACGTTCAATTGGTGAAAGTGTCAAAGGTAGCGGTAAAACATCAGGAATTGTGCCATTTATCGTAGTACAAAACGCTCTAACGCTTGCAATCAGCCAAGGATCATTAAGAAGAGGAAGCTCAGCCGTCTATCTTCCTGTATCCCATCCAGAGATAGAAGAGTTTCTAGATTTACGTAAGCCAACTGGTTGGTGGTGACCCAAATCGCAAAGCATTAAATATACATCATGCTGTAATAGTAACAGATAAGTTTATGCAAGCTGTTGAAGATGATCAAGAATGGGATTTAATAAGCCCTCATAACAATAAAGTTATTTCAACAGTAAAAGCACGGGATATATGGATTAAAATATTAACAGCAAGAATTGAAACTGGAGAACCTTATATTATCTTTCTTAATGCAACAAATAACAATAAACCAGAACCTTACAAAAAGCTCAATTTAGATATAAAAATGTCAAACCTATGCAGTGAAATAACTTTAACTACAGGTTACGATCACCTGAACAAGTCACGCACTGCTGTATGTTGTTTATCATCCGTAAATCTTGAATACTACGAAGAATGGAAAGATAATGAGCTTTTCATAGAAGATATAATGCGTTTTCTTGATAATGTATTCGAGGATTTCATAAACCAAGCACCAAATGAAATACAGCGAGCAAAATATTCCGCAATAAGAGAGCGTAGTATCGGTCTTGGCGTGATGGGTTTTCATTCATTTTTACAAAGTAAAATGGTTCCTTTTGAATCAGTAACAGCCCAACAATGGAATAAAAAAGTATTTAAGCATTTGCGCGAGCAAGCGGATGTAGTTTCTAAAAAATTAGCAGAAGAAAAAGGGCCATGTCTTGACGCTAAAGAAATCGATCTAATGGAAAGGTTCACACATAAGCTCGCTATTGCTCCAACTGCCTCAATTTCGATTATCGCAGGCAACACTTCCCCTGGAATAGAGCCATATGCAGCAAACGTATTTATACAGAAGACATTGACAGGTTCATTTGTAGTACGAAATAAATTCTTGCAAAAACTACTAGCAGAAAAAAATCAAGACAATGATGAAACATGGTCCTCAATTTCAACAAATGAGGGTTCTGTTCAGCATTTAGATTTTCTTAGCAAGCATGAAAAACTGACATTTAAAACAGCATACGAACTTGATCAACAATGGATCATAGAACATGCAAGTGATAGAACTTCTTATATTTGTCAATCTCAATCAGTAAATCTGTTCTTACCTGCCAATGTGCATAAACGTTACTTACACAAAATACACATGCTTGCTTGGAAAAAAGGATTAAAGAGCTTATATTACTGCAGATCACAATCAATGCAGAGAGCTGACAAGGTCTCACATGACATATTCAAAAAAAGTCAAATATTGCAACAAAAAACAGATATTAATTATGATGAATGTCTGTCATGCCAATAAATTTATGACACTGAATTTACAGATCATGTAATAAATAATGATGTAAAAAAGAAAAAATCTAATGAATGCTCTATAGAAACCTCAATGAATTTTTACAATCCATCCCAAAAGATAAGCGGTTAATGTGCCTTGATATGGGAGAAAAACAAATAGGCATAGCATTTAGTGATAAAACACAGCTTATAGCTACAGCTCATAATATATATTATAGAAGAAATATGAGCAAAGATTTAGGTTATCTAAATAGAGTACTTAAAGAAAATGAAGCTGGATCAATGGTAATAGGGCTACCATTCACAATAGATGAACAAGAGACCGAATGGTGTAAAGCAATAATCCAATTCGCAAATAAAATAATAAAAAAATGTAAGATAAACATATATCTACAAGACGAAAGTTTATCAACATCTCTTGCAACTCACGCACTAAAAATTACTGGAATATCAATCACAAAATCAAAAAAAATAGATGATAAAATTGCTGCATGTATTATTCTGCAACGAACGTTAGATAAGATAAATACCATCAAATAGTTTTTTTTAACTGAATTCATGTAAAACTATTCAATAAAACAAGAACTTCTCGTATAAGCATGACAAATTGCTGTAGCAAGAGCATCAGCAGTATGGTGACATTTTGTATTTAAGTTTTTAACTATTTGCTTCACCATAAATATAATCTGATCCTTATCAGCATGACCATTTCCAGTAATGCTCTTTTTTATATAGTTCGCATCATATTCATTCATGGTCAAATCCGTCATTTGTAATACTAAAATTACAATTGCTCTTGCATATCCTAAAGTTAGTGAAGATTTTGGATTCTTATTAACAAAAATTTTTTCTACAGCAGTTTCATTGGGAGAGTATAGAAAAATTACTTTCTTTAATTGTTCAAAAATTATATATAGACGTTCACCTGTACCTAATTTACCATCAGTTGATATGGTACCGCCACCCAAAAATTTAATATTATTTTTTTCTTCCAGGCTGATAATGGCCCAACCCGTTTTGCTTATTCACGGATCTAGACCGATTATCTTAACCACTTAATAAAGGCTTAACCAATAAACAAACACAAATAAAAATATCCAGACTACATCCACGAAGTGCCAATACCAAGAGGCAAACTCAAAGCATAAATGATCTTGAGGTATAAATTGATCTTTCCGAGCTCTAAATAAACATACTGACAAAAATATTATACCTATTATAACATGGACACAATGAAAACCAGTAATCATGTAAAAGTTGGATGTATAGATAAGTTTCTCTCCCGCTTCTTGTAGAGAAAAACTTGCTTCATAATACTCAATTGCTTGCACTATTATAAAGAAAATTCCAAGCAATATAGTTATAGATAACATTTTAATCATGCTCTTTTTATCATTTTCAAGTAAAAAATGATGTGCTGAGGTAATTGTTGTACCAGAAAGTAATAATATTAGTGTATTCATAAATGGTAACGACCACGGATCCGGTGGCAAAATCCCTTCAGGGGGCCATTCAACTTTTTTTGTAGGAGAAAACGCTTCAAATAAAAAAACCGGATCAAGCCAGGCTTTAAAAAATGAACAAAAGAACGCTATAAAAAACACAACTTCCGAGAGGATAAATAAGTACATTGCAAGCTTGAGTCCATGTTTTACAATGGCAGTATGGCATTTATCATAAATTGCTTCTCTTATTACATCTCTCCACCAATAAAACAGCACTCCTGATACCGCAGAGATTCCCAAAACTAAACCAAATATTCCAGAAATTTGTTTGTGGAGTGTACCAACTAATCCAAGTGCAAGAACAAGAATTGCTGCTGATATAGCAATTGGCCAGGGACTTGGGTCCACTAAATGAAAATCATGTTCTTTCCTTTTCATATCACCTTCAAAAATACATATCAAGCATACAAATTAGCTTAAAATTGTCAATATTTCTTAAAATCTTGATCAAATTTTGAAAAATTATATGCGCTATTCCAAAAGTCTAACTCAAATTGTGCAGTTATTTTAAATAATTCAAGCATTCTGGTTCTTTCACTTTCCCTTGCTTTGTTACAATACTCGTCAACAATATCTTCCAAAGCAACACATCCAGATTCCATCAAGCTACTGCCAAAAAAATCAAACCAATCCTTATACCCATTTTTTTTTTAAATTTTACTTCTCATAGTACCAATAACAACTTTATATATAAAATGGCAAGAGTAAATAACTGTTACAGCTTTATAAATGTCGCTATACGACTTAGTCGTGTTCCGGCACGTTGTACGATGAAGCCGTTCATGGGAAATGGGTCTGAACAGTTGCGTTACGTTGGCGAGCCGGTTAGGCGGCGAGTTGGTGTTTATTGTGTCGGGTGTCTAGTCGTGGAGGGTAGCGGGATCCGAAGAAACGGTTTTCCGCTGGCCGACCGCAGGTAGTTGGGGGCCCAAGTAGTGGATCAGCCATCCACGAAAGGCTGCCCCGCCAACTGCGAAAAATCCCAGGGTGGCTCCATCGTGCTGGCTGGCGACCAGATGAGGAGGCCCGATGGCGATCCCTGGGGGGGTTCGGGCGTCCCCGCAGTCTCCAGACTAGCCCCCCAGTGGCATGACAACACCAGTTTCAACGCCGGGTTCGATACGTAGCGCCTCGTTCAACTGCCATTTTCCATCCTATTCACTCCACAATTATTTCTTATGAAAAAAGTCAAAAAGGGCAAAACGTTTTCACAGCGGTTGCACTCCTCCTCATTCCATGTGCACCTCACTAATATCAGAGGCTTGCACTCTAATATCTTACCTGTCCACCATCACCTGGAGACAGAGCAGCCGCAGTTGCTCTTTTTGACGGAGACGCAGATTCAAAGTCCTTTGACCGCTGCACACCTCGAGTTTCCTAATTACACGTTGGAGCATAATTTCCGCCCACGTGCCGGGGTTTGTGTGTATGTCCGGAATGACCTCTGTTTTATGCGTCTCCGCCAGCTTGAAGACCCCACTTTTTCAGTGCTATGGGTTTTAGTAGACACAGGAAACGAAAAAATCCTGTATTCCTGTGTTTACCGTTCGCACAGCGGTGATCAGGAGACAACTCGCTTATTTGAATATCTCAGTGAGGCCGCTGATACGGCTCTGCATCAGTACCCTTTAGCGCAGCTCGTCTTTCTGGGGGATTTTAATGCCTGTCATCAAGACTGGCTATTCCCATACCAGAAGACCGACCATGCTGGAAGAGAAGCGCGGAACTTTGCGTTGTCTTTGGACCTCTTTCAGCTGGTAAGGCAAGCGACAAGGGTACCTGATGTAGAAGGCCATACAGCTAATTGCCTGGACCTTCTGCTGACAACTGATCCGGACAGGTACCTTGTAGAGGTTTCCTCCCCCTTGGGGACCTCCGATCACTGTCTGGTGAAATCTGTATTTACTTATTCCCAGCCGGATTTAGATCCCCATGGTGTTAGGCGAATTTGGAAATACAAGTCAGCAGATTGGGATGAGATGCGGCACTTCTTTGCATCTTATCCTTGGCGGCAGGTCTGCTTCTCTTCTGAGGATCCGTCGAGTTGCGCGGATGCTATAACTGATGTGGTGCATCAGGCAATGGAGTATTTTATCCCGTTTGCTGAAGTACCTATCGGTGGCAAAGCTCGCCCATGGTTCAATGCCGAGTGTGGTCATGCTGAAAAGCAGAAGCATTCGGCATATGTTACTTGGGCTGATGCTCGAGACTGCAAAGCTCCGGATGTAAGTTTCAAGAAGAGAGCCTTTAACCAAGCTGCTAAGTCCTACAAAAAGGCATTACGGAGGAATCGACTTGGTCGGATCGCTAAAATTGGCGAGAAGCTTTCAAGTAAGCCATCAGGCAGTCGAGCTTTCTGGTCCCTTGCCAAAGCGATTGAGTCGAATTTCTGCCGAACCTCACTGCCTCCTCTGCTGAAGCCAGATGGATCTCTGGCTCATGGAGCGAAAGAGAAAGCGAATCTATTTGCTTCTCTTTTTGCTGAAAATTCGCATCTAGACACTGGCAACACAACCCCAGCACATCTTCCTCACTGCGGGATTTCGATGCCTGAAATCCGCATCACAAACAAAGAGGTATGGAGAGCATTGTGTCGTCTAGATGTGAACAAAGCCAGTGGTCCTGATGGTATACCAGCTATTCTGCTCAAGATATGTGCAGCTGAGTTGTCTCCTATATTGACACGTCTGTATCGCCTCTCTTTCAAGACTGGAATAGTGCCGAAATCCTGGAAGCTTGCAAACGTGCAGCCAGTGCCCAAAAAGGGCAGTCGTGCCGATCCTGCAAATTATAGACCGATTTCAATCACCTCCATACTCTGCAAGATTATGGAGCGTGTATTGAACTCGCGCCTTCTAACATACCTAGAAGGTAACGATCTCCTCAGTGACCAACAGTATGGGTTTCGCCGAAATAGGTCCACTGGGGACCTTCTAGTGTATGCTACACATGTTTTAGGCGAAGCTATCGAGAGGAATGGAGAAGCGGTCGCCGTCTCTCTAGACGTCTCGAAGGCATTTGACAGGGTCTGGCATGCGGGCCTTTTAAGCAAGCTTTCAGCGTACGGTATATCTCCTGGTCTGATCGGCTGGGTAACGGACTTCCTGAATCTAAGAACTATCCGAGTGGTTGTTGACGGGTGCTCATCGGAGCCCTTAACAATAAATGCCGGAGTTCCTCAGGGGTCCGTTCTTTCTGCAACTCTCTTCCTGCTGCATATTAACGATCTGCTCAAACCCGGTATCTATGGGTATGCAGACGACAGCACAGTGGTGGAAAGATACCTGCCGAGTAATCGGGCCAGTAGAGATCAAGTACAGGCTGAAAGAGAAGCCATGGTGCAGCGTTTGAATGACAAGCTAGAGGCAGTCTCCCTATGGGGCAATGCCAACCTTGTTAAATTCAACGCCACCAAAACGCAGACGTGTTTATTCACTGCTAAAAGGAGCCCTTTCACCTTGGCTCCTACTTTCCGGAATGTATCTTTGGAATACAGTGACCGACTTCAGTTGCTAGGGATAGAGATTTCCTCGAACCTCAACTTTGGTCGGTTCATTGAGTCTAGAGCAAGAGCAGCCGCCAGCAAGCTTGGCGTTCTTGCGAGGGTCCGACAGTACTTCACACCGAGACAATTACTAGTACTATATAAAGCACAAATCAGGTCGTGTGTGGAGTACTGTGGCCATATAGTGGCTGGTGCCGCAAAATGTCATCTTGCAGCTCTGGACTCAATTGAGAGGCGAGCTAAGAGGCTAATTGGTGACCCTGAGCTGGTTGACGCTCAACTCCATAGTCTCGAACACAGACGTAGAGTCGCGAGCCTCTCAGTATTCTATAGGATACATTTTGGTGAGTGTGCGAAGGAATTACATGAACTAATTCCCCCATCCCCCTTCCATCACCGGACGTTCCGACGCACGGCGAGCATCCATCCTTTCGTTGTGGATATTCCACCTATCCGTACGAAACGTTTTGCCTCGTCGTTTTTAATTCGTACAGCGAAGGACTGGAATAGCTTGCCTGCGTCGGTATTTCCGTCCGAGTACAATGTGGGTGTCTTCAAGCGAAGAGTGAATAGGCTGCTCCTAAGTTGATGCGCCTTACCACCTATGACTACATTTCACTTACCATCAGGTGGAGTGTAGTCAAGCAACAACTTAGTTCAATGTAAAAAAAAAAAAAAAAAAAAAAGACAAAAGAAAGTTAGTAAAATTGAAACACTCTAGCGACTCTTCTCCACGATTTATAGAGTATACAGCAAAGTAGTGGTCGCATAACACTCTTATAATCTCTATTCCTCCTTGAGCCACCTCAATCAATGGAACAATGTTGTTACAACTCTCCATTTTTGATGCAATAATTAAAACAGTACGAACATAATCAGCTACAAAAAATGCATCTTGTTGTATATAAAACTTGAAATTTTCTATGTTTAAAGTATTATTTGCTAATTCAACATTGAAAGGATGCTCAATAATATCCTTTAAAAGGTTTGACCCATAATAACTCTTAATTATACCACTAAACATCACATAAACTAGAATATAATTTAGTGTTAATACTACAGACTATGCTAGAGAATACATCTCATCCCAAAACATTATTTCTAGCTCTAGACCTCTCTTAAAAAACTCACGCATCTTTTTCCTCTCATAATCACCAGCCTTTGCATATAGATTATTTGCAACGTCAGTAACTTGATTAATCGTAGCATTCATTACTGTGTTATTATAAATATCAATCCACCCTTGATATCTGTGATCTTCAACTTTTTTAGGCATAACCTCTCCTACCATATGATTTATAATAATTTGGTATATATTAAAGCAAGGATAAGACGCTGCTAAAGCTTCAGCAACAGAATTACGATATGCAGCACGCATAAAAAAGTCAGTAAAAGCAGAACAAGATTTTGATTTTTTATGATTATCGGATAAATCACAAGTCTCAAAATATTCAGTATACTGCTTTCGAACCGCAAATGTTCCCCTTGCTATATTAACCAAACTGCCCATTATTTCAATGTCATCAACTTTAGCTGCAATAATCAATAAAGCACGAGTACAGTCCACTAAATATAAAAAATCCTGCTGAAGATAAATTTTGAACTTTTCATAATCTAGCGTATTGTTTATCAATTCAACATTGAAAGGATGTTCTTTTATTTCTTCAATAAGATCAGATGATTTTTTTATAGCAATATCATAAAATTCTTCTTTTGGTTTGTCGGACATCTTGTAAGCCTCATAAATATTAAAACTAGTATAGTTACTAAAAAGTTACTTACAATTTATAATAAGTTATTATATCAGTATCAAGCTAGAAATAAAAGAGTTTAATAGTTTAAAGAAATTCTCTCCTTTCTTCTTCTATATTAAATTCTTTACAAAAATCAGTAGATAAGTCCACACCTTCCCAAGAAAATCCACCATCACCTTCCGAATCTTTACCAAAATGCCCATAGTAGGCTGTACGTTTATATATAGGACGATTAAGTGATAAATGCCTTATTATGCCTTTAGTTGATAAATCTATGTTACCTTCAATAAACCCTTTAATCCTCTCTTCATCTATCGTATTCGTGCCAAATGTATCAATGTAAAATGAAGTAGGTTTTGAGACACCAATTGCATAAGAAAGCTGCACAAGACAACGTTCAGCTAAACCTGCAAAGACAATATTTTTAGCAAGGTATCTCGCCATATAAGCTGCGGATCTATCAACTTTTGTTGCATCTTTTCCAGAAAACGCTCCTCCACCGTGTGGAATATAGCCTCCATAAGTATCAACCATAATTTTTCGTCCGGTTAATCCACAATCACCAACTGGTCCACCAATAACAAATCTACCTGTTGGATTGACTAAGAGATTTTCTTTAGGGCACATCCACCCTTCAGGTAAAGATGAAGCTATGTAAGGATAAATTATTTCCTTCACTTTCGATTGACTCAGATCCTCAAGATGCTGTATTGAAACAACAATACTTTCAGCACGCACTGGAAGGTTATTCTCATACGCCAAAGTGATTTGCGATTTTGCATCCGGACCAAGCTTTACCTCTTTGACCATACTCATGATATTTCTCAGAATCGAGTGTGCATAAAAAATGGGTGCTGGCATGAGGCTTTCTGTCTCTATTGTTGCATAGCCATACATTATGCCCTGATCCCCAGCACCTTGATCCACACCTATTGCAATGTCATTTGATTGTTCATGTAGCAATATATTTACTTTCACTGTTTCCCAGTGGAAACCATCATGCTCATAACCAATATCTTTTATTGTATTCCGTACAATACTTTCAATCTTGCTATTTTCAATGTTCGGCCCAAATACTTCCCCAGCTATAATAACATTATCTTTAGTAACTAAAGTCTCTATTGCAGTACGAGAGGAAGAGTCATTAAAAAGGTATTCGTCAAGTATTGCATCTGAAATCTGGTCTGCTACTTTGTCTGGATGACCAGCTGCTACTGATTCACTGGTTACTGAATTCTTATGTAAAACCATCGTTTAGTTACACAATATCAAAACTATTGCAAATTTAAATGGTGGGTCTGGGAAGAGTTGAACCTCCGACCTCACGCTTATCAGGCGTGCGCTCTAACCACCTGAGCTACAGACCCGTATCTATTCAAGCCAAGGCTTGCATATTATCTGTAGGCACAACATCAATAAACGTCTTTTTATTTGCTGATTTTCTAAAACTCACCCAGCCTTTCGTTTTAGCAAAAATCGTATGATCTTTACCCATACCAACATTCTTTCCAGGATGAAATTTTGTACCTCTTTGACGTACAATTATGTTACCCGGAATAACCTCACCATTCTTCTTTATCCCGAGCCGACGCCCTGCCGAATCTCTACCATTACAGGAACTACCACCTGATTTTTTAGTTGCCATATCTTACCTCTTACTTTTGAAGACTAATTTCATTGATACGAAGAACAGTAATATACTGCCTATGACCATTTTTCCTACGGTAATTTTTTCTTCTTTTTTTCTTAAAGATTATATTTTTTTATCTCTACACTGCTCTAGTACTTCAGCTTTAACAACAGCATTAGATGAACAAGATAAGCCATTACTTGAAACACAAATCACTTTATTGATTTCCACTTCCTCTTTTTCTTCAGCTTGTAACCTTTCTACTTTAATTATGCTGCCTTTTTTTACTAAATACTGCTTTCCACCAGTTTCGATTACTGCAAACATGACAAATATCAATTATTGTTATTAACAGTAATCGTAAATGATGTTACACATACTGTCAATATAAATAAAAATATGAAATACTTCTACCTTTATCTGCTTTTCCTTGTGGAGAGTAGTCAAGTTTTAAACTTGACTACTCTCAAATTCTCTTAGTCTCATGAAAACTTTACGACGTTAATAAAAACTCAAGCTTTCACTAAAAACATTCAATCGGAGCTTATAAATTAAAATTCATTCCCAGTTCAAACCCATGAGAAAACTCACTGAACTTGTGAAGTTTGTAGCCAGCGAAAACATTCGTTCTCTCAGAAAGTGGAAGATTAATACCAGAGCCTATCTGGTAAGAAAAAAACTTTTTTACGTCTGGCTGTTGACCTTGCTGTGCTGGTTGAGATACTTTAGCTCCACCTCCTACACCAAAAGTAACATAAGGGGTAATATCCGTATTTTCAAATTGATGATGATAATGAAGCTTTGCCATGAATCCTAGCTCTGCCAAAGATCCTCCAAAAAAAACAGATTTGACTACAGGACCAGCTGAAATTTTTATGCTATCTGTATAATGATAGCCAAGCTCATAATTAATACCAAGATTGCCATATGATGACGAAGTATAGATTTTATCTCTAATCCAATCAACTCCAAAAGACGGTGCTGACAAAGAACAGCAGACTACTAAAGTAAGTAATTTTTTCATTTTCACCCTCTAACCATGAATATACGCATATATACTCACAGAAAAGTTAAAAATCACATAACTTACATAATAAAATCGGAATCACTTTCTTAGCTACTTGCCTTTCTCTTGCAATTGCCAAACTTTTCTTTTTCACATTTTATTACCTGCTGCAATCATCATTTTAGCCTATATAACTTGCTTTTATTTCAACAAAAATTCAACCAGACTTCACTAAAAACATTCAATCGGAGCTTACAAATTAAAACTCATTCCAAACTCAACCCCATGCGAAAGTTCATGGAACTTTTGCAGCTTGTAGCCAGCAAAAACATTTGTTCTCTCAGAAAGTGGAAGATTAATACCAGAACCTATTTGATAAGAAAAAAAATCTTCTACGTCTGGCTCTTGATCTTTCTTTTCTGATAGAAGCATTTTAGCAACTCCTCCTACACCAAAAGTAATATAAGGAGCAATATCTGTACTTTCAAACTTATAATGATAATGAAGCTTTGCCATAAGTCCCGCATCTAAAATCCCTTCATTAATAACAAGTTTGACTACAGGGCCAACTGAAATTTTAATGCTATCTGTACAATGATAGCCAAGATCATAATTAATACCAAGCATGCCATACGACGAAGAGGTGTAGGTTCTATCTTTAACCCAATCAACTCCAAAAGACGGTGCTGACAAAGAACAGCAGGCCAATAAAGTAAGTAATTTTTTCATTTTTATCCTCTAAAGATTAATATATGCATATACAAGCATATAAATATTAAAAATGGTATAAATTGCAAATAAAAAATTGGAATTATTTTATTTTTTTTGTTATTTGCCTTTCTCTTGCAATTGCCAGACTTCCCTTTGGCACATCTTTGACTACAACGCTACCTGCTGCAATTAGAGAGTCATCATAAACATTAAGCGGTGCAATTAATGAGCTATTAGCACCAATAAAACAATTTCTTCCAATATTTGTTTTATGTTTCTTTTTCCCATCATAATTACAAATAACGGTACCTGCACCTATGTTACTCCCCTGCCCTACCTGAGTATTTCCTATATAACTTAAATGCTTTATCTTAGTATTTATACCTATATCACTTGCTTTTGTTTCAACAAAATTACCTATGATTGCACCATCACCTATTGTTGTATTTTCACATTTGGCAAATGGACCAACTTGAGCACCAGATCCTATTTTTACTCCAGGACCAAAAAAAACGTATGGGTAAACAATCGAATCCATACCAATTTGCGTATCAAGAGAGAAGAAAACAGTTTCTGGAGCAACAAGCGTTACTCCAGAGTTAGTGAAAAACTTTCTTTTTTCTTCTTGAAAGTAAAACTCGGCCGTTGCAAGGTCATTCCTATTATTTATGCCAGTTGCCTCCTCCTCATCAGCAATAACATAGCCGACATTTAAATTACTCTTTACTGCAATGGCAACGATATCGGTCAAGTAATATTCATGAGCTTGGTTATTACACTCTATTTTCTCCACCAATTCACGTAGATTCTTTTCACGTGCAACCATTATTCCAGCATTAGCAAGAAATTCCTCATCATTATTTCTACCATTTTGTGCTTCTACGATTTCTCTTAGGGAACCGTTCTCAATAATTAGTCTACCGTATCCTTTGTTATTAGTTTTAAACCCAAGACAAACTAAAGCATTGCTCTCTCCTAAGCAACTTATCATTTTAGTTATTGTGCTGCTTTTTATCAGCGGAGTATCCCCATACTGCACAACAACTATATCTGACAATTCTTTCAGGTTTCTCATTGCAATTTTGACTGTACCGAGCGTTGACTCTTGTGTAATTAGTTTTATACCCTCAAAGCATTTCAGCCTTTGAGTTAAAGGCAAATCGACTACAATAACTATTTTTTCAGGATTCATCTGCTTTGCATTGTCAATGACGTGCTCAAGCATGGAGAAATTACCTATTTTGTGCAGAACCTTAGGCAAGCTTGAATTCATTCGTTTACCATGCCCAGCAGCAAGTACAACAAATGTATAAGATTTATTTGTCACTTATCTTAAAGACGAAAAATGAAAACCATAATGGTTGAGCCAACTAACTCTATTGTCGTAAAAGCTCTTTAGATCACTAATTTGATATTTCAGCATTGCTAGCCTTTCTATACCAATCCCAAATGCAAAGCCACTGTATTTAGTATGGTCTATTCCAACATTTTTAAAGACATTTGGGTGTACCATACCGCACCCAAGTACTTCAATCCATTTACTATCTTTATAACTTACCACTTCTGCAGAAGGCTCAGTAAAAGGAAAAAAACTATTTCCACTTCTGCAGAAGGCTCAGTAAAAGGAAAAAAACTATTACGAAAGCGTCTTTTTAGACCTTTATCTCCGAAAAATTTACTAAGGAAGCGATGAATAGTAAATTTTAATTGGCCCATATTGACATTTTCATTAACATAAAGCCCTTCTATCTGATGAAACATAGGAGTGTGAGTTGCATCAAAGTCATTTCTGTATACCCTGCCTGCAGCCACTATTTTAATTGGAAAAGTTTTTGTTTTTTCCATAGTTCTAATCTGCACAGATGAGGTATGAGTGCGCAGCACCATTCTTTTATCGTTTATTTTATTCTTTAAGTAGAAAGTATCTTGCTCCTCTCGCGCAGGATGATGACTTGGAGTATTTAGCGCATCAAACACGTGAAATTCATCTTCAATATCAGGACCATCAACTGCTTTGAAGCCCATATGTGCAAAAATGAGCTTTACTTCACTTATAACTTTGCTCAGTGGATGAATCTTGCCAATTCTTTCTGGTCTGACAGGCAGTGTGATATCAACTGCTTCATTTTGCAGTTTTAACTTAACTTCTTTATCTTTTAGTTCATTTTCTTTGCTTGTTATAAGCTGGTCTATCTTATTGCGTAAAACATTAATCACTGCACCTAGGTCGCGTTTTTCTCCTGCATCATCTATATTCTTTAAGTCATCGAAATAAGCTTTTACTACACCCTTTCTCCCCAAGTATGACAACCTAACTTTTTCTAAATCCTGCAAAGAAGCAGCATTTTCAATCTCAGAAACTGCCTTATCTTCAAGTAGAGGTATTTCACTTATTAGCTCTTTATTCACCTTAAAAACGCTAGCTTAAACTTTCATTATAGTGCAATCTTTAATATCATCAATAAAACTATTTGGATAAAAATGTGTCATCAGAGCATCTGACACTAGTTCCTTTATAATGCCAGTGCTTGACACTGGAATCCAGGAATTTTATTAGGTTGGTAAGCATAAAAGTAGCCGTTTTATGTTAAAATACAACGTTTTGATGATCATGAAAAAACTGGATGCCAGTGTCTGGGCACTGGCATGACATCATCTTTTTTATCAGATGCATATGTAATCAGCGCTTTCTTTCTTGTCATCCCAGTGCTCAACTTCTTGTCATCCCAGTGCTTGACACTGGGATCCAGAACAGGTAATAAGAAGTGCTGGAATGACATCTCCATAGGACTCCTAACTAATCCAGAATATTAAAAAAATTACCAGGCAAAAAAAAGGCAAAAGAATCCCCCAGTAGTGAGTTTTGACCCTATAATAATGTAAATTGGCGTTGTAATAATGTGATAACGCTTATTTAAAGCGCGTTTTGGCTGAATGTAGAAAAAATAAAAAAGACATACAACCGCTATAATTTTATGTAATCCGCCAATATATACCTGAGTTTTTTACTGAATTTTGTTGTTAAATCTGCAGAGATTAAAAACAAGGATAAATACTCTCATTGTCATGATAAGAAGACTGATGAGATTTGTAAAGTAACTTTTTCTGCTTATTGAACCCAACGCGCCGCTGTTATGCAAGGGTGCTATAATTATTAATTTATCGACTAATTATATTTTTTTGTTAATATTATATTAATAAAAAATTAGAAACATGCACAGTAATAATACCACAACTCCGTGGGAGCAAACAAAAAATTCATTTAAGTCTTTTATGGATAAGGCTAAAAAAAACACAAATAGAGTAATTCCTACCTTTAAAGCTCGTGTAGAGGATTTACCTGAGTCCTTAGCGGGTTTAAAAACAAATGTAAACAAAGCAGTTTCTGGCGTTAGAACTAATGCAGAGAGCTTATCAAAACTTCTCAAAGATAAGTTTCAAGATACAGGAAAAACCCCCGTCAACGTTAAAACTAAGAGAAAATATGAGGTAGAAGACTTACCTAAATTTTTCAAAGATAAATCTAAAGAGATAGGCAAAGTATTTTCCAATGAAGTAGTAGAAATCAGCACTATTCGCTCAAGAAGTGTTGTAAGTGATACACAAGAGTTTTCATTTAAGCTAAGATTGCTAACAGCAGCAGATGAAGACGTCTCTAATATAACCCTACCTAAAATGCAATACTTGATTGGCTTTTTCAAAATCTATCTCCTTCAAGAAAAAATTTTTACAGCCAATATAAAAGTACCAAAAGAAAGTAATGCTCCAATTCAAATCCTTCTGCAGGGCATAAAGATAACGCTGCAAACAGACGTTAAAAACATCAACCTAGGTAGCTTGCAACAAATCGAGATATTCTTGAATAAGCAGCTAAAACATGTAGAAAAAGCCAAAAGCGAGGAGCAAAGTCAAGATACATTACAAATAGAAGAAACTGAAAATAAAAACGAAAATGTGATTGAAAAATAAACACGCAAGATAAACAAATTGTGCAAGGTTCGTTTGGCTACAATATAGCAAGTAACAGAAAGCAAATTACACGTGCACCAGTAATTGTTGCTGCAATGCATGAAAATATTTCCTGGTTTAGGTCTCTTTCCCCACCTAGCAGGGGTTGGAATGAAAGGCGATGATGAGTATTTAAAAATGTATATAATGTATTTAAGGGTCGCGGGCTTCGTTCACTGACTTATGTTGTACAGAATCACCATTTAGACAACCACTGGCCTTGAGTACGTTGTAGAATTCCCGAGGTTGAGTGAGAATGTAGTGCAGCTATAAATATGGTGTGGTTCAGCAGCTTGTTCCGCAGGGCAGAGAAAAAGCAGCGCCAGCAATCCTTAGCTCGCCGTTAGGCCTAAGCCTTGGAACCCTGGAATCCCGTTTAGCGGGTATTAAATCAGGTGCACATAAGCTTTGTTAGATTGCCATCAACCAAAGCACAAAGGAAAGGAAGCAGTGTTGCTATGCAAGGATTGGTTTTCAAGGATGTGGCAGTCAAACTTTGTACCATGACTTGTTTTAAAACGTTACCCTCCTTTTTCCAATAGTAGTCGGATAACGCCTTCAAAAGCAAAAGCAATATAAAAATACTAAAAAAAATAATTAAATTCAATACTACGCTTTTGAGGTTAAGCCACATAAAGCTGCGCCATGCTAAGATAAACTTAAATATTTATAATTACTACGCCTAGAAAAAATATCACTGCTACATTGAAAGTATATCCAATGAAGGTTATAATAAATAATTTATATTAAAATTTATTTAACTTAAAATGGTATTAGGTCTAAAGGTTAACGAAAAACAATGAAATAATAAATTGAATGTACTTACATTACATATTCACACATTTAAAACTATCAAAACTACAAAGGCATAAAACACTCACCCAAAATGGGGTTAAACAGTATCACAAAAAAAAGAATTATAAAACAAAAGAATCGTCGTAACTTTTAAATTAACGACACTAGATAGTTGGGACATACGGCTAGTCGCAATTGAGTTAGGAAGCCATCCTTCGCCGTGGCCGGAAGAATCCGGTTCAAGGTGCGCGGCGGTGGTGCGCCCCGCGAAGCCCCCCTCTCCCCGTTGGATAGACCGGTTACAAGTGCGCGCGCGCAACACGGAGCACTTACCATGTAAACTATCTTCCAACATTATCAACAATATAGCTGTAACGGCTTTAAAACCGTTACATACCCCCCTTTTAAGGTTAGGATTTTTCCTGTGAAAAATCCACACCTAAACGACTACGGGTTACGTAAGTTTGAAGTCTTTAACGTGCCACAAGCCTATGTTGTTACCGAACATATCCTCAAGCTGATAAACTAATTTAGACTTCTTTTCCACTACACGACATTTTACAAATTTAGGAGCTAACTTCTTAGAAAATCTCTTGTCCTTATCACTGAGGTAAAAAGTTCGTTTCCAGATTATATCTCCAATGTTGAACTCTATATTTTTCCGTCGTAAATTATAATTTGCGCTGCTTCGAGAATGTGCTTTAATAAGAGCCAATTGTACCTTGTCAAATATCTTATGTAGTGAACCGAAATTTTCAGCATAACAATCCCTTGGGCTAAAAATTAACTCATTGATTAAGTCCGTATCGGTATAATGGGATCCGTCGGCAACTAATTCTCGACCGAAAACTAGAAACGAAGGAGTAAAATTAGTGACCTCATTTACGGCACTATTCAATGCAAACTGTATCTTGGGAATGTTAGAATCCCAGGATCTGTGGTCGTTATCAACAAAAGCGGAAACAGCTGTTATGATTGTCTTATTGTACCGTTCTACTGTATTTACTTGTGGTGTGTACAGGGAAGTATAATAAACGTTAGGTACGTTGTATTTTGCAAGTAATTCCTTAATAATGTTACCAGTAAACTGTTTCCCGTTATCCATCAGGAGCGTACTTGGTATTCCGTGGACTAGGAAAACTTTATCTTCCAAAATATTGGCTATAATAGCTGACGTAGCACGACGTATAGGAAAGATTAGACAGTACTTAGAAAAGCAACAAGTAACAACAAATAAAAAAGTATTCAGCTTCCTGGTGACTGGTAAAGGACCAACCAAATCAATGCTTAGCATTTGAAAGGGGCGGCAACAATCTTTTGGTCTACCTATAGTACCTAGGGTAGTGTGATTTGGGTGCTTATAAGCAAGGCAGATTTCACAATTAGTTACAAAGTCACTCACATCTCTTAGGAGCCCGGGCCAAAAATAGTTTAAGCTTAGACGTTTGTGAGTTTTGAATATACCAAAATGACCAGATGTAGGTTGCGAATGATTTTTAAATATTATATCACGTCGGTATTCAGAAGGAATAACTTCTTTCCATTCATATTCCCTTGTTAAAGGGTTAATTGATTTCATGTATCGGAATAGCCTACCATTTGTAACGCAATAATTTGGAAATGAAGTTGGGTATTTTTGACAACCTTCATATATATTTAAGTACCATGAGTCACCCGTTTCTAATGAATCCATGTTATCCTTTGAGCGATCTATAGCGGCTATGGGTACAGATCGACTTAGACTATCGGGAACTATGTTTTGTGATCCTTTCCGGTGCTTGATTTCAAAGTTATAAGCTGAAAGACGGACTCCCCAACGAGCTAGTCTACCAGTTGGATTATTTAAATTAAGGAACCACTTAAGCGAGGAGTGATCAGTGTATACAGTAAATCTGAGACCATTCTCTAAATAACACCGCCAATGCTCAATAGCGGTAAGTACAGCTAGAGCTTCACGTTCTGTAGCACTATAGTTACGCTCCTGTTGCAATAACGATTTGCTCATGTAAGCTATGACCTTCTCCTTTCCATCGATTATTTGAGTGAGTACTGCTCCCAGACCATAATCACTCGCATCGGTATGCACTTGGAAGGACTTGGAATAGTCTGGACATGATAGTATAGGCGCAGAAACAAGATGAGATTTCAGAGTCTGGAAAGCTTCATCAGCCTCGGCTGACCAAGTAAATGAAGGTGCATGTTTACCCTGAGATGTTAATTTGTTTAGGGGCATAGCTATACTACTGAAGTTAGGAATGAACCGGCGATACCAAGACGCAGTGCCCACAAAACGTCTAACTTCTTTCCGATTTGTTGGAGTGGGATAATTAACTATCGACTCCACCTTCTCAGGATCCGCCTGTAGACCGTTCGAGTTAACAATGTATCCTAAATATTTTAATTGAGAACGGAAAAACTGACTTTTTTCGAAATTAATACTGAGATTTGCCGTTTGGAGTTTTTTAAACACGCGCATTAGTAGCGATATGTGCTGGTTAAAATCATTAGACGTTATAATAACATCATCTACAAAAACAAATACTCTATGCTCGAATTCAGGACCATAGAACAACGTGTCCATCAATCGCTGCTGTGTAGCAGGAGCATTGGTGAGACCGAATGGCATTGATTTGAATTGGTAAGTACCACGTCCAGGAATATAAAACGCCGTCTTCTGTCTGTCTTCTTCCCGGATTAGTATTTGCCAAAAGCTTTTAGACAGATCGATACTGGATAGGTATCTAGCGTCACGTAAGTTATCCAGTATTTCGGAAACGTACGGTAAACTATACGCGTCTTTATTTGTTACCGCATTAAGTTTCCTACTATCTAAACAAAACCGTAATTCCCCGTTCTTCTTCGGAGTTAGGAGAACAGGAGATGACCACGGACTCTCACATAGCTCAACAACATCTTCCTTTAACATTTCGTCAAGTTTTTCAACCAGGATCCGTTGCTTTTCCGGTGACATCCTGTAGTATCTCTGTCGAATGGGGGCAGCATCCCCAGTATCGATAGAATGGGTAGTCAACGAAGTACGACCTAAGCCACGTTCCTCATACGAAATACCGCGGAATTGAGATATTATGCTATCAGCAACATGCTTTTGAGCAACAGTGAGGTGATCGTAGGAGTACAGAAGTTTAGGACTTCCGTTATGTAAATCTGTTGTAAAAACATTGTGTGACTCTAATGTAGTTATGCTATCTAAATGTTTAGGCAATAATCCGAATGACCGCCAAAAGTCTATGCCCAATATTAGACTGTGTTTTATGCCTGGCACCACATACGCCGTGATGACATGCGTTTGATTTTGGAAGTTAAGAGGAACGTATATAACTCCCAACGAATTGAGCTTTGCACCGCCAGCCGTGACGAAGTGAGCTGCATCGCTGTTCGCTAACTTAAACCCCGATTCTAAAAGAATTTGATGGCATCCATTACCTAAAATAGTCGCAGAAGAACCAGTATCTAGCAGACCTTGTAAGGGTATATTATTAACAAGAACAGAAACATACAGCCGAGATTTATTAGTGTTATCTTGGATTGAAGAAACCGCGTTAAAAACGAAAAACTTTGAGATAAAGTTTAGCCACTGACGCCATTCAGCCATGTCAGAAGAACAATTATGTTTTTTATTAACGCTCGTTTTTCAATCCTGATAGCCTAGTTTTTTGAATCAGTCTTGCTAGGATTACATACTGCGCAATTTGGAAAAATAACATCTTTCTTTCCGCATTTAAAACATATAGGAAAATGCTCTTCTTTACAATTCCCCAATGTATGACCGTTTATTCTACATCTAACACAAAATAATGGCCTAGATGGACCAACAGTTACGGAATTTACCGCTATTTCCTTGTTTCCGTATTGAATTAAATTCCGAGGCGTATTATTATAGTTTGCAGAATAATTAGAATAAGTTCTATTAGAATATTCCTTAACTATTTTATTCTTGCTACCCGTACCGGTATCAATAGTAGGTTTGTATGCAAATTCAGGAGCTAGAGTATTAGAAGTAACCCTGGGTGGCTCATGGAATTGAGAAAATCGATCCTGAATGGTCTCATAATGCCGACACGCAGATTTCAAAGCATCAATGGTTTTAATTCCTGGAGATGCAGCCAACGTACTGGCGTAGCAAGGACGAATATTATGTAATAATATTTCCAGTTTATTTTCCTCTGACAACGGTCGGTCTAGACGAGAAAACATACCCTGCATAATAGATGTGTAAATGATAATGTTCTCGTTTTCACCTTGAGTGCGCGACTGAATTTCTATCACAAGCTTATAGTCGTAGTCACTACTACTAAAATCCTCTTTTAGTAAAGTGCAAAGGTCATTCCAAGTGTTAATTCTATCCTTGTTACAACGATACCAATGCAAGGCGTCATCAACAAATAGCTCAAATGCCAAGGACAAGATTTTTTCATAAGATAGTCCTCTCGATAGTACAAATTCTTCAACCTTTTGTATAAAAGAACGAACGCAAGATTTACCATTAAATTTGAGCTTATAGATATCAGATGAAAAATGTCGGTCGCAAGTTACTGCAATATTGGAAGAGACAAGTTCAGGTGCTGGACCAGCAGTAGCAGCAGCAGTAGTAAAAGAAGAGGCTGGATTAGGCATTTGTGGACGGTAACTAGATAGCTCACGATACTGACTATTAAAATTGGATAATTGATTTGTATGCTGTTCTGTTATATTTGGAGTGGACTGAATACGGTTTAATCTATGATAAATGTGATTAAGAATAGCCTCTGTGCGTAAAAACAATTTTTTATCAAATTTTTGTCTAATACTCTTTATGTTTGTCAAAGATTTAACTAGGGATTCTTGAACCCCTTCCAAATCATCGCTAGGGTCAAGATGTGACTCGAGGATATCCTCCGATGGTTGTAGCACCACTAATTTAACGATCTGTTTTCTAAGTTCAAGTACAGAGTCACCTGAGCCTCCACGAAGTTCGACTTCGTAAAGAAGTTCCGCTTTTTGTAAAGATAAAAATTTTATGCTGTACGCCATTTTAGATGAGTGTTGGTATCAATACTAATGAAATATAAAATATTGAAAAAAAAAAAAAAAAAACTAAAACAGAAACAAAAAAAAAATAAACACAACTGATATAAATACAAAGAAAAAAAACAAAAACATAAAATAAAAAGATACTAAAATTAACTACAAGAACAAAAATTACGAAAAACTTAAACATTACAGAAAACAATATCTAAACACTAAGCTAATTTAGTTAATGGTACTTACACAATTACAACAATATAGCCTACACCTATGAAAATCCATTCCAAGCAAAAGGTGAACTGCACAATTCAGTCATGAACGAATCTTATAGTTGGGCGCCAATGTCACACTCCCACTACCTTCCCCACCTAGCAGGGGTTGGAATGAAAGGCGATGATGAGTATTTAAAAATGTATATAATGTATTTAAGGGTCGCGGGCTTCGTTCACTGACTTATGTTGTACAGAATCACCATTTAGACAACCACTGGCCTTGAGTACGTTGTAGAATTCCCGAGGTTGAGTGAGAATGTAGTGCAGCTATAAATATGGTGTGGTTCAGCAGCTTGTTCCGCAGGGCAGAGAAAAAGCAGCGCCAGCAATCCTTAGTTCGCCGTTAGGCCTAAGCCTTGGAACCCTGGAATCCCGTTTAGCGGGTATTAAATCAGGTGCACATAAGCTTTGTTAGATTGCCATCAACCAAAGCACAAAGGAAAGGAAGCAGTGTTGCTATGCAAGGATTGGTTTTCAAGGATGTGGCAGTCAAACTTTGTACCATGACTTGTTTTAAAACGTTACCCTCCTTTTTCCAATAGTAGTCGGATAACGCCTTCAAAAGCAAAAGCAATATAAAAATACTAAAAAAAATAATTAAATTCAATACTACGCTTTTGAGGTTAAGCCACATAAAGCTGCGCCATGCTAAGATAAACTTAAATATTTATAATTACTACGCCTAGAAAAAATATCACTGCTACATTGAAAGTATATCCAATGAAGGTTATAATAAATAATTTATATTAAAATTTATTTAACTTAAAATGGTATTAGGTCTAAAGGTTAACGAAAAACAATGAAATAATAAATTGAATGTACTTACATTACATATTCACACATTTAAAACTATCAAAACTACAAAGGCATAAAACACTCACCCAAAATGGGGTTAAACAGTATCACAAAAAAAAGAATTATAAAACAAAAGAATCGTCGTAACTTTTAAATTAACGACACTAGATAGTTGGGACATACGGCTAGTCGCAATTGAGTTAGGAAGCCATCCTTCGCCGTGGCCGGAAGAATCCGGTTCAAGGTGCGCGGCGGTGGTGCGCCCCGCGAAGCCCCCCTCTCCCCGTTGGATAGACCGGTTACAAGTGCGCGCGCGCAACACGGAGCACTTACCATGTAAACTATCTTCCAACATTATCAACAATATAGCTGTAACGGCTTTAAAACCGTTACAGCCTTCTAAAAAGAAATTTGTAGCAGCTTTAAGTAACGTAAATGGATTAAAATCCTTTGGCCTTAATTCACTTTGTAATAGAATTAAAACCATTGCAAGTGGTATTGTTGCAAGTAACGAAACGAGTAGAAAAGTAGTCGTAAAGGTTAGATATGTTACAAAAGCAAAAAATAAAAAGAAAGATGCTATCTTAATTTTATTATTCTTAAAAAATATTTCCCAATATTCCTTTTTACTTATTTTTTTCTGCTTTGCAGTTTTTATGTCTTTATAAACGTAAAAAGTTTTTATTTCAGATCTAAAAAATACTGTAGCGAAAGATAAAAAGACATTGGCCGGATTAACTAAAATGCTTAAAGAAACAAAAGCTGCGAAGTAGCTTGCTGTCTTTAATCTGTAAGAGCCTTTTCCAGGAAATTGTATTTGGGAAATACCTATCATAGCCTATTCTCTATAATATTATGATATTGTAGTAATAACAAATAGCCTATAGATGTCAATGCTTAAGTATTTTACTGTCTACGCATTCATCGTATTCAATTTCAACTGTAGAGTGTGCGATTTTGAAACTATTTAATAGTATTTTTTTTATCTCATACAGAATATTAGTATGTTGCCCATTTTGCTTTATCTTGGCATGCATGGTAAGTATAAAATAATTATCAGATAGTGACCATGTATGTGGTGTACATCTATCACTTCAGGTAGCTTAGATATAATCTCACTTTTTATCTCCTCAGCAGATACACCCTCGGGTGTACCTTCAAGGAGTATATGGCAAGAATTCTTGAGAATTTTATAGCCACTGCTTAAGATTATTACGCTAACAAATACTGACAAAATAGGATCCACTACTTGCCATCCGGTAAGCATGATAATTATGGATGCAACTATAGCAGCTACAGAGCCTAAAATATCTCCTATGACGTGCAGTACAGCACTTTTTATGTTTATATTGCTTTCACATTTACTATGTAATATAAAAAAGACTATAATGTTAGAGATCAGGCCAAGTGTGGCAATTATTAGCATTACTTTCCATTCTACATTAACTGGAAAAATAAATCTTTTTATTGATTCAATGATAATGACTGCTGCAATGAGAAATAGAGTTAAGCCATTAACAAACGCTGCAATTATCTGCAATCTGTGATACCCATATGATCTTTGTAAATCAGATTTCTTAACTGAAAACTTGTGTGCTACCCAGCTTAAAATCAAGGCAAAAAGATCAGTGAGCATGTGCCCTGCATCTGATAAAAGAGCAAGCGAGTGTGAAATTATTCCACCTGTTTTTTCCCATAAGCATTGTTATCGCAACTATTATTATGGAATAAATTAAGCGCTTGGATGCTGCTGCTGAATGTTTGCCATTGTGTACTGCTGTCATATAAAATCTTTTCGTTAGCAAAAACGTGGGTAACACTGGACTCGAACCAGCGACCCCTTGCACGTCAAGCAAGTGCTCTACCAACTGAGCTAATTACCCATCGTAGCTTTAGTATAGTGCTTCAGTGAAATGAAAGTCAATTTGCTTTTAGACCTCTTGCTGAATGAAACTCCTTGACAAACTCCGCCACTTTCATTAATATAAAAATGAGGGTATTTTATTATCTTCAATCTGTGCAGGTTAACACAACAAAAGTATTATACAGTCTTCACAATGTTTCTGATTTTTTACCTATAAAAGCTGAAACGGGCTGTTTTAAGACAGTATAGAACATCGATTTTCAGAAGTAACAACTAGCTAACACGGGTGCCTTTTTTCTACTGGTAAATTTCTTAATATTTATAATTTTGCTACTTGTTAGTAGCTGCCTGAGGTTAGCTATAGAATTTTATCTATATTCTCGATTTTTCATATTGAGTTAATTATCTATACTTTTTTATTAAGATGTAAATTATATCAATATGAGAATTTACACTTTCTTAGCGGAAGTAGCTTTATGCTTGATATTGTAAAGACTAATAAATTAGAGGTTAGAATTATGACAATCAATCAACAAATAAATAAAAATATAACTCAAGAAGAATACTTTAACAATAAGCATACCATAGAAGTTAAAGATTTAAATATCAAAGTAGAGGTTCATTCTCATGATTTAAGAACAAGTAAAGTTGCTCACATTGAAAGTGAGATAAGAGAAACAGCTACTAATTTTAAAGATGCATTTAAGCTGGAGCCTGGTAGCTCAGAACAAACATTCAAAATTTATGTGTTTGATGATAAGGCTGATTACACTCACCTTGGTGGAAGCAAGCATTTCGGTTCTCACCTCCTTGGAGATGAGGGTGGTAAATGTTATCCAGGAGGAGGAGATGGTGTTTGTGCTACAATGTACGTCTATAAGCAAGGTGGCGTTCATAACCTTCAGCATGAATTTGCACATGGTTTGACTTACTTGGCTACAGGAGGCGAATCTTTACCAACAGTATTAATGGAAGGAATTGCAGATTACTTTGAGCACCATTCAAATCATAAGTTCAATGCTCAAGGATCAAGTATTGACAAAACCGAAGCTGCAAATTTGGATTTAGATAAAATTTTAGATTTAGAATATTCAGATGACAGCGAAGCAAATAGCCTAGTTTATAAAACAGGTCATGCGTTGGTGATGTACTTACAGGAAAAAGATCCTAGTTTATTAAAAGATTACCTGGATACTTTACATGCAGGTAATTCACATAAGTCAGAAAGGTTCTTGGAAAGTATAAAAGGGCATAATGCTGACTTTAAAAGTTGGCTTACTGAGAATGATACAGGAACTGCAATGGAACACCTCAACGCTTTGCAAGTTACAAAAGGAGATTTTATAGCAACTGGTCAAGAAATAGTGGGTGGAGAAATTAAAAATGTATCCTACTATAAAGCAAATATAGAAAAAATGGATGGAGAAAACGTTGGAAATTTTTCTTCTGTAGAACATGTTGCATTTTATGATGTTGCTCGTGCTATTAATAGGACAACAAATGATAACCTCGATATATCAAAGGAATATCATTTCCTCAAGGTAGTAAAAACTTCTGATGGACAGGATAAACTAACTTACTCTGACCAACAAGGTAATGAATATCAAAACAGTCAAGAGTATAAAAATCAAAAATATTAAAAAAAGAATATTATCAAAATATGATACAAAAATTAAGAGTGAGGCCGACAAATTCGATAATTTGAATAAAGAACGTGGTGAAATGTATCAAAAATATCATAAAGGAGAGATTACTATTGAAGAATTACGTAATGAGGAAAATACAAAATACAGACCAGCATTCTTAAAGTTTGATCAACTAAAAAACAAAGCAGTTGATGAGATTGAAAATAATCCTCAGGCAGCAAAAATATTAGGAGAGCTGGTCAATATCGATCCAAACTTGATAAGAGGTACAAATCATATTGATCTACAAGAAGGCAAGATTTTTTCTATGCAAGCTCTTGGTCACGGAAATATGGGTGCACTATCTATATATGATGGGAATACAAAGCTCGGAAAGTTGTCGAGCGAATCGGGCTTTTTTAAGCAAGTTGAAGGTCAAACTAAAGAAACTTTTGTTTTTGAGGACATATTGCACAACTTGAATACTCAATATGATGGAGGTGCTTATATGGCAATTACAAAAGAAAACGGTCATTATAAAGCTTCTCTGATAGATGGTAGAACGGTTGAACGTGATGAATACTTTGATGAAGCACATTTACATGAAAATGAATTGTTGCATCCCAGCACTGGACACATTCAAAAAGATTTAGATTCTCTTCTTCTTAGAGGAACCAAAATTCTAAATCATCAGGATTCAAATCATGCTCAATATTCTGATGAGCAAAGAGAAAGCGGCATAATCGTAGAAAAAGGAACATTATTGGATGATAAAGGGACTGATAGAACAGACGACGATGTATACGAAGCGGTTGTAAAGCAAGGAGGCAAAAATCTACATGAATTCAAAAATATGGGTTTCTATATTACTGAAGAGATAAAAAATGAAAGAGGTGAAGTTGTAAATGGGAGTAACTTATTCATTCATGATCAAGGAAAAAATGTGCGCTATCAGTTACCTGAAGAAGTTACTCACCTAAAGTTAGTGCAAAAGGATGACGGATACAAATTGGCACGAGCTGATGAACGTGGTAATGAATATAGGTATGATGCTCAAGGTAATGCTATACCAGAAGAATACAAATATATCAACCCAGTATTTGCACATGAATATGAAAAGAGAGATTATTCTCATAAACATATAAATGTGGGCCTTATAAACTTAGAAAAATATGCCCCTGGTAAACTTTTTACCATTAAACATGATCCAAATGATTATCAGATACAAAGAAACTCGAGTGGCGAAATAGTGAGAATCAACAATCAAAGATATTTCACTAAAGTAAAACTATTTGATGGTGATACTGATGAAGAAATTGGAATGTTATCTAATAACTTCCATAACTTCAAAGGAAAAATATTCTTTTCTGCTGACTACAACTACAGTTATAACGATTTCCTCGCATCTGTTTCTCCTCAAGTTGAAATTGAGAACATGGAAAATGGAAGTAAAAAAATAACTTTTGATCAAGGCAGTGGCGATATCGGAGATACTAACAGAGGCTACACGGACTATCAGAGAATATTCGCAAAAGAGAAACAAACCGAAAGTCCAAAAGGGCAAGTAAGTGAAACTAAGACAGAGATTGATACGTCACACATGAGCCATAGTACTACTAATGTTGTTGCTGAAGAGAGAAAAGACAATAGTGAAATACAGTCTGATCAACCACAAATTCCAACAAGGGCAAAAAGGTCAGCTTCAGTGGAGGAGAAAGAGCAGGTAGTGTTGAAAGACACAATCTTGAAAATAGAAAAGAGCTATGATAGAGATGTAGAAGGAAAGCATAAGGCAAATGTAATCATAGATTATAATGATGTGAAAGCCTTGTATAATAGAGCAGAAGGAGCAGATAAGCAATCTGTGTTAGATTTTTGGAACAAACTGCATACATCGGATTATAAGATTGGTGCTTTGCCGGAAGACAAGTATTACTTTAAAGATGGCAAATTTCTAATTCACGATAGTGACACGAAAAAGCTTATAGTGCTACCTGAAGATAAGGTATCCATCAAAATAATGAAGGATGGTGATAGTTATAGTTTGGCTATATCAAATGGTAATGGTAAAGTAATAAGCAGCATTAGTAAAATAGATAATCCAAATTACGAATTGCTATCAGATTCAAGTCACTTCAACTTAGAAACGCAAGATAATATTGAATTATCAGACCAACACCATGAATACAATCTCTATCTAGAGAATGGCTTTGTGACAATGTTCGATTGCACAAGCGATCATGTTTATCACGATCATAACTCGGCCTACATCTAATACATACAAGGAGGGCACTGCCCTCTTCTTGTCATTCAATTTGATGTTACCCCAGTTCTCTCTTCTGTCATCCCAGTGCTTGACACTGGGATCTAGTTAAATTTGTAAGTATAAAAGTAATCAACGTTTCTTATGATGGAAAAATGGATGTCCAGTGTCACGCACTGGACTGACACCAAAGGGGCTACTAGGATGACATTATCTGCTACATACTTGAATCACAAGAGAAGAATTCTGAAGCGAAGAGCTTCAAGGAAATCTTATGCAAAATCTAGTATTTACGGAATTTATATTATTTTCATGCACATTATGGTTTTTATAATTAACAGAGGGTGATATGACTACTACAATAAGAGATGCAGCAGACGATGCTGGTTTTATAACAGCCCTAATGGCATTACAAGAATTTAATGACAAGGTATATATTAAAGCTGCTTCAGCTGATGAAGTTTACACTAAAACAGCTGCTGATACTGCATTTGTTAAAACTATAGATCTTGCAACAAAAGTTGCAGAAGAAGTAGTAAAACAGCCTGTTGTGGATGTTTTAGTTCCTGCTCTTGCAACAGTTGGTACTGATGATACTAAGAAGGTTTACACTAAAGGCACAGTAGATACTAGAATTGTTAAAACTGCAGATCTTGCAACAAAAGTTGCAGAAGAAGTAGTAAAACAGCCTGTTGTGGATGTTTTAGTTCCTGCTCTTGCAACAGTTAGTACTGATGATACTAAGAAGGTTTACACTAAAGGCACAGTAGATACTAGTTTTGTTAAAATCGATGCTTCCAACCTTACAGATGCAGCAAACCAAAAAGCTTTCGCAGAAGTTATTCTTCCTGCTAAAGATGGCAAACAATCAATCTTAGTAAATAAACTTGGGGAAGCTTTAGACAGGGTTCAAGATAATGCTGACGACAAAGTATATGGTGCTCAAGGTAGTGAAAAGATAGCAAAAGATTTCTTAGCTGATAAAGGATTAAAACCAACGCCTACAGATGTAGCCAACGAGCTAGTAAAAAACCAAAGTTTTCAAGCTAGTACCAAAATTGCAGTCAATGCTCAAGATGCAGGATTTCAAGAAGCTGTAAAGGCAGTAATGTCACAGCCATCTTTTGAAATTCCAATAGATCCAAGTGCACCTCTTTCTTGGGATTGGTAATGTAAGTGCCAGTAGATGATATCTCGCTATGTCATTCACTGTTGTCATTCCAGCATGTGATACACAGCTGTACGAACATTATTCTGTAGGAAGATATCATGCCAGTGCCCAGACACTGGCATCCATCTTTCCATCATCATCAGAAACGTTATATTTTAACATTACTTTTATACTCGCAAATTTAACTGGATCCCAGTGTCACGCACTGGGATGACATCTTCCAGCTGTGCATGTGAAGCTAAAATGGCATTCTTTTTTCTAGATTCCAACGGTCTTGATAGCAGGCAAGAAGTATATTTTTCATTTCAACTAATTTGCAGTGATTTTTGTTTTAATGTAAATGGAATATAGTCCTATTGCTGCTGCGTTTGAAACATTTAGACTATCAATTACGTTTGACATTGGAATTTTTAAAAGATAATCACAACTTTCTTTCACTAATCTCCGCATTCCTTTCTCTTCAGAACCAAAAATAATCACTCTTTTTTTTCCAAAATTCTTTATTTCATCTATATTTTCCTTTGCATTCCAATCAAACCCATAACACCAGTAGCCTATCTTTTTTAAAGACTCCATCGTTTTTACTATGTTTGTAACGTATATTAGAGGAACAATATCCAGTGCTCCACTTGCTGCTTTTGCGATAGATGCATTTTCGCTCGGTGAATGGTGATGTGGTAAAACCAGTGCATCAATGTTGAAACAAGCTGAGGTTCTTAAAATCGACCCTATATTGTGTGTATCAGTAATTTGATCTAAAATGACTATAGTAGAGCTGTCACCTGAACCTTCAGCTATTTCTTCGATATTTAAGCTGTGAAAAATAGGAGCAACTTTTAAAGCAATTCCTTGATGATTGACACCTTTGGGTAAAATATCATTGAATATTTTGTTCTCTACTAGCTGAGCTTTGATGCCCTTACTATCTGCACATTGTCTAATTTCTTTCCCACATTCCTTATAGAAATTTTCTGTTACTAACAGTTCTATACACCGCCTATTTTTGTTTCTTAATGCTGAGATACAAGTGTGCTTTCCGTATAGCCAAAAATTCTCATTAGCTTTTGATGATTTCATCTCATTATTGAAAATCAGTTTTTTATAGAATAAGCAATATTTTACTGTGTTTATATATTGTTGTAAAATTATGTGATTTAATTAATGCATTTATGTCGGATGATGAGTTAGATTGGCAAAAAAATGTTAAGCCAATAGAATGTGGAAAAGTTACTTTGAAAGTTGATCACAAAGTAAATATAAAATCTATGATTGATAAAGGTGCCTCTAGTTTACAAGAAAATTTTCTTAATACTGATAATGGTGATTCATCATTTTGTCTTGACTACAATACAAAATTGAAGATCGATAGAGGCAAATATTTTATAAGCGATAAACTCGATTTGCATGGCTATAGTATAGATAATGCTTATTGTAAATTGATAGATTTTATTATCAAAAATTATCAAGCAGGGAATAGGTGCTTATTGGTAATTACGGGACATGGTAATAGTACAGATAAAATAGAAACTATAAAGAATAGCTTAAATAAGTGGTTGAATGACACAAAAGTTCGAAATATGATCTTATACTATCAGCAAGCCATAAAAAAACATGGTGGCAAAGGAGCTTTTTATGTCTTATTAAGAAGAAATAAAGGTTAATTTTAGAGTACCTATTTAGGAGTACCTTTCTTAGAATTTACGTGTTGAAGAATGATTTCTGCTAAACCTTTACTAATTCCAGGTACGTTTTGAATTTCAGCTAGAGAAGCTTTGCTTATGTTTTCTACCGAACCAAAATGAGACATGAGTGCCTTCTTTCTTTTACTGCCAACACCGGATATTTTGCTTAATTGTGAAGCAAAAAATTGTTTATCGCGTTTTTTTCTATGCGAAGTTATTGCAAAACGATGAGCTTCATTACGCAGTAATTGTAAATAAAGCATGACCTTGCTGTCACTTGCTAGAGTAAATTCTTCTCTGCTTGGCACATAAAATCTTTCATTTCCTGCATTACGATCATGACCCTTTGCCATACAAGCAAAAGGAACTTTTATATTCAATATTTCCAATACATTCTGCACTATGGAAACATGTCCTGGACCGCCATCAATCAGTAAAAAATCAGGGATTATATCTTTTATATTGCCAGAGAAACGTCTAGTCAGCACTTCTCTCATCATTTTATAGTCATCACCTGAAATTTCTTCTTTTATAGTAAATTTTTTGTATTCACTTTTTAAAAAACCTTCCTGCCCTACAACAATCATCACACCAACTTGTTGATTTCCAGATATATGGCTATTATCATAAACCTCGATACGCTTTGGAATATTTGGTAACGAGAAAATCTTCCTAAGCCCTTCGAGCTTTTCTAGGTTATTTCTATAATCAGTAATCTTCTGCTCTAGGCTATGCTTAGAATTATTGTAAATAAAATTCAACAAATCACGCTCTTTACTATTTTTCGCATACAAAACTTTTATTGATTTTTGAGTAAGAGCATAAAGTGCTTGTTCTATAATTTCCTTATCCTTAATAAAATCGGGAACGTAAATTTGTGCTGGTGGTGTGCTAACTGGATTATACAAATTGACCAAAAAGGTGGATAAAATTTTATCATTTGGATGATCACTACAATTCTCAATGAAGTAAGGAATGCTTCCATAGTTACCTTTATCTCTGAAAGATAGTACACCAATGCATGCTAAGTCTGCCTCACGTACAACGCTAAAGAAATCTGCATCTGCTTCAAAAGAAAAATCCATTGGCTGCATTTGAATTTGCTGAAGAAATTTCAATCGATCTCTATAGACAGCAGCAAGCTCGTAATTCATCTCCCTACTGCACTTTTCCATTGTAGAAAATAGCTGTCTTTGCACTTCTTTATTCCTTCCTAGCAGAGTATCTTGTGCTTGTTTTACTGATTTGCAGTAATCATCTTTTGTAATTTTATCTACGCATGGTGCTGAACAGCGCTTAACTTGATACTCAAGACATGGTCTTTTTGTTGAAAAGAAATATTGATCTGAACATACTCTTAAGAGAAAAGCTTTTTGCAATGATAATATAGTGTTCTTAACAGCAGCAGCAGATGGAAAAGGGCCGTAGTAATGAAACTCATTCTTCTTAAACTTACCTCTATATTTTGCTATCCTTGGATAATCATGCTTAGAAATTGTTATATAAGGATAAGATTTTCCATCCCTAAGCAAAATATTATAAGATGGTTTTAACGATTTTATTAACTGTGCTTCAAGAAGCAATGCTTCGATTTCATTCTCAGTGATGAATATTTCAACCTTAATAACCTGTGAGATCATTACTCTGATTCGTTCAGAAAGGTTTTCGAATTGAAGGTAGTCGGATAACCTCGACTTCAAGTTTTTTGCTTTACCAATGTATAAAACCTTATTCTTATCTCCAACCATCTTATAAACGCCACAGGATTGTGGAGATGATTTGATTTGTTCCTTATATTGCCTGTAAGATGCATTATAAGTAGTGCCATCACTTTTTCTCACTTTGCTCATCATGTTACTGGCTCTTTTATAAGTGCTTAGAACCTGTTCACCTTCTGGCGTACTAAGATAACGATCCAATATAACAGTTTGCTTTTCTGCTGTCAGCAGATCATTAATATCGATTTTATATATTATTGAATCTACAATATCTTGCCTTATATTTCTGTTTTTTAAAATAACCTTGAACCTCTCTAAGCAAAATTTAAATACTAGCTCTGAAATTTGTTTTTCATTTGGCTTATCAACTGGTGTTGTATTTTTATTAAAGAGAAGTCTTGAACATAAAGATACTGACTTATCTATCAGTAGCCTAATTGGAATATGGAAATTATTTTCAAGTATTGTTCTAATTATACCAATTGTCATTCTCCGCAAACCAAACTGATCATACGAACCAGAGATTTTCTCACCTGCTGCAATTAAACCAACCAAACTATCCATTTTGTCTACAATAGCTACAGCAATCGCAGTAGGAGATTTAGGGCATTCTTGTTCCGATCCAATTGGCTTATAGTGCTCAGTTATAGCTTCTACTACTTCTTTATCTTCTTGAAAGTAAGAAGCGTAATATCCACTCATTATTCCTTGCAATCCCGGAAATTCTTTTACTATCAACGTTGCAAGATCTGCCTTTGCTAAATATGCAGCACGTTCAACTTTAATTAGTGAAGCATGTGGAATAAATATCGCTACATACTTTGACAGAGTAATAATACGCTTCACTTTTTCTTCTACGCTACCGAGCAAAGCATGAAATGAAATAGAGCTCAATTTTTTGACATAGTAATCTAGGTTTTCCTATTTGTCTTGAGACATCAAAAATTGGGCATCAGCAAGACGTGCTTCTAATATTCTTTCATGACCTTTGACAACTTCATTATTGTTAACATTTACAACAGTAACAAAATGTGAAATTTTCTGTCCATTACTTAAAGCAAGATACTTTTGCTGCATGTTAATTATACAAAGTATTACTTCCTTCGGTAACTCTGATGATTTTACTTTACCAAATAATACTATTGGCCACTCTATAAGCCCTGCCAATTCATTAAGTAAATAATCATTTTTTTCAAGTTGTAAGTTCTCCTCTTTTGTAAACTTATTAATCTGATCTAGTATAAATTGCTTTCTTTTGTCCAACTGGAGAATGACATTATTTTTTTCTAACAATTCAAAATAGTCTTCGGGTGTTTTAACAGTAAGTACTGCATCACCTGAAAGAAACCTATGACCATACGTCACGTTGCATGCTGTAACCCCTGCAAAAGATATGGGTATTATTTCGTCATTTAAAATACATAGAATATTTTTAATTGGTCTAACCCATCTCTCTTTTCTTTCACTCCATCTCATACTCTTTGGCCAAGAAAAGTTTTTTAGAATTTCCTCCAGTTGATTTTTGAGAAACCCGCTGATGTTAAATAAGCAGCTTTCTCTCTTAATGAAGTAAAAATCTTCATCGTTTACTTTGCGAATGAGTAAATCTTCTTCACCTTTCCGATTTTTTCTCAAAAAACCTTCGATAGCACTTTTCGGTGCATTAACTCTTGGTCCTTTAATCTCATTGTTAGAATCTTTTAGCTCCAAAGCACTTATGCCATCAATAAAAAGAGCAATGCGACGTGCAGTCACATAAACTTCTATAGATGCAAATTTCACATTATTTTTACTAAAAGCATTAATGATATAGCTCTTAACCTGAGCTGCAGATGAATTCTGCATTCTTGATGGAATTTCTTCTGAAAGACATTCAAACAATAATTGTGACAACATATTCTACTTCGCTCTATATAATTCACAGCATTTTTTTGTTAACTCTCTCACTCTACCAATATAGGCTGTACGTTCATTCACACCAAGCACACCTCTTGCATCAAGTAGATTAAGTAGATGGCTAGTTTTAATACATTGGTCATAAGCTGCTACTGGCAATTCTTTTTCGATAAGGAATTTACACAGTTTTTCTGTGTCCTCAAACTGCCGTTGTACTACTTTAGTATCATAATAATCAAGTGCCAGGTAAGAAAACTCATACTCTCTTTGTTTGAAAATATCTCCGTAAGTTACACCACTATCATTCCACATTATGTCGTAAACATTATCTACACCCTGTATGCACATTGCTAAACGCTCTAACCCATATGCTACTTCACCAGGAATTATTCTGCAGTCAATACTTCCCACTTGCTGTATATAAGTAAGTTGTGTTACTTCGATTCCGTTGCATGTAACCTCCCAGCCAAGACCGGATGCACCAACACTTGGGTTTTCCCAATCATCTTCAATAAACTTAATATCATATTCTTTTGTCGATACACCAAGAGCTTTTAAGCTATTTAAGTAAACATCTTGCAAATTGCTGCCAGATGGTTTTATTATAACTTGGTATTGATGATGCTGATATAAGCGATTAGGGTTGTCGCCATAGCGTCCGTCTGCAGGTCTTATTACTGGTTGCAGATATGCAATTTTTGTTGATTTTTCGTCAATCACTGACATGATTGTTGCAGGATGTAGTGTTCCAGCTCCAACTTCAGACGTATATGGGTGAAGTACACATCCTTCATCAGCCCAAAAATCTTGTAGCCCCTTTATTATATCCTGTAGATTCACGCAAACTGTATATCTTTTAAACTAAATATATAAGCAAATAAGTACTATTCTATACTTATTTTTTTAATAGTGTTTTAATAGTGCCATGGAAATAGTCACTTAAGGCTATTGAACTTTCTTTTACATACTCAAATATGCTTTTATTCAAGACAATTGCATCATGCATAGTCAGATCGCAGAATATAAATGCAGTCAAGTACAATAAAATCACTGCATAAAACACATGAAAAATCCCTTCAAATATGATTGATATTGTATTGTTATAACTAAGCTGTATCGTACTTATCGGCCATGGTTTTATTACTTCTACAATATTAAAAAATAAATAAGGTATTATAAAGAAAAAGAACAAATGCATAAGATCATTAAACCAAAATGGACATTGAAGTAATTGCCTTGCATATACCTAAATAGAATTTACTTACAATATAATAAATTGACATTATTGCCGGCATCGAAAGCGCAACAGTCATCACCTGTCCTGATGCTATTTGTATTACTATATTCTCATCACTGCTGGCTGAAGGATCTTGAGTATGAAAAATAGATATGCCAACTAATTGCAGCACTAACATTACTATTGCTAGCTTGGTAAAAATAGCAGCTACAACTATGCCTGAATTCGGCATTTTATATAGTATAAAATCACCTCCGTATGTAAGCATTAATATAATGTCGGTAATAAATAATATTAGAAAAGAAGACCAATAATGCTGCCAACCCGGTAAATATCCTACTCCTAAAAAAGAGCTTACTATTTTGGCAGGAAAAACCTTGCCTAGCACCTTACCCAAAAATTGAAAAAAAATCCCCATGTCCTAACTAACACTTGACTTATATTTTTCACAATACTGAATTGTAATGGACTTATCAATACACTTCTTGCATAGAAAAAAGGCAAATAATTAAAAACGATCTAAGTTTAGCAATAACCGTTGCCCCTTCTATCGTCATCCCAGTGCCCAGGGATTGGCTCTTTTTTTCTAGATTCCAGTACTGGAATGACATCTTCAATATTCTTACATCTGATCTCAAACTATGGAATAACACCGTTATACGTACTGAAATATGGGCATCATTCAAGTGGCTGATCTCTATGATGGCATCATCCC
Source organism: Dircenna loreta (assembly GCA_963555665.1). Lineage (NCBI taxonomy): Eukaryota > Metazoa > Arthropoda > Insecta > Lepidoptera > Nymphalidae > Dircenna > Dircenna loreta. The sequence continues at coordinate 5,924,153 of OY743101.1, forward strand.
AGTACTGGGACCCAGAACAGGTAATAAGAACTGGTGACGCGCTGGCCTGAAGCTTTAACTATAAATATTAAAAAATTTACCAGACGAAAAAAAGGCAAAAGAATCCCCCAGTAGTGAGTTTTGACCCTATAATAATGTAAATTGGCATTGTAATAATGTGCTAACGCTTAAAATAAGCGTGTTTTGGCTAAATGTAGAAAAAATAAAAAAGACATGCAGCCGCTATAATTTTATGTAATCTGCCAATATATACCTGAGTTTTTTACTGAATTTTTGTTATTAAATCTGCAGAGATTAAAAACAAGGATAAATACTCTTATTGATATGATAAGGAAAGTGGGAAGATTTGTCAAGTCACTTCGGCCAGCTACCTACTTAGATGTTCCACACTGCTAAGTAGATACCAAATTTTTTGCAACATCAAGTGCAGCATAGATAGATAGATAGATAGATAGATATAATCTTTATTGCACACACAAAAACAATAAAATATACAAAACAGTGAAATAAAAAAAAAAAGATACACAAAAGGGGTGCAAAGGCGGTCTTATTGCTAAAACAATCTCTTACAGACAACCTTTTGGAGAAAGGAGTTGTTTACGAGAACGCGGTATAGTGCAAAAAAAAAAAAGAAAACAAATAAAAAATATTAAGAATAATATTACTAATACTATATTTATTCCGATACACATACATACATACATATATATATTCAATACAAAATAATACAATAAATACACATTATTAAATATTAGTAATTGATAGGTAATGAGTATACAAACGACTTTTAAATATTGAGAGTGATCTTGAATGTCGGATTTCAGCGGGGATATCATTCCACAATGCTACCGACTTGCAAGTAAACGAATTACTATAATAACCTGATAGCCTAGTAGGGTTATGCAAACGATTGTCTTTACACGATCTTAGATTTTGTCTTTCATTATCCGAGCCGAGATAGGAGAAACGTTGTTTTAAGTAAAAAGGAGTGTGAGGATTATAAAGAATTGAGTAAAGAAGAGTCAGCATGTGTAGGTGTCTCCTAAACCGGATCGGAAGCCATTTCAGGCGAGCTCTAAACTCGGACACATGATCAAATTTACGTAATCCAAAAATAAACCTAATGCAGGAGTTTTGGAGGCGCTCAAGCTTATCAAGTTGTCCCTCAGAAAGATCTGGATAGGCAGAGTCAGCGTAGTCTAAAAGAGGTAAGAGGAGAGAATGAGCTAAGGAAATTTTTGTTTTAATGGAAAGAAAATTTTTCCAGCGTCTAAGGCCACCCATAGTTGCAAAAACTTTTCGGCTTACCTCAGTGATTTGCGGGGTCCAGGATAAGGATGTGTCAATAAAAATACCCAGATTTTTGATTGTTGGACTAATCTCCAGGGTAGTTGTGCCGACTCGGATGGAAGGTAATTCATCCAATACAATTTTATCCACCTGCTTGCGTCCTCCCAATATTGCAATCTGAGTTTTTTTAGGATTAATATGCAGTCCAAAGGATTCACTCCAAGTTTTAATCTTGTCTAAGTCACGCTTGAGATTTACAAGGGCATTTTGGAAGTCGTGAGGTTGAGCGGCTGCATAAACTTGAAGATCGTCAGCATAAAGGTGATAAGAAGATGAAAGAAGGTAAGTCACAGTGTTTATGTAGATAGCAAAAAGAAGAGGAGACAAAACCCCACCCTGCGGTACGCCAGCAGTGATCGGGCAATATGAAGAGGAGAAGTTACCATTTTTTACACACTGCTGACGCTCACAAAGGTAGCTCTCAAACCATTTAATAGCATCAGAAGAAATGTTGATAGATTTAAGAACACCCAAGAGTAGGTCAAAATCAACAGTGTTAAAAGCGTTGCTAAAGTCAAGAAGCGCAATGATACTTACTAGTTTATTGTCCATATTAAACCTTATATCATCACAAACTTTGACCAGAGTAGTGACAGTGCTGTGACCACTACGAAAACCAGATTGATATTTACTAAGAATATCGTATTTAGATAGGAAAGATTGAAGTTGATGGTGAACTATGCGCTCCAAAACTTTTGAAAGAAACGGAAGAATGGAGATAGGCCTGAAATGAGAGAAGGATGTAGGATTTTTTATTTTTGGAATAGGGATTACCTGCGCCTTTTTCCACGAACAGGGAAAAACGTTGGAGGAGAGGGAACAGTTAAATATGTTGCAGATAATAGGAGCCAACTCATCAAGGAGAAGTAGTAACATTGTACGGCTAATACCATCCCAGCCAGCAGCACCAGATTTTACAGCCAACGTATGTTTTTTGACATCAGCAATTGAAATTGGAGCAAAATAAAAGGAAAGGAAATTGAAACGATTGGAAAAACTTAGTTGCTTTAATGTATTTTGCTTGATTAAATTGTTGATGGGCTCAATACAGGTAAAATGTTTATTTAGACCCTCTATGTCAAGGGTGAGACAAGTGCTCATATGCTGTCTGCCTATTCCAAGGGAATTAAGGAATCTCCAAGTGCCAGCGTAGTCGCTGTTTTCTATAGTAGAATGGATGTAGTTTCGCTGTGCATCTCTACACGCTTTACTACAACGATTTCTCAATAATTTATACTTAGCGAAATTTTCATCACTCGGCTTTCTTTTATATTTGGACTTGCAGGCATTTCGCTTCACCATCAATATCCTAATCTCTTTGGTCAACCATGGAGCTGGCAGGTGTTTCAACTTAACAAGACGAAGAGGAGCATGTTTGTCAAATAAACCAGTTAATAGTGAATTAAATATATCTAATTTGTCATTTGCATTCTGAGCATTGAAGACAACTTCCCAATCAATAAGGTTAAAATCATGGATGAAGGAATCGTTTTTAAAATGTTTAAAACTGCGCCTAGGTAAATATTGCACTTGCACCTGCACGTTTAAAACCAATTAAGGACTCATAAATCACTCTGTTATAATCCAGCCAGCCATTATTTGCTGCAGCTTTTATCATTGCGTATTCACCGCTTACTTGGTAAGCAAAAATTGGAAAATTAAACTTTTCACTTGCTGTTTTTATTACATCTAAGTATGGCATACCCGGCTTTATCATAATAAAATCTGCACCTTCATCTATATCCATTTCGATTTCGCAGATTGCTTCACGTGCATTTCTATAATCCATTTGATAACCACTTTTGTCGATGAAATTTGATGATGCGCACGAACCGACAACTTGCCTGAACGGCGCATAGAAGCTAGAACAGTACTTTACTGCATAGGACAATATTGAGACATTCTGAAAGTTATTATCATCCAATGTTTTTCTTATTTTTCCTATCCTGCCATCCATCATATCAGAAGAAGCAACTATATCGCATCCTGCTTTTGCTAAAACAAGTGCTTGCTTACATAATGCTGACACAGTCTCGTCATTTTCTACATCTATCCTACTGCTTTTTAAAATGCCATCATGACCGTAAGTAGTGTATGGGTCTAGTGCAATGTCTGCAATAATGCCAATATCCGGTACATTTGATTTTACAGCACAAATTGCTTTACAGATTAAATTGTCACGATTATACGCTTCCTCGGCGTTTTCAGATTTTAGTTTACCATCAACTACAGGAAAAATTGCAACAGCATTAATCTCCGAGTCCTTAGCTTGCTGAACTATAGAAATTAATCCATCTATTGAATAACACTTTACCCCTGGTAAGCCAGAAATTGGCTCAATTGTTTCTTTTCTATCATGAACAAATAGAGGAAAAATCAAATCATTTACCGATAAAGTGTTTTCACTCGTTAAATCGCGAACCCACTGACTTGAGCGCCTACGCCTTAACCTTGTATTTGGGAAATTAAACATTGGATCCAGGCAAATTCCCAGTAAAAAGCAACACCCCTGAAATGAGTATCACCCAAAGCACCGATATTGGCAAAAATACTTTCCAACCAAGACGCATTAATTGATCATAACGATAGCGAGGTATTGTAGCTCTAATCCAAATAAATATGAACAATAATAAAATTATTTTCAAGACGAACCAAATCAAACCTGAAATTTTATACAGTAAACTAAGCTCTAATGGGGGATACCATCCTCCTAGAAAGAATATTGTTATCATAGCACTTGCTAAAATCATGTTTGCGTATTCTCCCAAGAAAAAGAGAGCAAAAGGCATTGATGAATACTCGACATTATACCCAGAGACAAGCTCTGCTTCAGCTTCTGGTAAGTCAAATGGGTGACGATTAGTTTCGGCAAGCAAAGAAATAAAAAATATTATTCCTATAGGCATCATCAGCAAATCAATCCAAAATGGCATATTATGTTTCGCTACCACCATCTCTGCGAGATTCAACGTACCAGTTGTAATAACAACTGTAGCAACTATTAGACCTATTGAAACTTCATATGAAATCATTTGAGCAGTTGACCTTATAGCGCCAAGGAATGCATAATTGGAATTACTCGACCAGCCCGCAATGATAATGCCATATATTCCCAAAGTGGATACAGCTCCAACATTAATATTTGCTATTACCTTAGGGATTACTATCTGTTGTCCGTTTTCTGTAATTATTTCAGCTCCAAACGGTATAACTGCCCAGGCAATTAATGCTAAAATAAAGGTGAGCATTGGAGCCATAATAAACAGTATGGTGTTTGCTCTAAATGGTATTATCGGCTCTTTAATTATCAATTTGATAGCATCTGGAAACGGCTGCAATAAACCAAATGGCCCTACTACACTTGGACCATGTCTCAGTTGAATTGCACCAATAACTTTGCGCTCAAAGTACACCAAATATGCAACTGAAAGCAGTAACGGTACCAAAATAAATAAGATATTAATCAGCGTGTCCATGGAAAGCCTTAGTACAATCTGCCATTATTTTTGAAGCACGACTTATTGAGTCTGTCATATAAAAATCATACTTTTTTAAAGTGAAAGGGATATTACTTAATTTGATCTCATTACAGGCAATTGATACCCATTTATTTTTTACTACTTGATCAGCATCTCTAAACTGTGGACCAATAGTGTCTAATTTTTTCCTAACATCAAAGAAACTATCATATAGCAAGGAAAGACCCAAATATTGGGATAAATTTTTTATAATCAACCAATCTTCCTTTGCTTCACCAGGAGGAAAAACAGCTAAATTTGTTCTCTGTACTCGCCCTTCAGTATTTACATAAGTTGCATATTTTTCTGTGTATGCAGCTCCAGGTAGAATGACATCTGCTATATGCGCTCCCCTATCACCATGATATCCTTGATAAATTACAAATGTATTTTCTAATTTTGATGTATCAATTTCATCTGCGCCAAGAAGATAAACAACTTCCACCTCACCACTTTCTGCCTGCTTTAGTATCTGATTAATGTCTTTTCCACCTTTGCTAGGAACAAATCCAATATCGAGTCCACCAACCCTTGCTGCAGCCTTATGTAGTACGTTAAAGCCATTCCAGTCATCTCTGGTCATGTTAAATTTTTCTGCAATTTTGCCAGCTAGAGCTAAAACTGATTCAGAATCATCTCTTATTAATGCATCTTGACCGATAATTATCATAGGGTTCTCACTCGCCGCACTCAGTAACTCGCAGAATTTATGATTTCCCTCTTCTATTTCTTTTAGAACGTTTGGACCATCACCTAATCTTTCAACATTATATAGATATTCAACATTAGGACCAATATTTGCAATAGTGAAATTACCTTGTAAATACCTCTTTCTTATACGTGCATTAATAATTGGTGCTTCTACTTTGGGATTTGTATTTATAAGCAGACACAAATCTGCATTCTCTATACCCTCGATAGTGGTATTGAACACATAAGATCCACGATTACTTGGTATAAGTTTTGCTCTATCCTGTCTGCAGTCTAGATTTACTGAACCAAGCTTATGCATCACTTCCTTCAGCAGAAGCATAGACTCACAATCTGCTAAATCACCTGCAATTGCAGCTATTTTGTTTGGCTTCGTGCCCTTTAGTTTTTTTGCAGCAAAAGTCAATGCCTCACTCCAATCAGCTAGCACTAATTTGCCCTCTTTTTTTATATAAGGTCGATCGAGGCGTTGTACTTTGAGTCCATCGTAAGCAAAGCGAGTTTTGTCTGATATCCATTCTTCGTTCACTTCTTCATTAAGCCTTGGCAATATTCTCATCACTTCAGGACCGCGATAATCAACTCTAATACTGCTTCCTACAGCATCGAGCACATCTATAGTTTCGCAATGTGATAGCTCCCATGGACGCGCTGTAAAAGAATAGGGCTTTGAAGTTAAAGCTCCCACGGGGCAGAGATCTATAATATTCCCAGATAATTCAGAGCTAATATGCCTTTTTATGTAAGTACTAATCTCTATATTTTCTCCCCTGCCAATTCCTCCAAGTTCATTTGTACCTGCAACATCGGACAAAAATCTAACACATCGAGTACAATGAATGCATCTATTCATTGCAGTTTCCATCAGCGGACCAAAATGTTTTTTTGGCACAGCTCTTTTATTCTCATCAAATCTGCTTATTCCTTTCCCATAAGCCATTGTTATATCTTGCAAATCGCACTCACCACCTTGATCACAAATTGGACAATCAAGTGGATGATTAATTAGTAAAAACTCGAGCACTCCTTCGCGCGCCTTTTTTACCTTGGGAGTATCGGTATGAATAACCATACCCTCTGCAACTGACATTGCACAAGAAGCTACTGGTTTTGGAGGGCCACCCTCAACTTCAACTAAACACATTCTGCAGTTACCAGCAATTGCTAAACGCTCATGATAACAAAACCGCGGAACTTCAACGCCCACAACTTCACAAGCTTGAATTATAGTGAGCCTATGCTCTACTTCACATTCCTTAGAATTAATAGTAATTTTAACCACAATTACTATACAGCTTCCCACTTAATAGGATTGCCACTTACCTCATCTCCAACCAAATTGCCGTTATCGTATTGAGCTGACATATAGTTCATGCGTGAATCACGATCTATATACCTAACTGGATTTACTGGCTTATCCTTATACATTTTTTGTTCAGCTTTCTTACGTTGAGTAGGGTTATTTTTACTAGCTGTTTTCGCTTTCCCGCCTGCTGCCATATAAACTCCTAAAAACTTCTTACTTTATTTTAACACTTAAGTACACACCGTCAATGCTAAATAGCTTTAAAGTTTTAATAGTACATAATTACAACCACCATTTGAACAAAATACTTTCTCTTGATGATGCTCAAGTACGTAACTTTAGAATTCCCAAAAAAGAAAATGTAAGTTACTTTGATGATATCATTTTCTACGTCTTATAAATAGACATTCATGTAGCCGTAAATTAAGCTATAAACTCAATACAAAGATCCTTAATTATTAATCTCATAGTATTTCTCAACCAACTTATTTAGCAACCTTACACCGAAACCTACTGCCCCTCTTGGAGAAATATCAGTGCCTTTTTCGTGCCAAGCAGTGCCTGCAATGTCTAAATGTGCCCAACAAGTGTCGTTTACAAAACGCTGTAGAAACTGTGCAGCCATTATACTATCTCCACCAGAACCTGCAGGAGCTATATTTTGCACATCAGCAATCGGCGAATCAATAATTTTGTTATAAGTTTCATTCATAGGAAAGCGCCACAATTTTTTATTTACTTCATTTCCTGAATCAATCAGATGATTTGCTAATTCATCGTTATTTGAAAAAAGACCAGCATATTCATTATTTCCCAGTGCAACCACTATAGCATCAGTTAAAGTTGCAAGATCAATCATAAACTTAGGTGAGAATCTATCCTGCGTATACCACAAAGCATCTGCAAGTATGAGCCTTCCTTCTGCATCGGTGTTTAATACTTCTATTGTTTGCCCAGACATTGAAGTTACTACATCACTTGGTCTTTGAGCATTACCGTCCACTGCATTTTCTGCAAGTGCAACTACGCCAATTGCATTTACTTTTGCTTTTCGTCCAGCTAAAGTACGCATCACTCCAACTACAGTGGCAGAGCCTGCCATGTCATACTTCATTGACTCCATACCACGTGAGGGTTTTAGTGACACTCCACCAGTATCAAACGTTATACCTTTACCCACAAAAGCTACAGGCTTTTGTTCCTTGGAAGCTCCATTCCATTTGATCACTACTAATTTTGGCTCTTTACTACTTCCTTGTGCTACCCCAAGCAATGCTCCCATTTTTTTCTCTTCCATCTGCTTCTTACCAAGCACTTCGATTTCAAGGCCAAGCTTGGTAAGCTCGGTTTTTATTTGATCAGCATAGGATTCTGGATATAAAACATTAGGTGGTTCAGTGGTAAGAGCACGTGCAAGAAATATGCCTTCACCTTCTTGTCTTAAACGCTCAAATGATTTTTCAGCACTACTTAATTGCTCATCTTTTGCTAGCACTGTAATCTCCTCTACTTCTGTAATTTTCTCGTCCTTTTTGGTTTTATACTTATCAAACTTAAAACTACGCAAAAATGCACCGTATGCAACATTTGCTGCATTGCCTTCGATTGAAATTGCTGCTTGCTTGATCTTTAATCTGCTTAGTTCGTAATATATTTTTCCGCCAATATTTAATTCTTTGTTTTCATCCCATTCATCTCTCTTGCCAGGCCCGGCAACTATAACATTCTTTCCCTCTGATGAAGTAATGGAGAAAAATTCACCAAAACCTCCATTGAAATCACTAAATCTTTTGATGCTCTCTATAATTTGCTTATCTTGTAAAACCTTAACGTTACTTATAAATTCATCATTTTCAAATAAACCCACTACTAGCGTTTCAAAATCAGGTAAAGCTTTAGAAATTGTTATCTTCATCGTTGACATCTCCGTTGCAAATAGTTGTAAGCTGCACATAAAACATAGTAAAAACATTAGTAAGATGTTTTTCATATACATTTTAAGTACAACAGCGCTTAAGACTAATATGAACTCCCCTGATATGCAAGGGTTTTATCTTTTATCAGAAAATTTGTTATACCCACCCAAGGTGATATTAAACGTGTAGGTCTTAATGGCACGATCATTATAAGTAAATGGTGCTATCAGAAGGCTTGCAAGTCCACTCTCAATAAGATTACCAAGAAGAAGATCATCACAGTTATCGCAATTATGATCAGCAAAAAACATTTGTGTTGTGAATTCTGGAAAATCTGGATGTTGGACCAAAAAGTTGATGTGCGGAGCCCTATCACCAATTTTACCTGGTACTATTGTAATAAAATTATAATAGCCAAGGTTATTTACTACAAATCTTCCTGATTCAGCAAAATTTGGATCAAGCTCCACATTTTCATCATAATAGCTCATGCCAAGTGAAACCACAGCATTTTGTATCGATAAGCAATTTACATCAGTAACTCTACCCACTACATTTATTAATTCTCCTGCTGCATTATTTGGAGAGCCAGGTTTTCTTCTTAAATTATTTGAAGAGTTAAAGCTTTTTGGCCTTGTTTCAAGATCATAAATCCCTGGAGTTTCAATACAATTAAGCAAAATAGGATCAGCCGCAAATAATGATAAATCGAATATAAATTGTACTAAAAACGCTAATAAGATATTTTTTACATTCATTTTGTTTATAGTGCTTTTATCAAAATTATAGCAACCTTTTTCTTTTATTAAAGACAAGACTTTCTTTGAAGACTCCTTAGAATCATAACTATCCTTTCAGTATATGAGTTTTAGGTTTTAGTACTGCATACACAACTGCACGGACTTCCAATTTAGAAATTGCAAATCAATCCAAACACGCAAGTGTAATGTTACCGCCACATGCTGTAGTGTTGACACTTACAACCTTTTCTATAGAAAAACGTTGCAGATAATTAGGACCACCAGCTTTTGGTCCGGTACCTGACAGTCCTCTACCACCAAATGGTTGTATTCCAACTGCTGCACCTATTTGATTGCGATTGATGTATACATTTCCAACTGATATTTTCTTGCTTATTAAATCGATCTGACTTTGTACACGGCTTTGCAAAGAAAACGTAAGTCCATATCCTGTATTATTTATATCACTTATAACTTCATTTAACTGCGACTTATTAAAACGTATGATATGTAAAATAGGCCCAAACACTTCTTGCTTTAATTGCGAAATTTTTTGTATCTCATAAATGTACGGAGGAAAGAAATAACCATTATAAGAATTTGTATCCATGGGTACCTTGGACAAAAGGTTTGAATCTTCATCCCTTGATATTTTTTCCGTATGTTTAGTGAGCATATCAATAGATGCTTTGTCAATTATTGGACCAATATCTGTGCTCAGTTGTATTGGGTCACCTATCTTTAGTTCTTGAGCTGCATTGCATATCATTTTTATCTGTTTTTCTGCTATATCTTCTTGAATAAATAGCACTCTGAGAGCAGAACAACGTTGACCGCCACTGCGAAATGCAGAAATTAAAACATCCTTAGTTACCTCCTCTAAAAGAGCAGAACTATCAACAATCATAGCATTTAATCCACCAGTCTCAGCGATAAGTGGCACAATAGGCACATCTCTGCTAGCAAGCATTCGATTAATTGTTTGAGCAGTTTGTGTTGAACCAGTAAAAGCTACACCGGAAATTCTATTATCTGGTACTAACGTTTTACCTAAATACCAACCATCCCCTGGAACAAGGTGTAGCACATTTTTTGGTATTCCAGCTTCGTGTAGTATCTTAACGGCTTCATAAGCAATAATCGGCGTTTGCTCTGCCGGTTTTGCCAGCACTGCATTACCTGCTGCAAGTGCAGCTGAAACCTGTCCAATGAAGATAGCGAGTGGAAAATTCCACGGTGATATGCATAAGAAAACTCCTCTGCCTTCAAAAAAGATGAAGTTATCTTCACCTGTTGGACCTGGCAATTTTTTCCAGTCATTCAGTTCATTTTTTGCTATCATTGCATAATAGCGCAAAAAGTCGATTGCCTCTCTTACTTCTGCTATTGCATCGGATAAAATTTTTCCTGCTTCTACAATCAGAATATAAATTAACTCTTTCATCCTTTCCTCAAGCAAATCTGCAGCTTTTTCAAGGCATTTAGCGCGCTCTCCTGCTGAAACATTCTGCCACTTAGTAAAAGCACTATGTGCTATTTCAAGAGCATTTAAAGCCTGAGCACTTGTTGCACTTGACACTTCTCTAATTACATTTTCCAAATGTGCAGAATTCACTACTTCGGTAAATTCCGCACTGTCAAGAAATGACTCCATCAATTATTGGGCCAACTTGCCATTTCTTTTCACTAAATTCCCTTACATCATTTGCAAATTGTGAAACTACAATTGAATCGCTAATATCCATTCCCAAGGAGTTTTTTCTTTCCTCTCCAAAAATATCTCGTGGCAACGGAATGCTTGGATGAGGCTCATATTCTAAGCTTTTTACTTTTTCTAACGGATCTGAGACTAATTCTTCAATTTTAACGTCAGAATCATTTACTTGATTGACAAACGAACTATTAGCTCCATTTTCAAGAAGGCGCCTAATAAGGTATGGCAATAAATCACTATGTTTACCAACTGGTGCATATATACGACAATTGATGCTTGTTGCAAGTTCTGAAATTGCATAATCATACAAACTTTTACCCATTCCATGTAAGCACTGAAACTCAAATCCAGGATGATTTTTATCGGCAAGCTCTATTATAGTAGCAAAAGTATAAGCATTATGAGTTCCAAAACATGGATAAAAGTGATTCTCTTTGCTTAAAAGTTTCTGTGCACAGGCAAGGTAGCATACATCTGTGTGGCTTTTTCTAGTAAACACCGGATAACCAATTAACCCTAATTCTTGTGTGCGCTTGATTTCTGAGTCCCAATATGCTCCTTTCACAAGTCTCACCATAACCTTATGCTTTGATCGAATGGCAACATCTTCAACAAAATCAAGAACAGACAAAGCACGTTTTTGATACGCTTGCACAGCTAGACCAAGCCCTTCCCACTCAGAAAGTGACTCATCAAGACGCAACTGTTCAAATAACACGAGCGACATCTCAAGCCTTTCTGATTCTTCTGCATCTATACACAATGAAATATTATACTTTTTTGCTTCATGACAAAGTTCCAGTATTTTAGTTCTCAGTTCTTCAGCCATATTATCAAATTGGCTAAATTCATAACGTGAGTGCAGCGAAGACAATTTGATTGAAACCCCCTGAGATTTAAAGCAATCATTTATGTCAGCAGATTCACCTATGGCTTTTATTGCATGCATGTATAAATTAAAATACTCTTCCGCATCCTCAACTGTGCAAGCAGATTCACCAAGCATATCAAAAGAGCATAAATACTTACTGTAGTCATCTGATTTCACACTTTCCAATGCTTTTTCTATAGTTCCTCCAACAATAAAATGCTTGCCAAGAATGGATATTGCTTGTTTCACCGCTTTGGCTATTGGCTTTGGCTATTGGCTCTCCTAAATTTTTCAATAACCTGGAAATTATGTGATAGAATTTTGAATCCTCTTCATTGTTTCTTAATATACTGCTTCCTATAATTAAACTCCATGTAGAAGCATTAACAAACAATGAAAAGGAACGCCCCAAGTGTTTATTCCATTCTTGGTTGGCAATTTTATCTTTGATCAATTAATCTATTGTGTAATCATCTGGTATTCTAAGTAATGATTCAGCAAGACACATTAGCGCTACTCCTTCATCATTAGAAAGTGAGTACTGTTGTATAAAAGAATCTATAATGCCTAATTTACTACCTCTAATCTTTTCGACAATTTGTTTTGCAATATTGTAAACTATGTTTTTTGAATCAGCCGAAAGTTCTGATTTTTCTACAAAATAACGTACGTGACTTTTTTCATCAGCACGATAAAATGCCTGCAATCGTTTTCGTAATGCGTTAGGTTCTTGTATAGAACTGATCATAATTATCTACAAAACACCCTTTACCATATGTAAGGTAAGATTATATCATAACTTTGCATCGAATAAATTATTATTTAAATAAAGAGCCAAAATCGATTCAAAAACCTAGTTAATGACTGTGATAGCTCAAAAGGACTGCGCAAGTATATAGCTCAACACTCCACCACTCATCAAGTACTTAACCTCAGTTGCAGTTTGTACACAGCACTTGAGTTGAATGGATTGCTCTGAATCATCCTTTCTTTTAATGATACATTCTAGATTTCCATTTGGTACTACTTCACCTTTTATGCTCACTATCTCACTACTATCAAATATCTTTCTCGTTACTCCATCCTGAAATGCAAGTGGAAGAACACCCATACCGACCAAATTGGACCTATGTATGCGTTCAAAACTTTCTGCAATCACAGCTTTAATTCCCAGTAATGCAGTACCCTTTGCTGCCCAATCCCTACTTGAACCTGTACCATATTCTTTTCCTGCAATGACAACTAATGGGACAGCTTCTCTTTTATATTGCATTGCTGCATCAAAAATTTACATAGTTTCTTGAGAAGGAATATGTTTTGTATAGCCACCCTCAGCGCTCACCATTTTATTTCTTATTCTGATCATCAGCATCATTACGTTGTGGTTACCGCGGCGAGATCCATATGAATTGAAATCTTGCGGTTCAACTCCAAGACCTTTTAAATATATGCCTGCAGGACTATTTAAGGCAATATTTCCAGCAGGGGAAATGTGGTCGGTAGTAACGCTATCGCCAAACATCGCTAGTATTTGCGCATTCTTTATATCAACTATGTTGCTTTTATTGTTCTTAGTCGATAAATTATCAAAATAGGGAGGGTTTTGTATATAAGTGCTTTTCGCGTCCCAATCATAGATTTCACTTTTCTCACACTTTATCTTTTGCCAATGCTCATCACCAAAAAAAACATCCTTATACTTTCGTATGAACATTTCACGCGTCACAACACTTTTAACACAGCTCTCAACTTCATTATTTGTTGGCCATATATCTTTGAGATAAACATCACTTCCATTCTTATCTTTGCATATAGGATCTTTTGTCAGGTCAATTTGTACAGTACCTGCAAGTACATACACAACAACAAGTGGCGGAGATGCCAAGTAATTAGCTTTGACTAAAGGATGGATTCTTCCTTCAAAGTTACGATTACCGGATAAAACTGCTGCAACAGTCAAGTTTTTATCCTTAATATCACTTTCTATATCTTCATTAAGCGGACCGGAGTTTCCAATACAAGTTGTACAGCCATACCCAACCAAATTAAAACCCAAAGCATTTAGATCTTCCTGTAACCCTGATTTTTCTAAATATTCTGTTACAACTTGTGACCCTGGAGCAAGAGAAGTTTTAACCCAAGGCTTTGATTTTAATCCAAGGTTGACTGCATTACGCGCTACAAGTCCAGCAGCAATCATTACGCTTGGGTTTGAAGTATTAGTGCAGCTTGTTATTGCTGCAATAACTACACTTCCATCTTGGAGTTTATCGCCTTCCTCTGACTCATTAACTGAAAATGATTTAGAAAAAGATTCTGCCACTTGCGAAAGAAAAACCTTATCTTGCGGTCTTTTTGGACTGGCCATTACTGGCTCTACGCTCGATAAATCAAGCTTCAGTGTGTCAAAGAACGCCAATTCTTCATTACTACGCCACAGCCCTTGTTCTTTTGCATAGACTTCAACTAATTTAATCAACTCTTTTGGCCTTCCGGTTAAGTTTAAATAATCTAGTGTCTTCTGATCAATTGGAAAGAATCCACAAGTTGCACCATACTCTGGAGCCATATTAGCTATGGTTGCTCTATCTGCCAAAGATAAACAATCTAAGCCATCACCATAAAATTCCACAAATCTGCCAACAACGCCTTTTGTTCTCAGGATATTAGTAATCGTTAGCACTAGATCAGTTGCTGTTACTCCCTCTGAAAGTCTTCCTATTAATTTAAATCCTACTACTTCTGGAATTACCATACTAATTGGTTGACCAAGCATCACAGACTCAGCTTTTATTCCACCAACACCCCAACCAAGAACCGATAAACCATTTACCATAGTAGTGTGACTATCTGTACCGACTAAGGTATCTGGATATAGAACTCCGCTATCGTTACATACAACTTGCGCTAAATATTCAAGATTCACTTGGTGGCAAATTCCAGTACCTGGTGGCACTACTCTAAAATTTGTGAAGGATGACTCTCCCCATTTTAAGAATTGATACCTCTCCAAATTTCTTTTTACTTCCAGTGCAACGTTTTTACCAAATGCAGAAGTGCTTCCGTAACTATCTACTTGAACAGAGTGATCGATCACAAGATCAACAGGTACAGATGGATTTATTTTGCTGGGGTTACCTCCGTTTTTCTTCACATAATTACGCATTGAAGCTAAGTCAACGACAGCAGGAACTCCTGTGAAATCCTGCATCAAAACCCTTGCTGGCTTGTAGCTAATTTCGTGATTAATGTGTTTCTTGACGCAATTTGCTAATATCTTTATGTCATCTAATTTAACGCTTACTCCATCTTCGTTGCGCAATAAATTTTCAAGCAATACCTTGAGTGAACAAGGCAATTTGGTTAAATTTACTCCTAAGAATTTACCAGCGTTACTTAGATTAAAGTAGTTATATAACCTTCCATCAATATTTAAAGTCGTCTTTGCATTTAAAGAATTGTTCATACTGTATTAGTTAAAATTGGAATTACTAGCGCTACTTTTTTGTTGTTGACTTTGCTGCTGATACATAGTTTCAAAATCTATAGGATCTAGCATAAGTGGAGGAAACCCACCACTACTTGTAGTTCTTGCAATTATTTCTCTTGCAAAAGGGAAAAGAAAAGTAGGTCCACCAATAAATAAAGCTTGTCTCACCTCTTCTTCACTTAGCTCTGTAAAGTTTTCTATTGAAAAAATACCGCAATACTTTACCTCGCAAATGAAAGCTATATCATCTTTTACATCTTCATCTTTTACCGTTGCTTTGGCTTCTATATGCAAAGTAATTTCATGAAAAGGCTTTTCTTCACTTATTCCTTTTTTATTTTCTGTTCCTTCTAATTTTGCTGAATTAATATTAACCATTACATTAATATCAGGAGCTTTACTAGAAGGAAGGAATGGCGAATTTGGATTCTCAAACGAAAAATCTTTGACATACTGACCATGAATTTTCATTTTGTGTTGTGACATTTCTTACGTCTCCTTTAATTAAGTTGAGATTTTTAATACTTTCTTATATAATATATTCATTTACAAATGAATAGTAAACCTAACTATAGGTTAATATGAAAAACATATTTTTATCAATAATTAATAATATTTAGATACTTTATATATCAAGGAGTTAAGTTACCATGATAGAGCTTGTAATATATGCTTTACTAGCGGCGTTTATTTTTTCACGCTTATATAATTCTTTAGGAAGATCAGCCAGTCTCAACCTAAAAAAGCTAACAGGTGTATTGGATGTAAGTCAAAGTAAAGAAGATGTGGTAGAAAATATCGAAGATTATATTTATAGTAACGACAAAAGTTCAATAGAAGCTACTTATGAACAAATATTACAAAAAAACAAAGAGTTTTCTATTTCCAATTTTATAGAAGGTTCAAGCATAGCTTTTGAATTAATAATAAAATATAATAAATAAAACCAAGGAAATTTACCTCAATTAAAATCCCTTCTGGACAAAGACTTAAATAACAGTTTTGTGGATAAGATTAAACATCGTAAAGAGACACATGAGTCCATAATTGTTTCTATCGTTTCACAAAAGATCTTAGAAATAAAGTTAGTAAAAAACGTAATATTTATTGCAGTATATTTCCTTTCAGAGCAAATTAACTTCGTTAAGAATAATGAAGGAAACATCACATCAGGTAGCATGTCTACTATTAACAAAGTTGAAGATGTATGGCAATTCAAAAAAAATATTAATTCATCAGATCTAACTTGGTTACTTGTTTCTATTAACTATAAGAAGGCAAGTACTGATAAAAATTTAACAACAAATGACAACTGATGGAAAGTAGACTACGAGAAATAGTACTTGATACTGAAACTACAGGTCTTGATACTAAATCTGGCCATCGAATTATTGAGATAGGATGTGTAGAACTAATTAATGGTATTCCAACAGGTAAAACATTTCATCGATATCTCAATCCAGAAAGAGATATACCTTACCACTCATTTAAGATTCATGGTATTAGTGAGGAATTTTTGGAAGATAAACCACTATTCTCAGATGTTGCACTTGAATTTCTTGACTTCATATCCAATGACATTTTGGTGATTCATAATGCTGAATTCGATGTTAAGTTCCTTAATATGGAGTTAGGCAAGTTAAATGCTGGGTTAATTTCCTCAGATAGAGTGCTAGATACATTACCACTTGCAAGAAAAAAGTTTGTAGGATCACCTGCTTCTTTAAATGCATTATGTAAACGTTTTGATATATCGTTGGAAGGTAGAGAATTGCATGGAGCATTAGTTGATGCTCAATTGCTTGCAAAGGTCTATGTTGAGCTTACAGGAGGATTGCAAACCTTTTTATTTAATAATGAATGTGCTCAGGACAATAACTCTACGTTTATTCAACATATAGTGCGTAATACATAAATAAAGTGCGTAATTTAGCTCGCAGAGAACATTCACCAAGTAGTAAAGAAATTGATGAGCATAAGAAATTGTTAGATAAAATTAACAACCCACTTTGGAAGGAATATATTGAATCAATCAACTAATCAATATATGATTTAACTTTATTGGAAACGCTTTAATGATAAAGTTTATAAGGTTATTGTCTAGTTTGCTAATAACAGTAGCAGCTATCTTCTTAGGTTATTATTATTTTACTAAGCAAGGTATATTTATTTCACAAAATACAGAAATTAAGGTAGGTGGAGATTTTTCTTTGATCAATCAAGACGGACAAATAGTACGCAGTAGTGATTTTAAAAATAAGTATATGATGATTTTTTTCGGATTTTCCTCATGCAAAAGAATTTGCCCTATGAATCTCGGAATAATTTCAGAAACACTTGCAAAGTTAGATAAGAAAACTGACAATAAGCTACAAACATTTTTTATCACAGTTGATCCTGAGCGCGATAACACAGAAAGGCTTAAAGAATTTCATCAGCAATTTGACCATAGAATACAAATGCTAACTGGTGAAAGACAAAAAATAGATGAAGTAGTTACAAAGTATAAAGTATATGCAAGTAAAGTAGATGGAGAAGAGGAAATTAACCATTCTTCAATGATATACCTTATTAGCCCTGAAGGAAAATATGTCACACACTTTGTAGCTGATTTAAATTCAGATGAAAGTCAATCTGATAAGATTCTGGCTGAGATAAAAAAATATGTAAGCTAAACTAAAGAGCTTAGCTTACTTTAAATTTATGCTAACGGCTATTTTGATTAAACTAAGTCGTTTTTTTAATTTTTTCTAGCATCAACTCAGCAGCTTTTTGTTCAGCAATTTTCTTACTAGGAGCGCATGCAGAAACTTTGTCATAACTCTCTATGCAAACTGATATAGTAAATTCAGGATTGTGTGCTGGTCCAGTTTGTTTTACAAGCTCATACTTTGGTAAAGGTAATTTATTTCTCTGAGTCCATTCTTGCAGTGAAGTTTTAGGATCTTGAGGAGGATCGAGGATGTCCTTAGCTAGCTTTTCCCAATGTCGGATACTAAATTTCTCAACACTCTCAAGTCCACCGTCAATATAAATTGCACCTATTAGTGCTTCAAGCGAATTTTCTAATTTTTTTAAGTTACATTTTCCTCCGTTACAACGTTCACTATTATTCATGATAATAAAGTTACCTAACTCTATTTCTTTAGCAACATTAGCAATGGTACTGCCACAAACTAAATCCGTTTTTCTTTTTGCCAATGCTCCTTCTTTTTCTTCAGGAAACATTTTAAACAGCATAACAGATACAACCATATTCAAAACACTATCGCCCAAAAACTCTAGTCTTTCTCTTATTTACGCTTGGGTGGGTTAATGCCTCTTCTAATATTGCATAATCTGTAAATTTATAATTAATAACTTTAGATATTGTATCGCTCAAAATTCTCATACTAATCATTCAATAGAAAAACACTCTCTATCATACCTCTACACTAAAAAGTTAGCTCTATTTCACTAAGACAATATCCATAACTTCCAAAATGTACAGTCTAATGTATACAACCCACTGCTTCAGTAACATTACTAAATCCATCTCTTCTTACCAATTCCGCAAGTTCCAGGTTGATTTTGTTCACAACTTGATGCCCCTGGTATACAAGAGCAGTGTACAGTTGTACTAAAGAGGCTCCTGCCTTTATTTTTTCATATGTATCAACACCACTTGAAATTCCTCCGCATCCTATCAATAGAATTCTGCTTTTAGTAAGCTTATACATGTCACTCAATAACTCGGTTGAAAGTTGAAATAATGGCCTGCCGCTCAACCCACCACTCTCATTATAGTAAGAATCTCGACTTATCGTAGTGTTGCTCACTATTAAGCCGTCAATTTTATATTCTAGTACAAGCTCAGCGATATTTTCTTTTGTTTGCTGATCTATATCTGGAGAAATTTTTAATATTATCGGTATCGATTCAGAGCTATCAATTGATTTTTTGGTTAGAGTAATAGACTTCAACAACTTGGATAATTCTTGTTTGTTGTGTAAATCACGCAAGTTAGGTGTATTTGGGGATGAGATGTTCAGTACTATATAATTGCTCTTTCCATATACTATCTTTATTAAGTCAACATAATTGCTGATTTGGTCCTTTGATGTACTGTTTTTTCCTATATTGATGCCAAAAATGCAATTATCAAGCTTAGTTTCACTTATCTGCTTAAGAAAATAGTCCACCCCTTTATTATTGAATCCCAATCTATTAATTATTCCTTCATCTTTAATTAATCGAAAAATTCTCGGTTTTTTGTTTCCATATTGGGGATATTTAGTTACAGTACCAGCCTCAATAAATCCAAAACCAAATGAGAGCATGGGCTTTATAACTTCCGCATTTTTATCAAAACCTGCGGCAAGACCTACAGGACTCCTAATTTTATTACCAAAAAAGTTTGCATTTAAAGATTTCGGTAGTTCTATATGTTTCCTACAGGGCATCTTTTTTAACGCCGTTATTACCAAGTAGTGAGCAATTTCAGGCGGAAGTAAAAACAATAAATTACGTAATATCATTTGCAAAACACTTTGCTTATTTTTAGTTTATTTTTTACCATGCAACAAGAATAACGTAGAAAGCTGATTAAAGTGAAGTTTATTAAAATAGCAAGTATATAGTTTCTATAAGTAGTAAAAACTATTTTTTCTGAAGGTAAACTACAACTTGATCAGTATTTTTATCTAGTAATTCTAGGTAGCCAAATTTGTTAATTTGAGATTTTATTAGTATAGGAATCTTATTTCGATTTAAATAAAATCCCTGTTTTGATTGTTTTTTAATCCGCAACCTTATATCCCCATTCTCCCAAGCAAGCATCTTATTTATTCCAGATTTTTCCTTACAATCATCTTCATTTACAAATCCTAAATATTCATCTTCTGAAGAATATATTGCAATCTTGCACATTCTATACCCTACCCAATTCCCTAGATATGGATCAGTATCGTTTTCTTCGTAAAGCTCGAACTCTCCTTTGACATATTCCCATGGAGCTTTTGCATCACCTACCTTTTTTAGAAAGAGTACGTTCTGATCAAAGTTTACAATGGTCCTTGTATGAAATGTTGTTAAGCTTGTATCCCATAATAGTTGTTCTGTGATGCTAAAATGCTCTTTATCCTTTTGCATATTTTGAAATGATACAATTATCACATCTGCTCCAACTTCTCTTCCATAATTGATATATTGACTAGCACGCCCATGTTTAGCTGTGAATTATGACTTACCTATTAACAGAAAGTCATTAAATAACGCATTATATATAGTCTGTGCACTGTAAGCTGTACCGACGTAAACTGGCTGTTTATTGGATGAAGGGTACTTTTCTGGTGCAAGATGAGTATATGAGCTCTTTAATAAATAGTGAAAAGTGCAACTGGTAAGCAAGAAGGGCAAACCAATCAATAATAAAACTTTCATTAGTCTCTTTGGCATTTTACTGCTTATATTTTGAATATAGTATCTTATTTTTTTAAATATTTCATTAAAAGCCACACTTCTTGTTAAAATTTCAGAAGAAAAAACGATCTAATTGGAGTAAGAGGCCGGGACCGGAATTGAACCGGTATAAAAGGATTTGCAGTCCTCCGCATAAGCCATTCTGCCACCCAGCCATTTTTTTATGTGTAGATATTAATTATATCTTTTAGCATAGATAAAGCATCCTCTTTTTTTCTTTAGAAAGTGTTGCGCCCGATAATTGAACCATTACCACCACCTTGCTTAATTTCTTTTGCCTCATTGTATATATCATCCACTGACTTTGATTCACCACCAGAAAAAACCACTATTCTTTTTCCTGCAAAGCAAGACTTTTTAATATATTTAATTCTTTTGAATAATGATTCAATATTTTCTATTTTTTCTTTTTCCAAGTGGTTAGTTGGAAGTTTTACTTTTATTATGTTGGCACCAAGCAAAGCCGCTATATGCGCAGCATAAGCAATGACATCAACTGCTGTTTCACCTTCTTTTGAAATCCCTTCACCACGTGGATAAGACCATAGCACTACAGCAAGGCCACCAGATTTAGCCTCAGCTATAATTTTGCGAGCTTCTTCCATCATATCAAAACACTTAGCAGAACCAGGATATATAGTAAACCCAACAGCCACGCAGCCCAAACGTAGAGCATCTTTTACAGAGGAAGTTATTGCTTGATCTTTAGTTAAGCTTTTTGAGTGCAAAGAGTTAGCGCTATTAAGCTTCAAAATAAGTGGTAGCATTCCAGCATAAGTTGAAGCACCAGCTTCGATCATACCAAGCGGAGCAGCGTATGCACTTACTCCTGAATCAACTGCAAGCTGAAAATGATAATGTGGATCGTAAGCATCAGGGTTAACTTCAAAACTTTTTATTGGTCCGTGCTCAAATCCCTGATCTACAGGGAGAATTACTAACTTGCCAGTTCCACCAAGTTTCCCATGCATAAGAATGCGAGTAAGATTCGTTTTTACTCCAGGGTTTTCACTTTCGTAGTAACTTAGGATTTGTTTTACTTCTTCACTCATTAATATCTTCAAATTTACTCAAAGTGTAGCAAAAACTATAGTTGAAGCAAAGACCTTTTTATGCTCTTGTTCCTACGCCTATATTTAAAGGTGTAACTTTAGGATCAGTAGTATGCTGTTGTGGTTTTTCTTGAATCAAATCTTCAAAATACATTTTAACAATAGGAAGAACGAGCGGCATAAGTACTAATTTGTAATCATACCATGCAAATTTTTCCTTGTAGCTAAATTCTGCATCTTCTTCGTATAAACGCTGGATGCAGTGTTCACTATATAGTTCAGATGCTTTCACAAAAGTCCTAAGTAAAGCAATAAGCAATAAATCTAATACTAAATTAACCATCAGCATCGTTCCATATTGAGCAGGCCAGCCCTTTTGTGCAATTTCCGACACTAAACTGAACACAGCAAACGCTGCTGCAATACATATCACATAATTATCAGCAGCAATGAGTAGATTGTATCTCCGATTTAACCTATCCAGACCTTCTTCTTGTGAACCTCTTTGTTTACTTGCTGCATAAATAATACTACAAAAGGATATAATAAATAACCATGGCCAAATTCCTGTACTGAAAACATAAAATTTATAAGCAACACTCTGCACTTTGCCACTACTAGCAAGCTGTGATAAGCAATATTCGACCTTATGTGATGAATTAAGTACCACATTCGCTAATATAAAAAATAAAACTGCCCTATTTACAGCTTTCTCTCTACGCAATAGAATCTCATTGATTCTCCTTTGTTTTTCCCGCACTTCTTGCTGTAATGATATAGATATGCCAGGAGTTCTTCCTGCTTTTAAAGCATTAAGATATTGCTCTAGCTTATCTTTATCTGCACTAAGTTTTTTAAACTTTTCTTCAGCTGCTTTTTTTTCTTTCTCTCCTATTACTTTATCAGGGTGACATTTTAATGAAGCTTTTCTAAAGCGCCGCTCAACTAACTTAAGTACATCATCAAACTCCTGGCTTATTACTTCTTCCGCTTCTATTCCCAGCCTTGAAAATAAATTCCGTAAATTTTGATTACTGTAATATTGATTTCTGGTTAAACTTGCCACTATAGCCTCATTAAAAGATAGTGACTATACTACAAATTTAATACTCAAGCAAGAATTTAAACTATATCAAAAGCAATTCCGTGTTTACCAACATAAATCCTTAATTTCTTTCCTTTAATTAATCGACGATTCAATATTTCTTCAGCTAAATGAACTTTTATCTCTTTTTCAATCAGCCTCTCTATTGGACGTGCTCCCATTTCTTTACTATAACCTGTTTGTGCAAGATAAGATTTTACTTCTTCTTCAACTGAGCAGCTTATGCCCTTTTGCATAAGTTGTTTTTTCAATTCCTGAATAAATTTATCCACAATGTGCAAAATGACATCCGTATTTAAGTCAGAAAAAGAAATAACTGCATCTAAGCGATTACGAAATTCAGGACTAAAAATCCGTTCCATTGCTTTTTCGCTGTCACTAGTATTAAAGTTTTTATATCCAAAGCCAACAGAATTCTTGCTACGTTCAAATGATCCTGCGTTGGTTGTCATAATTAAAATTGTATTAGAAAAATTAACTTTACGTCCGTAAGTGTCTGTAACACACCCATAATCCATGATTTGTAGTAATATATTATAAATATCACTATGAGCTTTCTCAATTTCATCAAGAAGTACTACGCTATATTGATTATTAGATACAGATTCTGTAAGCAATCCACCTTGGTCGTAACCCACATATCCAGGAGGGGAACCAATCATTCTAGATATTGTGTGAGGTTCCATATACTCAGACATATCAAACCGAATAAGGTTCAAACCCATATTTTGTGCTAGTTGCTTCGCAAGCTCAGTCTTACCTACACCAGTTGGCCCTGCAAAAAGATACTTTGCCAAGGGTTTATTGTAACTTCTCAGACCAGATTTAGCAATTTTAATAGAATTAACGAGTGATTTAAATAGTGTTTTTAAATCACTGAAGTTGCATGCTACATCGTAATCGTAGCCTATTTTCATTTCACTATTTTCTCCAGCAACAACAGAAACCTGATTAACAAAAGTTGACTTACTAAATGAACCAACAAAACCAGAAACGGTTGATAATACTGTATTTACTGAAGTATGTGAAGATGAAGCTCCTTCGGAATTAATAATATTTTTATGTGCAAGAGCTGAATTTTCTGTAGCTTCAGTAATTTCTTTTAATTTATCAATTGTTACAACATTATTATCTGAGATATTTAAATCTGCAGAAGAGATATAATTACTGCCATCTACAGCAAAACTAATATAAGGATCTTCCTGGGCATTCTTTGCCATTTCCACCACTTGGCTCACTGCACTACTAAGATTATTCAAATCGTTTGTGGAAATATACGCAGCTTTGTTCTTACCTGCTATAGCTCTAATTCCGACAGTACAGTTTTTAGATTGTGATATTTGTTCAATTTTTGATAGACGCTGAGAAACCGAGGTCTTATTAGTTTCATATATTGTAACTTCTGCGTCTTGATTCTGCTTTTTTATTAGTTTAGTGATATCTGCTGCAATATTTAATATATTCATTTTTCATTCCTTGAGTTTCTATAAAGATTCTGCACCACCTATAACTTCAATCAAATCAGTTGTAATTGCTGCTTGACGAGAACGATTATAAAGTAATGCTAGTTTATTTAGCATTTCTTTTGTATTTCTGTTTGCTGATTCCATAGCAACCATCCTAGCACTATTTTCACTTGCTGCACTTTCAAGTAAAGCAGAATAAAGAGCAGCTGTAACATAATCTTGAGTCAAAGATTTTAAAATAAACTCAATATTTTGTGGTTCATACTCATAGCTGTAATCTGTTAGAGGACTAACTATAGAATTATCAATTAATAATGAGTCTTTACTCCATGGTTTTATTGTTTCTAATATTGGCTTTTGCATGAAGGTATTATAGAATTTACTGTAAAAAACCTTAACTTTATTGTATTTACTTAGATCTATATCACTAACCAAGGCTTCCACACGCTTTAGTGTGATTCCCTTACTATTTTCAACCTTCAAGATATTTTTAGAATTAAATCTATTTTTGCCTGTCTCAAAAGCTTTCTTACCAAAAAAAACAATGTCTACTTTCTTATCATTTGCAATTAATTTGTTTATATGCTCCTGGCTGAATTTAACAACAGAGGAGTTAAAGCTGCCACATAAACCACGATCAGATGCAATAATAAATACTAGGAAAGAATCTTCATTATTGATATTTAGAATTCTTGCTAGTAACTCTTGATCCGCTGATAGCGCTAGTGAAGAAATAATGCTATGCAGCTTAGATATATGCAATTTTGAATTTGATAATTTCTTTTGGCTTTGTAATAATTTTGCTGCAGAAACCATTTGCATTATTTTCGTAGTTTTCTGTACAGATTTAATATTCTTAATTCTTAAGGATAATTCCTTCAAGCTCTTCATTTCGTATACAACTCCAATTTATTAAAATATATAACTGGTAATGTCTAAAAACAAGTTTTTTTAATATGGAATTGGCCTTTCTTAATAATTAACAAGAGTATTTTACTATAAAGCTTGATTGTATATACAATCAAAATGATTGCAGCTCGAACACTTATAATCCCATTGCTTTAGCTCTCTATTACAACCAGTACATTTCCAACTTGGATCAGGAACAGCTTCTGAGTCCATCTTGTTTAGCCAGTAAATTGCTTGATCATACTCTTGTAGCATAATCTTGAGCTGTACCATAACAAGGTAGATTGATATGTAATTAGCTTTTTTCATAGCAATATCTAAATGCTGACTTGCAAGATCATATTTCCCTAAACTAATTGAAGACAAAGCAAGCAAGCAATAACTAAAATAATAATCAGGGCGTAAGTTATATAGTCTTTCAGCGCCTTTACTATTTAATTTGATATACATTCTAGCTGACTGAGGCGTAGGATTTACTGCATACTCTTCTTCCAGCACTGCAAAAGCTTTTTTGATTCTTCCAAGTTTAATATATAATTCTACTTTTAAGTAATTGATGGGCTGAAAAGCTGTACAGCAACCTTGTGCTCTAAGTAAGGACTTTATAGCCTCTTTAAAATTTCCTTTACTTTCGTATTGCTTTGCTAAAGCACAATAAAAAACTGCCAACATTTTCTTGGAATCAAAGGGAAGAAAGATATTGAACTTAATGGCTTCCTTTAATCTCGAAATTGCATTAACCCAATCTTCTTGCAATACACAATTTTCTATTTGAAGGGGAATAGACAGAATTCTATCATTAATTGAACTAGAGCAATATTCTATGAATTTTCGAAAGACGGACCTTTCTTGCTTTAGGTGAATAATCAGTTTATTAACCAGAAGTAGAGCTAAATTACGATTTTTACTTGCAATACTCATCAAACTATGACTAAAAAAGCTGTAATTTCCCGTTTTACCTGCGTTAAAGAGCTATACCAAAGATAATTTATCGCCTTCTTCATTTAGATTTTTAATTAGCTTATTGGTGTTCTCTATATTACCTAAGTCTAAGCTAAAGAAAGCTTCAAAGAGAAGCAATTCTTCCCTACTTCTTCTTCTATTTTTTATGTTAGCAAATGTTGATGAAATAGAAGAACAAAAACGTGCAACTGCAATCAATAAAAATAATAAGACTACGCAAGCAAGAATAACGAAATATAGATCAACACTTATAGTGTAATTGCCTAATTCCAGTTTTATTACTTCACCACTTACCTTGATCCACATGCCAAATAAAAACGAAAAAGCAAAAATTATAAAAAAAATCATGAGATGTATTGTAATAAATGATGATATATTGTTGACGTATTCTTAGAAGCTACAATAAAACCATTCAATTTATTAAGCCATAACTTGAACTCTGGATGTGTTAAGTCGCCTTTTATAGTCGCTATGCTTTGCCAATCATTATCGCTTATTGATTCTTCAATTTCTGCAAATTTTACCTTAAGTGGGTCATTTTGATTATCTATTTTTATCCAATTTAAAATGATTTTTTTTAACAATGTACTTTTATTGTAGTTAATAACAGTAATATTCTTCTCAAAAGAGAATTTTAACTCGTGTAAAGTATCTACTTCTTTCAAATTTTCTAGTTCATTTACTGCATTTTCTATTTCTGGATCGTCAAGCTCTGATATCAAAGGCTTTATTGAATTTATATGATTATCAAACTTGGCTTCTCGCAATAACGAATTCTTCATCTTAATCACAAGTAGCAGCAACTTTGCGAGGTTCTTATGCCTTAAACTATCATCACCTTGCTCACATTGAGTGTGCAGATTTCTCTTTAAGTCAAATATCCTTTTCTCTACTCTAGATTGATTAACTTCAAGCAATACTCTAAGTTCATCCATCTTTTCCGTTAAACCATTTATACTATTTTCACTTTCTTGCTGATTTATTTTGAAAAATATTATGTTATTTATTGCAATATGGCTAACAAATAACAATATAATTAAGAACCAACCTATGCATTTTTTTCGAGTATCATTCATAACGTAATATCTCCGCTGGATCTTGCGCAGCTGCCTGCAATGCAGGAGGAATTGTTGCTAAAAATGACAAGAACAATGCAAGTGCAGAAATGTTCAATACATCTTGAGAAACTAATATCACTGGCAAACTTGAAAAAAAGTATATCATAGGATCAAATAGCTTGATGTTGGTAATGTTTTCTAAAAACACTCTAATATTTTCAATATTGAGAGAAAAAACAACCCCTAGAATAGAGCCAAGACAAGTTCCTGTAAAACCAATGAGCAATCCACAAGCACAAAATATGCGCATAATGCTTCCGCTTGTTGCACCAAATGTACGCATAATTGCAATTGCAGATTTCTTTTCTTGCACTATCATCATCAAACTTGAAACAATATTGAATGCTGCTACAACTATAATTAAAGTGAGAATTAAAAACATCACATTTCTTTCAGTCTTTAAAGCATTAACATAATGGCTTTGCTGAGATTGCCAACTTTCAGCTCTCATTCCTGTTTCTTTTGCTATAGCGTTTGCTAGCTTATTAGCCATAGCAATATCATCTACAAACACTTCTATATTTCTCACATTATCTTTATAATTAAAAAAAGCTTGAGCTGACTTTATGGGCATATACATTAAGGTATTGTCGTACTCAAACATACCCATATCAAATATTGCTACAACTTTATATTCTTTCATTTTTGGTATTTCACCAGACAGTGCGTCAAATCCTTCAGGTGATATAAGAATAATGTTATCACCATAATCAATATTCAAAGCTTCTGCTAATCTTGCCCCTATTATGATACCTTCATCGAATTTTTCCACGTTACCCATAATTACATTATTCTTAACGGTAGTGTTATTATGTAAGTCTTTAGTTGACACACCACGGACTACGCTACCCACAATTCCACCATTTGCTGCAACGATCACTTGATCATTGGTCATAGAAGTAGCTTTTAATACACCTGGGATTTTCTCAATAGATTTTAACACTGCGTGGTAATCTGAATTTATGCTTCTATCAAAGTAAACATTAATATGGCCATTAATGCCAAGTACAGAGTCGAGCAGCTTTACTCTGAACCCATTCATTACA
Organism: Dircenna loreta; assembly: GCA_963555665.1. NCBI lineage: Eukaryota > Metazoa > Arthropoda > Insecta > Lepidoptera > Nymphalidae > Dircenna > Dircenna loreta. The sequence goes on from OY743101.1 coordinate 5,952,888, forward strand.
GACATTATTACTATTAGCGTTGCAACTCCAAGAGCAATACCAATAATAGAAAACAAGGCCATTATAGAGCAAAATCTAGAATTCTTTGCTCGCAAATAGCGAATAGCCATAGTAAATTCAAAGGCAATAGACATTATACTAAGATTTAAATATCATACTTTTTATGCTTCATATAACTGTAATTTTTCCTTTACCTCAAATTAGGTTGTCTAAATTTGCTAAATATAGCTTATAGAATATATTCAATATTCTATATTAAGACCTTCCATATATATCGTCCAATCTTACTATATCATTATCAGATAAAAACTTTCCTACCTGAAACTCAACTATCTCAAGACTCTCTCTTGTACTTTTATTCTCAATTTTATGAAACACCTTCCTTGGAATCTCTATTACATGATTTTTCGTTATAGCATATGTTTTGTCATGTAAACTAACATATCCAACTCCTGATAGTATTATATGGTACTCATCTCTATAGTGGTGAAATTGCTTAGAAGTGCAGCTTAGTGGATTTATAAAAAGATATTTTATAAGAAAATCCTTGCCCATTAAAACTACACTATAAAATCCCCATGGCTTAATCTCTTTCCTTATTGGCTTTACTTCCTTAACTTTATTAATGAACAACATTAGGCTCTTACTTGGCCGTTTATAAACTCTACCTAGTAAATTTTTCGCATCATTTTCTGTCATCAAAACTGGCTCTCTTCCTTTGATTACAGCTTGAAACGACTCAAAATTCTTATTAAATCTCTTACTTAACTCTAAAACTGAACCCCAAGTGCCAACATCCATCCAATCGAAATTGGCTTCTATCATTACAATATTTTCTGCTTTTTCTATCACTAGGTGATCAATAGATGTATCACCCATTCCTGCACAATTTTGCTGTTTTAAATACAGAAATCTCTCTCGTGGTACAAAATGCTTCATACTTTCACAACATAAATTATAGAGAGTCGGAGCAATTTTTTTTATCTCATCTATATAGCGTTTTGCTCTAAACACAAATATTCCAGAGTTCCAATAATGATCGTTACTTACCTTACGCTCGGGTTTTTCTGTAAAATCTTTCAGAAAAACTAAGCTATAATATAGGTCTGTTTCAAGGATGTTGCATTTCTCCAATAATATTTAATATAGTAATTAACATTTTAATAGATAAATTAATAAGTCATGAGAAAAAGTGGGGTTATCGGTTTAAATTTAATAATAAATACACGGAATCCATACTAGCATTTGCAGACGATCTCGCTATGCTGACACGTAACCCTAAACAATGTCAGGTACTTTTAAATGAAGTAGAGGATTTCTGTACGTGGACTGAAGGACTGAGGACAAAACCCAGTAAATGCCACTGTCTGTGTCTGGGTAGACGAGACACCAAATATACCTCTTATAATCCGGGTCTTTCAATAGGCGGTCAAAGTGTTGCTACAATTACTGAAGCAGCCCCATTCAAATTTTTAGGTAAAAAAATAGATTACAAAGGTCGCACTCCATCTCTAGATATTATAGTCGATAGCTTTTTAAATGATCTTAAGAAGGTAAACGGTCAACCAATCAGTAATATCAAAAAAGCTTGGATATATGACAAAAAAGCTTGGATATCTAACGTCACGTCTAAATTGGCCTTTTCTAGTTTACGATCTTAATAAAACCCTTTTGTCTAAGTTAGATGCAAACGTCATAAAGATATTGAAGTCGTGGTTTGGGCTCGCGCATTCAGCGGACTCTTCAACTTTATTCAGAGACCGAAACAATTTTGGGATGAAATTAAAGAAACCATCGGAGCTCTATAAACACCTAAGAGCTACCAAAAGACATATCATCGAAAAATCTCATGATGATATTGTAACATCTCTTCCAAAAGATAAAAATGCATCAGAGCTGGAGTCACGACTTCAATTCCATAAACAATTCATGATAGGTGCTCAAACAAATAAAGCAGGGTTAGGATCTAGCGGGAAAGTTCGAGATATAGACTTAACAAAATCCTTTATTCGGCAAGATGAAAACGATCAGTATCGAGTGCACGCGATGAATCTAGAAATTCAAAATGAGTGGGTGACCATAGGCGACTTTTGTATTCCATTAGCATTGAGGTGGCGCACCTTACTTCATGAGTGGTCTCCAGCCTTATTAAAATTCTATCTAAATGCATTCCAAATGACTCTCCCAGATCAAAGTAATTTAGTAAGATGGGGTAAAGCTACCGAAAAGTCTTGCAATATCTGTGGGGAGGCGGTAGGAACGGCTAAACACTTGTTGGTAGGGTGTAGGGTGCTATTGGAAAAAGGTCAATACTCGCGGCGCCATGATAAAGTATTGGAAATCATACGTGAAGCGGTTAGTCTTTCAGTAGCTAGAGCGCAAAAGGGTATAACAACCACCAAAAGATTCATAGAGTTCATTAAAGAAGGCTCGTCTAAAAAAACAAAACAAAAGCCTCACTCTATCTTAGAGGCGGCTCGCGATTGGACTATAATGATGGATACGTATGAGAAACAGTATAGAATTCCTGAGGATATTGTTGTCTCGTCATCCAGACCGGACATATTCCTGTACTCTAGACAGTTAAAGCGAGTGATACTTGTGGAGCTTACTGTTCCGTGGGAAACTAACATTCCCAAAGATCACACAATTAAAGTAAACAAGTATTACGAACTGACCAACGAACTGACCAGGAATAGGTATATAGTTAATTTGTACGCGGTAGAAGTGGGAGCGAGAGGTATAACAGCGAAATCTCTCTATAACCTACTTAAAGATCTTGGCCTCTCTAGAACTATCATCAGTGCATTTCTAGAACGTACTTCAAAGGCGGCATTAGTAGGTTCATTCCAAATTTGGTTAGGTAGGGAAAGGAGCGCAACCAGTTGAGGTGAGCGTGAATGCGCATTTTAAAGGGGCCCCTTAAACCTACACTTGGGTCGCAAGTCCCAGGGGCTGTTTGCGCTCCTCTCCCTGCAACGCGATGGGCCCGGCACCCGCACGGTGAATCCATGGAATGCTAAAAAGCTTCGTCTCTATATGACATTTTTCTTTCTGACCATATACTGCATTTATATAGCCGTATTCAGAATTGAATTCATGAGGCTTTACCCCAAAAGTGACTATAGAGTCAGTTTCAGAGGCTAGCTTAGACGCTTTCTCAATAGAAACATAAAAACTATTCAAATCACCTATAAAATGGTCTGAAGGCAGAACTAAGATTGTCTCATTCCTATCGCAGAGAAGCACAGCAATTAGTATTGCTGCCGCTGTCCCAATTTTAACTGGTTCAAAAACTACTTTACATTCCTGTAATGCATGTAATTCCTGCATCAATAATGACTCATATTGTATATTTGTGGTAATGATGGGTAGCATATAATCGCCTTTTAGCCTCAACAAAGTGTTGTGAAACATAGTATTCTGACTAAATGTTTTCTGAAATTGCTTTGGCTTAGATAGAGGCCAAAGTCTGCTGCCACTACCACCACACAGTATTACAGGGCGCATTTAATTAAGATATTAATTATTTGATTAATATCTTATACTAACGGCAAAATGCATGCAAGTTTTTATTGTGAGATGATTAAAGTAAAAAGTAATTTAAAGGGATGGTTGACCACGAGCGTGATGGAGCCCCTACATTTCGTGACGAATCTTGTCTTCTTTTTATCTCTCCATCAATATGAGGAGTGTTGCTTTTTTGATTAACGGCTGCAGCTATTTTTTCATCAGTTTTGTTTTGCAACTTTTCCTTTAAGCTCTCTCCAACACCTAGTTCTCTAGATTTATCTATACTTTCACTATTTTTGCTCAACCCCTTCTCTAAGTTTTTTTCAATATCTGATTTTCTAGCGTTAAGCTCTTTCCATGTACCCACTATGCTAAGTGGCTTATGATCCTTCTGCTTCGGCTTTGGCCTTTCCCCATTTGTAACAACATTAAAGTCGCTTTTTACTTCTTTCCAACATTCTTTCAATTGGTGTTTCCACATAGTAAGATAAGCATCACCATACTTTTTCTCATTTGCTACAAATAATAAAATTGGAACCTTAAGTATTGTAGCTCCCACATTTACTAAATTTTTTACTACCACTGCAGGAGTGAAAAAAAGATAACCAAAAGATTTTGCAACTTGATTTTTTCTAGCTATCAAATTCTCTCCTAATTTCATAGGAATGAAAGTCAGCATTCTAGCACAAATCTTAGCTAAACCCGCAGCAAAAACAATAGGAACAGATATCAGACTTTTATCTAGCTCTAGACTACCATTTTGATCTCTAATTTCTGAAAAATTAGTGCTTATTTTTTTATAATTACTAGTGTATAGTAATTCTTCATTTCTTCCCTTTTCATCAACAACTCCCTGAACTTTACCCTCTCCATTTTTTACCTTTTTCATTAGCACAGAAGAGTGAGTTAATTCAAACGGATATTTAGGATCATTAGTTTTTTTAGCTTCAAAAATTGGAATATGTTTTTCAAGATCGATTTTTGAAAACTCAAATGGTTTATAGTAGCCATCATAATGCTTAACATCCTTGTTTTTTTCCCGATTACGATTAACTAAAAAGTCAATGGTAAAATAGGACCTATCATCCGTTTTCTCGACAAGAGCTAATTCAAAAATTTTCTTGCCATACAAAAGTTTATATATAGTCTCATCATTACTATTCTTACTTTCTACAACTTTCCCAGATTTTACAATCTGATCGTAATTCTTTGGATATTTGCATTTTCTTCCATCTGTATATGTCATTACCTTTCTAAGATCCTTGACATAAATTTGAGATTCAGATGAAGCAAATAAACCTTTTGCTTTAAGCGTAAAATCTGCTACTCCTTTTTTTAACACCCCAAACATGTTGTCAAACCAAAATCACTATAGCTCAATAATAAAATTAGTAAACTAATAATATATTAACACAGAACTAACAATTTTACAAGAAAATATGCCTATAAAAGAAAAAAGTCGTAAAAGCTAGGACTATATAAGTAATGCTTGATAAGTATTTTATGCATGTAATTGTAAAAATCCTTAGAGGTACGCTGTCTATATAATCTTCACACACTACCTGCATTCCAAGAACTGCATGCCAAAAAATGCAAAACACCAGTATAACAAAAAACAAAAGCTCTAGTGGATGATTAATAGCCTGAAATAATTTTTCATTAAAAGATAAAGGGCTATCAACATAAAATGTGCAAGAAAATGAGTAAATAAACCAAGGAAATAAAAATAACAAAATCACCGCAGAAATACGCTGGACCCACCAATGATGTACTGAATTTACAGATTGACTCATATAAATATAAATAAAAAAGCCATAGTAGAAAGAAATAGCATTATTGTTAGTAACATAGCACTTTTTAAAACACTAGCAATTTCTAAATTAAGCCCAGCATCCCACAATAAATGACGAATACCATTAAGAAAATGATACATAAAGCTTACAAAGCATAAGATATAAGCTAATTTAGCAACAGGAGTGAACAATAATGCATTTAAACACCTTACTATAATTAACTTAGGGGAGTAAACATATAATCTAAAATACCAAGAAAGTATGATTAATAAAAGAAATAGCAAGATACCAGTTAATCTATGCATAATAGAAAAAAAACTAGTAACTTGTACTTTATTTATTTGTAAATATGGGGAAAGAGGCCTATTACTCATAAAATTTCGTTATTGAGAAATTAAAAAATAAAGTAGAAGTAAAGACAGCAGTATAGTACATAATAACACTATTATTTTTTTTTATTTTTTTATTTTTTTTATTTTGTTTCACATTTACAATAGCTTAAATATATAAAACTTTTACATAGCATTATAAAAACCACAGAGGTTTAATTTAAATGCTAAGGGGAATCTAATCGTGCTGATAAGTTTACTTAACACATAAAACGAACACAAACATTATTACCACAGTTGAAGAACATAATATTTTAAACATTAACATACAAAAGATGTGGTAATCAAATAAATATGTTACGACTTAATCTAGATATAGTTATTTTAATGAGACTTAAAAATAATTAAAACAAAACAAAACTACTTTTTATAAAAGGAAACAATTAAAATAGATATAAAATATATATATATATATATATACACATACACATATACATATATACATATATATATGTACATATATATATTCATATATATACATACATATATATATATATATACATACACACACATACACATACATACATTTCATATACATGCATACATACATACACACGCATACATATATATAAATTTGAATTAAACATTATCTCTCTTTGTTATCATTTTAGAGAGGTATACTTTTAATTTTGGTTTAATATTTTGCTGGGTTATGACACTTTTTAGTTCTGAGGGTAAGTTGTTAATGAGACGCGGTACTATGTATCTTGCTGTTCTTTTACCATAGCTGTTATTTGCTCCAACCGTCCTAAACCGGTTTTGTGTAATCGCTCTCGTATGTATAGGATGATTTAATTTAATATTAAGTGTTGGGTTAAAGTAATGTTCTTTCAGTAAATTATATTTAATTAGGTCGTGAATCGGTAATTTGTTACAGTGACTAAAAAGTCCCATTTCATTATTTTGGTATCTTTTTTTAATGTTTTTTGATACTATTGTTTTTAAAATACGTATTTGAAATGGTGAATTACGTACAAAGCCTAAGGAGGTAATCCAGCTGCAGATTCCCCTACTGCTACCTTGTTACGACTTCACCCCAGTCACTGATCCCACTTTAAATAACTCCTTCCTTGCGGTTAGGCCATTAGCTTCGAGTGAAACCAATTCCCATGGCGTGACGGGCAGTGTGTACAAGACCCGAGAACGTATTCACCGTGGCATGCTGATCCACGATTACTAGCGATTCCAACTTCATGTACTCGAGTTGCAGAGTACAATCCGAACTGAGATGTCTTTTAGGGATTAGCTTAGGCTTGCGCACCTTGCAACCCATTGTAGACACCATTGTAGCACGTGTGTAGCCCACTCCATAAAGGCCATGATGACTTGACATCATCCCCACCTTCCTCCAGCTTATCACTGGCAGTTTCCTTAAAGTACTCAGCATTACCTGGTGGCAACTAAGGATGAGGGTTGCGCTCGTTGCGGGACTTAACCCAACATCTCACGACACGAGCTGACGACAGCCATGCAACACTTGTGTAAAATCCGGCCGAACCGACCCTATCTTTTCGAATAGGTATGATTTCCATGTCAAGAAGTGGTAAGGTTTTTCGCGTTGCATCGAATTAAACCACATGCTCCACCGCTTGTGCGGGTCCCCGTCAATTCCTTTGAGTTTTAATCTTGCGACCGTAGTCCCCAGGCGGAATGTTTAACGCGTTAGCTGTAATACAGAAAGTAAACTTCCCATATTTAACATTCATCGTTTACAGCGTGGACTACCAGGGTATCTAATCCTGTTTGCTCCCCACGCCTTCGCGCTTCAGCATCAGATTTGAACCAGATAGACGCCTTCGCCACTGGTGTTCCTCCTAATATTTACGAATTTTACCTCTACATCAGGAATTCCTCTATCCTCTTTCAATCTCTAGATTAATAGTTTTAAAAGCAATTCCAAGGTTAAGCCTCGGGATTTCACTTTTAACTTATTAACCAGCCTACGCGCCCTTTACGCCCAATAATTCCGAATAACGCTAGCCCTCTCCGTATTACCGCGGCTGCTGGCACGGAGTTAGCCAGGACTTCTTCTGTGAGTACCGTCATTATCTTCCTCACTAAAAGAGCTTTACAACCCAAAGGCCTTCTTCACTCATGCGGCATGGCTGGATCAGGCTTTCGCCCATTGTCCAATATTCCCCACTGCTGCCTCCCGTAGGAGTCTGGACCGTATCTCAGTTCCAGTGTGGCTGATCATCCTCTCAGATCAGCTATAGATCATTGCCTTGGTAGGCTATTACTCCACCAACTAGCTAATCTAATATAGGCTCATCTAATAGCAATAAATTTTTCCCCCGTAGGGCGTATACGGTATTAGTTGTCGTTTCCAACAATTATTCCGTACTACTAGGTAGATTCCTATACATTACTCACCCGTCTGCCACTAAGTTATACCATAGCAAGCTACAATATAACTCCGTTCGACTTGCATGTGTTAGGCCTGCCGCCAGCGTTCATTCTGAGCCAGGATCAAACTCTCAAATTTAGACTTCAACCTATAAAAGGTTGAGGGTACATCGGATAAATCCGACAAAAAATAATTTAGCTTAATACTGCTGTCTTTATTTCTACTTTAGAAATATTTTAATCTCCAACTATTCAAACAACTTTAAGAGTATTATTATGTGATATAATCACTATGTCAATATGTTTTTGCAAATCAAAAGCATTAATGTATAAATATATAACTATTTGGAATATTACCATGAAAAAATACATCTTTCTGCTTGCACTCGCGCCAATGTTAGTTGGCATCACATTATACTTATTGCGCAACATTGATAACACAAAACAATCTATAACTGCAGGTGACAAGTTTTACGAAGTATTATTCTTAAAAAAAGATAATAAGTCGCTGCTAGAAGAAATAGATTCAAATTGGGAGTATTTAGCAAATTTTGAACGTGCATTCAATCATATCTCAGATTCAATGCCAACAGACACAGCATCTATTATTTATAATGATTTGGCAGACGATAAAGATGCTCCTGATGTTTTGCGTGAGTTAGCACAATACTTAGAATTAATGAGCTTACTTCACTCCAGCGGTGAAAAAACAAATAAAGATAAAATTAGTAATTTAGAATCAAATGCAGTGTACCCTTATTCAAGCCAAGAAGCTATCGCTATAGTAAAGATACACAGTAACGACATTAAAGGTGCAATTGAAATATTGCATTCATTATTAAATGATAGAGAATGTCCGACCCTAATCAAGGCCAATGTACAAGAATTACTTCGGATATACGAAAACTAAAAAACTTGCTTGCATAACAATTTGGCAGCGCATCTGATGAAATAAAGAACTTTACTTGACAAATTATTATGGCACTAAAACTATTTATGACTCAAAATTTGTTTTTGACTGTAGGATCAATCACAAAATCCAGTAAAAACTTAGGTGTTTATTGGTAGATTACGTAAAATTATAGCGATTTTTTAAATTTTTTCTATACTCAGCCAAGTTGCGCTTGTTAGAACATTATTACAGCACCACTTACAGTAATATAGAGTCAAAATTTCACTACTCAGAAGTTCCTTTTACCTTTTTATTTAGTAAGACTTCTCTATATTTATAGTTAATATATCAAAGAATAAACTTCACTAGCAGAATGTCATTCTAGCACTAAAATGACAAAAAGAGGATAAAATCGCAATAGCTATGTATCAAGCACCGTTGTATTTTCTCTATATTTTATATTATTTTGTTTACCCCCCTCCCTTTACCATTCAGCTACGCAGATAGTTACTACAAACCGTAAAGATGTTTAAAAGAAATCTTATTTTTATCAACTCATACATTTCATTACCAACTTCACAACAAGGTTCTGCAGTTGGATAAAAATAATCAAAAAAGAAATAATCCTTTAGTATTTCTGTGCTGCATCCAGAATTATAGTAAGTATCAAGCCTTCCTTTAAATATCAACAAGAGTATCTTTATACTTTTTCCAAATCACCCTACCCTAAACTGGTCTACGATGTTTGATAGGTATGCATCTCGATCATTTAACCCTTTGCTCTTATATTTACCAAGCATACTTTTCACTTTAGAGTTAAGATCGAATGCTTTTATTTCAAGATCTGCACCTTTCTTCATATAATCTAAATCATTAGCTAATTTTGTATTAAAACTCTGTGTAAGCTTTGCAGCCAGCTCTCTTGCTTTTCGTCTTTATTAAAGCTAGTATCAAACCACCCTCAGTCACATTTGCAACAATCACATGCTTTACACCATATTCATTTAGAACCAAATGCATTACATATTTCACTAACCGCTTTATTTCAATACTTTTTCTGCTTTAACATTGTTATAAGCAGTGGCACCCATAATATTATTTCCTCGATTATAATGAAAAATAAAATCTCCTTTACCTACGTCTGGATGATGTTTAATTACTGCGTTTAGCTGATTAACTAAACGAAATTTATTGAGGAAATAAGAAAAAATAGGGTTAAGAATTTCAGATGCTGTTGCATATAAAATCGCATAGTTATGATTTTGCTGTTCATAGTATCGATCAAAAAATGAGCATCACCATGATGACTTAAATTCTTCTAAACCTAAATACTTTGCTACATATTCAATAACAGTAAGGCCATTGCTAAAAATCCTCCTTAATAAAAAGGGGCATTAAGTTTCACGTTTCTTACAAAGGATAAGTTATTAGAATTTCAATAATTACACCATTATCAGATAAACTATCACCCAGAACACAAAAATTTTTACACTTTGAATTAGAGTTATTATTTTTATTTGCCATAACATTCAATATTTAATCATACTGCTCTATGAAGCCTATAAAAAAGAAAAATAGGGTAAAATTATAGAACTTTGGCTGAATTTTACCTATTTTTTGAGCAGCCCTTCTGCCTTAAAAGAAACCTCTAAGTTTTTTAGCACGGCTTGGATGTTTCAACTTACGTAGTGCTTTTGCCTCTATTTGCCTAATTCTTTCACGTGTAACATTAAAAAATTTTCCTACTTCTTCTAAGGTATGCTCCTTTCCATCTTTACCAAGGCCAAAGCGCATCCTTAGAATTCTTTCTTCTTTTGGTGTTAAAGTTGCAAGAACATTGGTCGTAATGCCACGCAAGTCGGCAAGTATTGCAGCATCCTCTGGTTTAGAAACTCGCTTATCTTCTATACAATCACCGAAGGTACTACTATCATCCTTTCCTGTTGGAGCTTCAAGACTTACCGGATCTCTTGCTCTCTTCATAACTTTGCGTATTCTTTCTAGCGGCATCGCCAATTCTATACTCAATTCCTCTAATGTAGGCTCTCTACCCATTCCATGAGTCATCTTTCTTAATGCTTTGTTGATTTTACTGATAATTTCCACCATATGTACTGGTATTCTAACTACTTTAGACTGTTCAGGTATTGCCCTAGTGATTGATTGTTTTACCCACCAAGTACCATAAGTCGAAAATTTATACCCACGTTTGTAATCAAACTTATCCACAGCCTTCATAAGACCAATATTACCTTCCTGTATCAAATCAAGCAGATCAAGGCCTCTTTTTGAATACTTTTTAGCAATCGAAACCACCAGCCTTAAATTAGCCTTAATCATTTCTTGCTTTGCTTGAGAGACTTCTTGTTCATGTTTCTGTATTCTCTTGATTAGCTTCTTAAACTCCTGAACTTTATCTCCTTGTACATAACTCTTAATATTGCTTAAGGCACTAGCTATATACTCATAGCTATCGTTTATAAACCCTAAGAATTTATTTTTTAATTCACCTGTAAAAAGAGATTGATTTTCATTAATCTTGAGAAAACTTATTTCACTAAACTCGTGCTCTAAAAGCACATCATCATAAACATTATAAAAACTTTCTCTATCAATATCGTACTTTCTAGCTTCAGTAATAAGATTAGCTTCTTCAAACGTGATTAGTCTATTTATTTCGTAAAGTTTTTGTGTAATTCTGGTAATAGCAGCATCACTAAACTGAATTTGTAATGCTACAGACCATATTTGATTATATAAATTTTCTAGCTCATTAGAGAAATCTTTAGAATTTTTTTTCAATACCAATGCTTCATTTGTTAAAGCAATCTCATCCAATGCCGTGATAACCTTTGGCAATAAATCACTTTCCATTTCAAGAACAGAAATATTTAAGTTAGCTGAACTTATGTCTTCACTCTCATTTCCCTTTTCATCATTAATTTTTTCCTCATCATTAACACAATCTCTAACATCTTCAGCTTCACTTTCTTCTTTGTCTACCATATTGAAATCAGAGTTATAAATTGCATCCAGATTTATAATTTCTCTCAGTAAAAAAGTTCCACCACTTAAATCATCACGCCATATTTTGATCATGTTGAATGCCACTGATGTTTCAATTATTGCACGTAACATGTTATGCTTTTCAGATTCAATTTTTTTTGCTATCTTAATTTCATCTGCTCGCGACAAAAGCTTTACAGAGCTCATATCTTGTAAATAAATCCTTACTGGATCATCATTTTGCACTAAAGTTGTAGTAGTATTCAACGATGTCTCATCATCATCAAGCTTATTACCATCATCATTAGAAGGAGCTTCTTCCTCATCTTCACTACTTTCGAGTATGTTAATTCCAGAGTCTTGCAATAAAGCTATAGTATCATCTATAAAATCAGGTGGAAAACTTTCATCTGACAACTTATCATTTATATCATCAAAAGTGATAAAACCGCCCTTTCTTATACTTTTAGTTACAAGATCTTTGATGATCTTTTTCCTATCTTCCGTACCATTAATAGTTGACATCATTACCTTTACAGTTTATAATTTTATTTCTTATTTATCAAATAAACTTACAATTAGCAAGCTTATAGTTTTATTCTTAATTTATAGTTACTTGCTACTTCATATAGTTCAAGATACTGTCAATTTATTCACACTCTTCTTAATCAACTAATCTCTCCATTCTTACTACTATGGACAATCCAACTGAAAATGTTGCAATTCCAACCACTATAGCAGTAAGCATTAAGACGTGAGGTATAGGATTGGTATATAAGTGAAAATTTGAAGTCAATATAGGAGGTAAAAAACTTTTTACATACCCTAAAGATATGTAAAACAACAAAACAGATGCTTGTAAGACACTTAATCCCATCATTTTTTTGATTAAGTTTTTATCATTTACAATGATATAGAAACCTAGCACCATTAATATAGTAATGCCTACATAATTATATAGAGTCATTGTTTTTTCTTGCGAGCAAAATTTATATATATGATTAACATGGAAGAAGAGACGGTAAGCAATACACCCAGCTCCACTAAGAAAATACCCAATTTTTGACCTGTTCTACTATCAGCTGACAATATACTATAGGATAAAAAATTTTGGCCAAATAAAACTGTTATAATACCAGCTCCTCCATAGGTTAAAATACCTAGTACGTTAGTAAATTTGATAATAGAGTAAGGTATTGCTTTTAAAGTTGTAGGTATATCAAATAACATAGAATATAATATTATCCCAAAAGCAATAATTATTCCCGCCTGAAAACCTCCACCTGGAGTATAGTCACCATGAAACTGTATGTATAAACCAAACAAAATGATAAAAGGTATCATCAAAAATGTTACTGCACTTAATACCGGATCTTTAATCACTTTCTTTCTCTTCTAATATTAACATTATACAAAGTGCAGCAGTAAAAACTACTATAGTTTCTCCAAATGTGTCATAGCCACGAAAGCTTGCTAAAACAGCTGTCACTATATTAGGAATACCAATAGCTTTTTCAGTATTTTCGACATAATAAGGAGCAACGTGCAAGTGAATTGGAGCATTATGACTGCCAAAATCTGGTAATTGAATCATAAAGTATGATAAACATGCAGTCAAAAATAACATAAAAAAAAGTGTTGTGGGGCTATGAGATAAATTTGCTTTGTAATTCTTTACCAAAGAGAGTGCTGCAAACGTAAAGACTGTGCTCAATCCTGCACCAACAGAAGCTTCAGTAATTGCAACATCTGGCGCATTCATAATCAAGTACATAAGTGCAATAAGTGCACTAAATACACACATTAGAACAGCACTTACAACCAAATGTTTCGAAAGAACTATAAAAACTGTAACCGTGAGTAACAGCAAAAGTAATATTAGATTCAGTATTTCTAGCATCTTAACCTTCTTTAATAGTCTTTACTTTTATAATAAGTACGCGCTAAAATATAACTGTTAGTTGAATTGGCTATCCATATTATAAAAATCAATAATATAATTTTAATAGTATTGATTGAAAATTCATTTTGCCAAGCAAAACCAATCAACAACAACATTGCACCACTAGAATCTGCAATACCTGCAGCATGTAGTCTAGTATAGAAATCAGGAAATACTACTACTCCTATGCTTGAAATGACTATTAAACAAATACCTAAAGATATGAGAATGGATGCTACCATAAATTATCAAAACAACATTAATCTCATTAGTGCTATAGTTGATATAAAGCTGATGCTAGCATATAGCAATGCTATATCAATTAAAAAAAAATCATTCAGAATAATTGATATTGCTGCTATGAGTAAAACTACCTGTGTTGATAAATTATTGAATGCTAAAACCTTATTGTATACATCACTTGACCTAAACACTATACAACATAACATTACACTCATACAGAATAAAAGCGCATAGATAGCAATACTAATCATTTATAAGCTATTATAACCTCTGCAGATTTCTAAATCGGTACTTCTTCATCACTATCTTGATCATCTATTTCATCATCTTGACTTTCTTGACTTATATCCAGACTCGCGTTAAGTTGATGATCAGAAAAATTTAACAAATTTGCTAGCTTACTTGGACTACTACTATAAGCATTATCTGTGTTTCCTTTCATGTGCTCCTTGCACCTTTTCACCAAAAGGTTAAACAACTCATGAGTATTCACCTTCTTTTCTGCTATTTCATATAAAGAAACTATCGTATCCTTATGATCTTTAAACTTAACCATTTCAACGGGATCGCTTGCTCCTGTACTCAAATCATGTGTTCTTTGACTTGCTAGCAGAACCAATTTAAAACGATTGTGTACCCGTTCTACACACTTTTCTACAATAGACTCAACCATAAAATACTACCTTGATAAGCTTTATACTATATCACAAAAAACAAGATGTCAACTTCGGATCTATTGAGATCCAATTCTACATTCTACTTTTTCTTCTTTAGCTTTTACTGATTGATTTTCTGTTATTGTAATTGTTATCTCATGATCAAGCTTTTTCAAAAAACCCAACAGTCTCTCTAAAGAAAAACCACTTGTCTTACCACTTTTAATTTGTGACACCTTTGGTTGATCAATACCAAGTTTCTCAGCCGCACAAGCTTGAGTCCAAGTATTTTTTCCTATAATTTTACTTATTATGCCAAGCAATTTTTTTTTTATTGCTTCACTATCCAGATTGTTTAATGATATTGTTTCCATAATTTTTACTCTCACATACCAACTAGCTTTATTAAATATTATATCATAATATTTAATATACCAATATATTAATACTATATAATTTGTCAATAACTATCTGATACTCAAAATTTTAAATTGACTATAATTTTTATCAACATACTAGTAATTTCAAACTATCATTTTGTAAAAACTTACTATTAAAGAGAATAAGTTGAAATTGCAAAGTTTAAAACACAGAAATAATCATTTTACAAACTCGTTTTAGAGACTGTACATGATCTCAAGAAAGGAATAAAGCAGGAGATAGAGTATGTAAATTATGAAAACAGAGCAAGATGAGTAGGAGAAAAACTGAGTAGAGTTCTGTAGAAAGAAACAAAATCAAGAAGATTTAGGATGTATTTTACATAGTGCTACAGGTCCTAAAAAGTGGCTTCAGTGAATCAACAATGTTTTCAAAATGGCAAGATTATTTTAATAAATGAAGTAAAAAACATAGCAGAAGTAAAGAAAGTGTTTTGAAACATATATAAAAAAGTAGTTGCAAAGAAACAAATATAGAGGATGTAACTGTAGAGATCTTTGCCGTATTGTCAAAAGGTAAGTCTCTAATACTTTTATAGAAAAGTGTAGACAATTGTGATAAGCAAATTCAATACTAGCTTACAAATCGTCTTCTTGCTTCCACCACTTGGCTTCTAAAAAGATTATGAATAGACCCTTATATCCGAAATTTATACCTCTATATTTTAATATAGGGATTCGTTTTAATTTTTAAAGTTTCTATTTAATGAGAATGCTATATAACGTCGCAGGCGTCCCATTTAAATTTTTAGAATGAGTGACGTCAGCATTGCTGACGTCACCAATCTCATTATTATTTGCAGACATTACAACGCAATGAAACACTAAACAACACAGGAATACTTATATTTTATCACACTTTAATCATGCACTTAAATATAACAATTATTTAAACTTCACAAGTAATTACAATTATAAAAATGATTACTCACAAGATTATACTTCCACTCTCGATGGCTTCTCCACAAAGAATGCCTATCCCAACTTTTAACCACTCTTATAATGAATAAAAAAACATGGCGGGTTGTCAACCAGGACTCTCATAAATATGTTATAAAACAAAACAACGTTTTATAACCGTAATCGTTATACATCAAAAATTATAATTAAATTATTTAGTAATTTTAAAGCTTTTACATTATTTTAATCTATTCTTATTAAAAACGGATATGTTTTTATTAAATATCAATATTGATGCCATTTTAGTTTCAATATTGTTTTAAATACATTTGGTATTACAAATTAATAAAAACACATCAAAATAAATCTTAATATTAATTAACAATACGGATTTAGTAAATAATCTTTGCATGTGAAACAAATCATAATTTACGTTTGTTTCAATGACTACAACAACCATCAAATACTTCCTTTAAAAATGTATAAAATCAAAAATATGAATAATAACATTTAGAAAAGACACCAAGTGATTATTTTCATTTTTACTTTGATTTGATTAATATGAATTATTTAATTAGTTAATCTTTACGAACGATAGTCAACATAATGCGTCGACACGGCCATTCTGCGAGATGGTGCGCGCTCTGCACCAGTTCAAGGCAGTGATGCTGAAATATTATTTGTTAGATTTTAGTCTAGCGCCTATACACAGGAACGCTAGCTGATGATTTGGAGAGTTGTTGCAGAATTATAATGTAAATAGTAGATTTTTAGCTAATCAACTTCACAAAGTCATCAGCCATAATTCAATATTCATAAACATATTAGCGAAGTATAATGAGATTAAGTACAAAGAGATGACAATGCTCTGCGCATCATGCCACCGCTTATTTGATTTTCAATACAGTCACTCCACGTAAATCTGCATTGTTTAAGTTTTAGTACATAAAAGTGATGCTGTGGTCTAGGCGGTCTATTGCGCCGTGGTCCACAGAGGCTCTAAAGGAAATGGGTCTAGGTCGATGGTGTGGTCTGGATCATTTAATATGATCGTGGTCCACACGGGAGCAAAGTGATGATGCTGTGGTCTAGGCGGTCTTGTGCGCCGTGGTCCACAGAGGCTCTAAAGGAAATGGGTCTAGGTCGATGGTGTGGTCTGGATCATTTAATATGATTGTGGTCCACACGGGAGCAAAGTGATGATGCTGTGGTCTAGGCGGTCTTGTGCGCCGTGGTCCACAGAGGCTCTAAAGGAAATGGGTCTAGGTCGATGGTGTGGTCTGGATCATTTAATATGATCGTGGTCCACACGGGAGCAAAGTGATGATGCTGTGGTCTAGGCGGTCTTGTGCGCCGTGGTCCACAGAGGCTCTAAAGGAAATGGGTCTAGGTCGATGGTGTGGTCTGGATCATTTAATATGATCGTGGTCCACACGGGAGCAAAGTGATGATGCTGTGGTCTAGGCGGTCTTGTGCGCCGTGGTCCACAGAGGCTCTAAAGGAAATGGGTCTAGGTCGATGGTGTGGTCTGGATCACTCAATATTATGATCGTGGTCCACACAGGTTTTCAAACCAACAGGATATAGACTGCATCGTATTTCACGTGTTACATGAACATTTATATTGTTAATTTTATGAATTTTAGAAAAGTAAAAGTAGTTCAAACAACCATAATCATTTTAAAGGTTCCAGCTACATCTCATACATTAGATGAGCATGACCAAGAATTTTCAAACATGAGACATAACAAAATGTCCATGCTACATATATTCTATGAATATGATAGATATGCCAAATAGTTTAACCACATTGAATAAATTTTATACAGATGATAGATAGTATGGTTGTTAAACTACCACACTATACACAATAACGGATAGAACTCACCAAACTTAGGCACCTATAGAAATGTCTTCTGAAGAAGAAAGTGACAGTGATCGGCTAGACATTGGTATTTGCAACGAACGAGGTACAGGTGTTTGTGTAGGCAGCCGTGATGTTCCTGGTTGTTGCACATCATCATTGTCAGGCTCCGTCGATACGGTTCCCTGATCACCTGGCTGCGGGGCTCTACGGAGTTGATCATGAGCCACCTTGCGTGGTCGTCCTCGCCCTGTGACTCGTTTCACCATGTAGCGATCGTTGTCTAAGATTCTGTAAATCTCATAAGGTTCGCTGTATTTTAAATCAAGAGAAGTTTGATTACGTGGATTGTTCTGGATTATGACGTAGTCTCCCCTTTGAAAAGATTTAACCTTAGCTTTATTTTTATCAAAACGCTGTTTTTCATAATGTGCTGCCGCAGCCATCTTCTCCTGTACAACATGCTGTTCTAATAAGTCAAAATCCATTGATTCATTTTCAATGCTTACTAATCTCAGGAGCTCTGGTGGAACACAATGTTGTCGTCGTGTGAGAAAAGTGAGGGGTGCTACGCCGGTCACACGATGAGTGGTACAATTAAACGCGAGCTGCAATGCGTCTAATGCAACTTGCCATTTATCACTTTCATAATTTTTTATCATGGTTAGAGCATTTTTTAACGTACCCATCACACGCTCCACCTGGCCATTTGCTCGGCTAATTCCTGGCGCTACTGAATGTATATTAATACCAATACGGTCACAATATACCTTAAATTCGCCTAGGAACTCCCTTCCTCCATCAACAACAATCTGTATAGGTGTTGCGAAGAGATGTATGAGACGTTTCAAAGCTGAAAGGCTGCTACTCTGACTTTTGTTATTAGAATAATTTAAAAGTAAATATTTTGTATACGCATCAATAATAACAATTACATACTCATTACGCCCCTCAGAATCTTTGCTGCCCAGTTTTCCCGTGATATCCATATGAACTACTTGAAATGGTGCAGTGGGTTTTTGGATGGGATGTAACTGTACCTGGACTGCACCGGAAGGTCCTTTAGAGGTTCTGCATATGACACAATTGTCAACAAAGTTCCTTACCACGGTGCTCATC
Source organism: Dircenna loreta (assembly GCA_963555665.1). Lineage (NCBI taxonomy): Eukaryota > Metazoa > Arthropoda > Insecta > Lepidoptera > Nymphalidae > Dircenna > Dircenna loreta. The sequence continues at coordinate 5,971,991 of OY743101.1, forward strand.
TTATCAAACCAGTAAGATTGCTTTAGTTTTTGTAGAGTCTTTTCCCATCCCGGATGTTGTAGTGATATGTGATATGAATTAATTAGACTCCACTGGAATGCTTTTGGAACTACTGTAACTTTATACGTACCAAGCACGGCGTCTGTGAAGACCCTTTTTAATACACCTTCTTCTACTTCAAAACCAGAAGTAGGGTTTTCGAACAGGGAACGCAGTTTTTCATCGCGTCTCTGTTCTATTTGTATCCATTTCATGTCTGCTGTCAATATATTTATAGAAAACTCACCCAAGGGATTTCTGCTGAAGAAATCCGCGTGTTGAAGCCTTTCACCCTTTCTATATTCTACCTCAAAATCATAATTTTGTAGAAAGGCCCACCAACGATGTATTCTAGGTAGGAGGTCTTTCTTGTGTCTTGATGCCTTGAGGGCATTACAGTCTGTAATAACTTTGAACTTTCGACCGTACAAATACTGTCGGAAGTGTTTGATTGAACGCACCACCGCCAGTGTTTCTAGCTCATATGAGTGATAACGGCTTTCTGTGTCAGTGGTACGTTGACTCATATAAGCAATCGGGTGTTGGCGTCCCTGGATTACTTGAACCAGTACAGCTCCATAACCTAGGCTACTGGCGTCAGTGTAAAGTTTAATTGGTGCCTCTTCCTGGAAAAGTGACAAGGTAGGCGCAGTAGACAAGTATTGAATAATTTTGGTGCGAGCCTCGTCATGTCGGGTGTTCCATTCCCACTTAGTGTCTTTTTTTGTCAATTCATAAAGTGGTAGCATAATTCGGGAAAAGTTGGGAATGAAACGTCTGAAATAACTGGCTAGGCCATTAAATTGTCTGACTTGTTTAGTTGTAGTCGATACTGGTGCCTTAATTAAAGCCTCCACTTTCTTTGGACTTGGACCCACCTGCCCATTAGAGATTATGTTGCCCAAATACTCGATAGATCGTTTAAAAAAAGCAGTTTTCTCAATATTAATTGAGAATCCAGCCTTTTGTAAAGCAATTAATATTTGTTCTATATTAGAGAGCCCCTCTTGGAAATCTGTAGATTTTGAGAGGACATCATCTACATACACTTGACACACCTGCTTTATCAGTAGCGGCATCAATGCTTTATTGATACAACGCTGGTAAACAGAACAAGCGTTACTTAGACCAAATGGCATGGCTAAATATTCATATAGCCCATCGGGCGTAACAAATGCGGTCTTTTCAATTGACTCGCTTGATACTGGAATCTGGTGGAATCCAGCAGCCATATCAAAAGAACTGAAGAAAATACCACCAGCCAGTTGGTCTATTTGGTCGGAAATAATTGGTAAAGGGTAGTGATCTCGAAGGGTATTCCTGTTCAGTTCTCTGTAGTCAACACACATACGATCCTGACCATTTTTCTTTTTAACCAATATTATGGGACTAGAAAATGATGATTTGCTTTCGCGGATGATTTTGTGTTCAAGAAGTTCATTGACAATACTACGTACTTTTTCCCTTTCAATTGGACTTAATCGGTATGGTCGACGTTCCACACGCTTAGTACCGTCTTTAAGCCGGATTTCCAATTCACCAGTATTTACTCTGGTTTTTGGAAATCCGCAAATAAATAAATATTCATATTTGTTTAGCAATATTTTCAATTCAGCTACTTGAACGTCATTCATTAAATCGCAATCTAAATTATCAAATTTATTACTGGCAGGTCGTATGTGGCTAACCGTCGGTTGATGAAATAGTTTAGTACCCTGCGAATTGACCAACACCCCAAGGTTTGTATTCTCGACAAGATTTATTCCGATTATGATGTCAGTGCATATTTCATAATCAGCCACTACATGAAACTGAAGCTCCACTCGTAAATTGTCGATAATACAAACTGTTGTTAATTTTGTTAATGATAGCACCGTAAATTGACCAATCCCCTTTAAGTAGCTAACCTCACTAGTCCTTTTTCCAGGTAATTTGGCAGTTACAGACTCGCGTATTAGTGAACATTCTGCACCGCTATCGAAAATGGCTTGAATTTTATTATTAGCAATTTCGACCTGTATAAAGGATAACTTATTAGATCCTACACAATTAACCTTTGATAATACGGCACGTTCACGTCTGAAACATTTATCAATTGTGTGACCCACTTTTGAGCAAAATGTACACGTTAGCTTGTCTGTCTCGGAACCAAAGGACTGAGGTACTGATCTGTTTTCTTGAGAACGTGGCTGGATGCCATCAAATTTTTTGTTGAAACGACAGTCACGCGATTCATGATCTGACCTTTTACATACTTGGCAAAACAGTTGTTTGTCGGAAAACCGTGGCCGTTTGTTCATAACCGACTGAGTACTAGATAAACTTGGATTTGATCTTTTAATTTGGCGTATAGATGACGCTACCGAAATAAGTTCCGGAACTGATGACGCACGTGCATTTAATAATTCAATTCTCAGTCGGTCATCTCCAATGCAGCCAATAACTGCCTCAACCGCGTCCTCATTACTTAATTTATCTTTTGTGATACGTCGCCAAAGTACCCACGCCTGAGAAATAAATTGCGCAATATCCTTAGTATTGTCATAAATGTGTTCTCGGAATCGAAAAATGTCTCTAGAATACCTGTTTTCAGGCTCAAATGTAGTTATTAACAAATTGCGCAATTCTTCCCACGTGGATGTGGAGACCAACCAATTGTCTACCCACAGCCTGGCACGACCTTTTAGTAAACTTCCAACTTTCATTCTAACCTCATAATCCGTCAGGCTGTAGGTTTCCTCAGCTGTACTCACATGTTGGCACCATTCACGTATTCCTATGTTGGCGTCAGGATCATAAGATGGCAAAAATACATCACTAACCTTAACTTTTTCAGGTTGATTTGAAATACGATCCGACATACCCTTCATTACCCGTAACATCTGCGTAAAAAAATCAATGGGTACGCCGCTAATAGAATCAGAAACATTTCCATTATTATCAGCAGAATGTCCGGCAGATGCGGGTAGATATCCCACTTCTGATAACGTCGCAGGCGTCCCATTTAAATTTTTAGAATGAGTGACGTCAGCATTGCTGACGTCACCAATCTCATTATTATTTGCAGACATTACAACGCAATGAAACACTAAACAACACAGGAATACTTATATTTTATCACACTTTAATCATGCACTTAAATATAACAATTATTTAAACTTCACAAGTAATTACAATTATAAAAATGATTACTCACAAGATTATACTTCCACTCTCGATGGCTTCTCCACAAAGAATGCCTATCCCAACTTTTAACCACTCTTATAATGAATAAAAAAACATGGCGGGTTGTCAACCAGGACTCTCATAAATATGTTATAAAACAAAACAACGTTTTATAACCGTAATCGTTATACATCAAAAATTATAATTAAATTATTTAGTAATTTTAAAGCTTTTACATTATTTTAATCTATTCTTATTAAAAACGGATATGTTTTTATTAAATATCAATATTGATGCCATTTTAGTTTCAATATTGTTTTAAATACATTTGGTATTACAAATTAATAAAAACACATCAAAATAAATCTTAATATTAATTAACAATACGGATTTAGTAAATAATCTTTGCATGTGAAACAAATCATAATTTACGTTTGTTTCAATGACTACAACAACCATCAAATACTTCCTTTAAAAATGTATAAAATCAAAAATATGAATAATAACATTTAGAAAAGACACCAAGTGATTATTTTCATTTTTACTTTGATTTGATTAATATGAATTATTTAATTAGTTAATCTTTACGAACGATAGTCAACATAATGCGTCGACACGGCCATTCTGCGAGATGGTGCGCGCTCTGCACCAGTTCAAGGCAGTGATGCTGAAATATTATTTGTTAGATTTTAGTCTAGCGCCTATACACAGGAACGCTAGCTGATGATTTGGAGAGTTGTTGCAGAATTATAATGTAAATAGTAGATTTTTAGCTAATCAACTTCACAAAGTCATCAGCCATAATTCAATATTCATAAACATATTAGCGAAGTATAATGAGATTAAGTACAAAGAGATGACAATGCTCTGCGCATCATGCCACCGCTTATTTGATTTTCAATACAGTCACTCCACGTAAATCTGCATTGTTTAAGTTTTAGTACATAAAAGTGATGCTGTGGTCTAGGCGGTCTATTGCGCCGTGGTCCACAGAGGCTCTAAAGGAAATGGGTCTAGGTCGATGGTGTGGTCTGGATCATTTAATATGATCGTGGTCCACACGGGAGCAAAGTGATGATGCTGTGGTCTAGGCGGTCTTGTGCGCCGTGGTCCACAGAGGCTCTAAAGGAAATGGGTCTAGGTCGATGGTGTGGTCTGGATCACTCAATATTATGATCGTGGTCCACACAGGTTTTCAAACCAACAGGATATAGACTGCATCGTATTTCACGTGTTACATGAACATTTATATTGTTAATTTTATGAATTTTAGAAAAGTAAAAGTAGTTCAAACAACCATAATCATTTTAAAGGTTCCAGCTACATCTCATACATTAGATGAGCATGACCAAGAATTTTCAAACATGAGACATAACAAAATGTCCATGCTACATATATTCTATGAATATGATAGATATGCCAAATAGTTTAACCACATTGAATAAATTTTATACAGATGATAGATAGTATGGTTGTTAAACTACCACACTATACACAATAACGGATAGAACTCACCAAACTTAGGCACCTATAGAAATGTCTTCTGAAGAAGAAAGTGACAGTGATCGGCTAGACATTGGTATTTGCAACGAACGAGGTACAGGTGTTTGTGTAGGCAGCCGTGATGTTCCTGGTTGTTGCACATCATCATTGTCAGGCTCCGTCGATACGGTTCCCTGATCACCTGGCTGCGGGGCTCTACGGAGTTGATCATGAGCCACCTTGCGTGGTCGTCCTCGCCCTGTGACTCGTTTCACCATGTAGCGATCGTTGTCTAAGATTCTGTAAATCTCATAAGGTTCGCTGTATTTTAAATCAAGAGAAGTTTGATTACGTGGATTGTTCTGGATTATGACGTAGTCTCCCCTTTGAAAAGATTTAACCTTAGCTTTATTTTTATCAAAACGCTGTTTTTCATAATGTGCTGCCGCAGCCATCTTCTCCTGTACAACATGCTGTTCTAATAAGTCAAAATCCATTGATTCATTTTCAATGCTTACTAATCTCAGGAGCTCTGGTGGAACACAATGTTGTCGTCGTGTGAGAAAAGTGAGGGGTGCTACGCCGGTCACACGATGAGTGGTACAATTAAACGCGAGCTGCAATGCGTCTAATGCAACTTGCCATTTATCACTTTCATAATTTTTTATCATGGTTAGAGCATTTTTTAACGTACCCATCACACGCTCCACCTGGCCATTTGCTCGGCTAATTCCTGGCGCTACTGAATGTATATTAATACCAATACGGTCACAATATACCTTAAATTCGCCTAGGAACTCCCTTCCTCCATCAACAACAATCTGTATAGGTGTTGCGAAGAGATGTATGAGACGTTTCAAAGCTGAAAGGCTGCTACTCTGACTTTTGTTATTAGAATAATTTAAAAGTAAATATTTTGTATACGCATCAATAATAACAATTACATACTCATTACGCCCCTCAGAATCTTTGCTGCCCAGTTTTCCCGTGATATCCATATGAACTACTTGAAATGGTGCAGTGGGTTTTTGGATGGGATGTAACTGTACCTGGACTGCACCGGAAGGTCCTTTAGAGGTTCTGCATATGACACAATTGTCAACAAAGTTCCTTACCACGGTGCTCATCTTATCAAACCAGTAAGATTGCTTTAGTTTTTGTAGAGTCTTTTCCCATCCCGGATGTTGTAGTGATATGTGATATGAATTAATTAGACTCCACTGGAATGCTTTTGGAACTACTGTAACTTTATACGTACCAAGCACGGCGTCTGTGAAGACCCTTTTTAATACACCTTCTTCTACTTCAAAACCAGAAGTAGGGTTTTCGAACAGGGAACGCAGTTTTTCATCGCGTCTCTGTTCTATTTGTATCCATTTCATGTCTGCTGTCAATATATTTATAGAAAACTCACCCAAGGGATTTCTGCTGAAGAAATCCGCGTGTTGAAGCCTTTCACCCTTTCTATATTCTACCTCAAAATCATAATTTTGTAGAAAGGCCCACCAACGATGTATTCTAGGTAGGAGGTCTTTCTTGTGTCTTGATGCCTTGAGGGCATTACAGTCTGTAATAACTTTGAACTTTCGACCGTACAAATACTGTCGGAAGTGTTTGATTGAACGCACCACCGCCAGTGTTTCTAGCTCATATGAGTGATAACGGCTTTCTGTGTCAGTGGTACGTTGACTCATATAAGCAATCGGGTGTTGGCGTCCCTGGATTACTTGAACCAGTACAGCTCCATAACCTAGGCTACTGGCGTCAGTGTAAAGTTTAATTGGTGCCTCTTCCTGGAAAAGTGACAAGGTAGGCGCAGTAGACAAGTATTGAATAATTTTGGTGCGAGCCTCGTCATGTCGGGTGTTCCATTCCCACTTAGTGTCTTTTTTTGTCAATTCATAAAGTGGTAGCATAATTCGGGAAAAGTTGGGAATGAAACGTCTGAAATAACTGGCTAGGCCATTAAATTGTCTGACTTGTTTAGTTGTAGTCGGTACTGGTGCCTTAATTAAAGCCTCCACTTTCTTTGGACTTGGACCCACCTGCCCATTAGAGATTATGTTGCCCAAATACTCGATAGATCGTTTAAAAAAAGCAGTTTTCTCAATATTAATTGAGAATCCAGCCTTTTGTAAAGCAATTAATATTTGTTCTATATTAGAGAGCCCCTCTTGGAAATCTGTAGATTTTGAGAGGACATCATCTACATACACTTGACACACCTGCTTTATCAGTAGCGGCATCAATGCTTTATTGATACAACGCTGGTAAACAGAACAAGCGTTACTTAGACCAAATGGCATGGCTAAATATTCATATAGCCCATCGGGCGTAACAAATGCGGTCTTTTCAATTGACTCGCTTGATACTGGAATCTGGTGGAATCCAGCAGCCATATCAAAAGAACTGAAGAAAATACCACCAGCCAGTTGGTCTATTTGGTCGGAAATAATTGGTAAAGGGTAGTGATCTCGAAGGGTATTCCTGTTCAGTTCTCTGTAGTCAACACACATACGATCCTGACCATTTTTCTTTTTAACCAATATTATGGGACTAGAAAATGATGATTTGCTTTCGCGGATGATTTTGTGTTCAAGAAGTTCATTGACAATACTACGTACTTTTTCCCTTTCAATTGGACTTAATCGGTATGGTCGACGTTCCACACGCTTAGTACCGTCTTTAAGCCGGATTTCCAATTCACCAGTATTTACTCTGGTTTTTGGAAATCCGCAAATAAATAAATATTCATATTTGTTTAGCAATATTTTCAATTCAGCTACTTGAACGTCATTCGTTAAATCGCAATCTAAATTATCAAATTTATTACTGGCAGGTCGTATGTGGCTAACCGTCGGTTGATGAAATAGTTTAGTACCCTGCGAATTGACCAACACCCCAAGGTTTGTATTCTCGACAAGATTTATTCCGATTATGATGTCAGTGCATATTTCATAATCAGCCACTACATGAAACTGAAGCTCCACTCGTAAATTGTCGATAATACAAACTGTTGTTAATTTTGTTAATGATAGCACCGTAAATTGACCAATCCCCTTTAAGTAGCTAACCTCACTAGTCCTTTTTCCAGGTAATTTGGCAGTTACAGACTCGCGTATTAGTGAACATTCTGCACCGCTATCGAAAATGGCTTGAATTTTATTATTAGCAATTTCGACCTGTATAAAGGATAACTTATTAGATCCTACACAATTAACCTTTGATAATACGGCACGTTCACGTCTGAAACATTTATCAATTGTGTGACCCACTTTTGAGCAAAATGTACACGTTAGCTTGTCTGTCTCGGAACCAAAGGACTGAGGTACTGATCTGTTTTCTTGAGAACGTGGCTGGATGCCATCAAATTTTTTGTTGAAACGACAGTCACGCGATTCATGATCTGACCTTTTACATACTTGGCAAAACAGTTGTTTGTCGGAAAACCGTGGCCGTTTGTTCATAACCGACTGAGTACTAGATAAACTTGGATTTGATCTTTTAATTTGGCGTATAGATGACGCTACCGAAATAAGTTCCGGAACTGATGACGCACGTGCATTTAATAATTCAATTCTCAGTCGGTCATCTCCAATGCAGCCAATAACTGCCTCAACCGCGTCCTCATTACTTAATTTATCTTTTGTGATACGTCGCCAAAGTACCCACGCCTGAGAAATAAATTGCGCAATATCCTTAGTATTGTCATAAATGTGTTCTCGGAATCGAAAAATGTCTCTAGAATACCTGTTTTCAGGCTCAAATGTAGTTATTAACAAATTGCGCAATTCTTCCCACGTGGATGTGGAGACCAACCAATTGTCTACCCACAGCCTGGCACGACCTTTTAGTAAACTTCCAACTTTCATTCTAACCTCATAATCCGTCAGGCTGTAGGTTTCCTCAGCTGTACTCACATGTTGGCACCATTCACGTATTCCTATGTTGGCGTCAGGATCATAAGATGGCAAAAATACATCACTAACCTTAACTTTTTCAGGTTGATTTGAAATACGATCCGACATACCCTTCATTACCCGTAACATCTGCGTAAAAAAATCAATGGGTACGCCGCTAATAGAATCAGAAACATTTCCATTATTATCAGCAGAATGTCCGGCAGATGCGGGTAGATATCCCACTTCTGATAACGTCGCAGGCGTCCCATTTAAATTTTTAGAATGAGTGACGTCAGCATTGCTGACGTCACCAATCTCATTATTATTTGCAGACATTACAACGCAATGAAACACTAAACAACACAGGAATACTTATATTTTATCACACTTTAATCATGCACTTAAATATAACAATTATTTAAACTTCACAAGTAATTACAATTATAAAAATGATTACTCACAAGATTATACTTCCACTCTCGATGGCTTCTCCACAAAGAATGCCTATCCCAACTTTTAACCACTCTTATAATGAATAAAAAAACATGGCGGGTTGTCAACCAGGACTCTCATAAATATGTTATAAAACAAAACAACGTTTTATAACCGTAATCGTTATACATCAAAAATTATAATTAAATTATTTAGTAATTTTAAAGCTTTTACATTATTTTAATCTATTCTTATTAAAAACGGATATGTTTTTATTAAATATCAATATTGATGCCATTTTAGTTTCAATATTGTTTTAAATACATTTGGTATTACAAATTAATAAAAACACATCAAAATAAATCTTAATATTAATTAACAATACGGATTTAGTAAATAATCTTTGCATGTGAAACAAATCATAATTTACGTTTGTTTCAATGACTACAACAACCATCAAATACTTCCTTTAAAAATGTATAAAATCAAAAATATGAATAATAACATTTAGAAAAGACACCAAGTGATTATTTTCATTTTTACTTTGATTTGATTAATATGAATTATTTAATTAGTTAATCTTTACGAACGATAGTCAACATAATGCGTCGACACGGCCATTCTGCGAGATGGTGCGCGCTCTGCACCAGTTCAAGGCAGTGATGCTGAAATATTATTTGTTAGATTTTAGTCTAGCGCCTATACACAGGAACGCTAGCTGATGATTTGGAGAGTTGTTGCAGAATTATAATGTAAATAGTAGATTTTTAGCTAATCAACTTCACAAAGTCATCAGCCATAATTCAATATTCATAAACATATTAGCGAAGTATAATGAGATTAAGTACAAAGAGATGACAATGCTCTGCGCATCATGCCACCGCTTATTTGATTTTCAATACAGTCACTCCACGTAAATCTGCATTGTTTAAGTTTTAGTACATAAAAGTGATGCTGTGGTCTAGGCGGTCTATTGCGCCGTGGTCCACAGAGGCTCTAAAGGAAATGGGTCTAGGTCGATGGTGTGGTCTGGATCATTTAATATGATCGTGGTCCACACGGGAGCAAAGTGATGATGCTGTGGTCTAGGCGGTCTTGTGCGCCGTGGTCCACAGAGGCTCTAAAGGAAATGGGTCTAGGTCGATGGTGTGGTCTGGATCACTCAATATTATGATCGTGGTCCACACAGGTTTTCAAACCAACAGGATATAGACTGCATCGTATTTCACGTGTTACATGAACATTTATATTGTTAATTTTATGAATTTTAGAAAAGTAAAAGTAGTTCAAACAACCATAATCATTTTAAAGGTTCCAACTACATCTCATACATTAGATGAGCATGACCAAGAATTTTCAAACATGAGACATAACAAAATGTCCATGCTACATATATTCTATGAATATGATAGATATGCCAAATAGTTTAACCACATTGAATAAATTTTATACAGATGATAGATAGTATGGTTGTTAAACTACCACACTATACACAATAACGGATAGAACTCACCAAACTTAGGCACCTATAGAAATGTCTTCTGAAGAAGAAAGTGACAGTGATCGGCTAGACATTGGTATTTGCAACGAACGAGGTACAGGTGTTTGTGTAGGCAGCCGTGATGTTCCTGGTTGTTGCACATCATCATTGTCAGGCTCCGTCGATACGGTTCCCTGATCACCTGGCTGCGGGGCTCTACGGAGTTGATCATGAGCCACCTTGCGTGGTCGTCCTCGCCCTGTGACTCGTTTCACCATATAGCGATCGTTGTCTAAGATTCTGTAAATCTCATAAGGTTCGCTGTATTTTAAATCAAGAGAAGTTTGATTACGTGGATTGTTCTGGATTATGACGTAGTCTCCCCTTTGAAAAGATTTAACCTTAGCTTTATTTTTATCAAAACGCTGTTTTTCATAATGTGCTGCCGCAGCCATCTTCTCCTGTACAACATGCTGTTCTAATAAGTCAAAATCCATTGATTCATTTTCAATGCTTACTAATCTCAGGAGCTCTGGTGGAACACAATGTTGTCGTCGTGTGAGAAAAGTGAGGGGTGCTACGCCGGTCACACGATGAGTGGTACAATTAAACGCGAGCTGCAATGCGTCTAATGCAACTTGCCATTTATCACTTTCATAATTTTTTATCATGGTTAGAGCATTTTTTAACGTACCCATCACACGCTCCACCTGGCCATTTGCTCGGCTAATTCCTGGCGCTACTGAATGTATATTAATACCAATACGGTCACAATATACCTTAAATTCGCCTAGGAACTCCCTTCCTCCATCAACAACAATCTGTATAGGTGTTGCGAAGAGATGTATGAGACGTTTCAAAGCTGAAAGGCTGCTACTCTGACTTTTGTTATTAGAATAATTTAAAAGTAAATATTTTGTATACGCATCAATAATAACAATTACATACTCATTACGCCCCTCAGAATCTTTGCTGCCCAGTTTTCCCGTGATATCCATATGAACTACTTGAAATGGTGCAGTGGGTTTTTGGATGGGATGTAACTGTACCTGGACTGCACCGGAAGGTCCTTTAGAGGTTCTGCATATGACACAATTGTCAACAAAGTTCCTTACCACGGTGCTCATCTTATCAAACCAGTAAGATTGCTTTAGTTTTTGTAGAGTCTTTTCCCATCCCGGATGTTGTAGTGATATGTGATATGAATTAATTAGACTCCACTGGAATGCTTTTGGAACTACTGTAACTTTATACGTACCAAGCACGGCGTCTGTGAAGACCCTTTTTAATACACCTTCTTCTACTTCAAAACCAGAAGTAGGGTTTTCGAACAGGGAACGCAGTTTTTCATCGCGTCTCTGTTCTATTTGTATCCATTTCATGTCTGCTGTCAATATATTTATAGAAAACTCACCCAAGGGATTTCTGCTGAAGAAATCCGCGTGTTGAAGCCTTTCACCCTTTCTATATTCTACCTCAAAATCATAATTTTGTAGAAAGGCCCACCAACGATGTATTCTAGGTAGGAGGTCTTTCTTGTGTCTTGATGCCTTGAGGGCATTACAGTCTGTAATAACTTTGAACTTTCGACCGTACAAATACTGTCGGAAGTGTTTGATTGAACGCACCACCGCCAGTGTTTCTAGCTCATATGAGTGATAACGGCTTTCTGTGTCAGTGGTACGTTGACTCATATAAGCAATCGGGTGTTGGCGTCCCTGGATTACTTGAACCAGTACAGCTCCATAACCTAGGCTACTGGCGTCAGTGTAAAGTTTAATTGGTGCCTCTTCCTGGAAAAGTGACAAGGTAGGCGCAGTAGACAAGTATTGAATAATTTTGGTGCGAGCCTCGTCATGTCGGGTGTTCCATTCCCACTTAGTGTCTTTTTTTGTCAATTCATAAAGTGGTAGCATAATTCGGGAAAAGTTGGGAATGAAACGTCTGAAATAACTGGCTAGGCCATTAAATTGTCTGACTTGTTTAGTTGTAGTCGGTACTGGTGCCTTAATTAAAGCCTCCACTTTCTTTGGACTTGGACCCACCTGCCCATTAGAGATTATGTTGCCCAAATACTCGATAGATCGTTTAAAAAAAGCAGTTTTCTCAATATTAATTGAGAATCCAGCCTTTTGTAAAGCAATTAATATTTGTTCTATATTAGAGAGCCCCTCTTGGAAATCTGTAGATTTTGAGAGGACATCATCTACATACACTTGACACACCTGCTTTATCAGTAGCGGCATCAATGCTTTATTGATACAACGCTGGTAAACAGAACAAGCGTTACTTAGACCAAATGGCATGGCTAAATATTCATATAGCCCATCGGGCGTAACAAATGCGGTCTTTTCAATTGACTCGCTTGATACTGGAATCTGGTGGAATCCAGCAGCCATATCAAAAGAACTGAAGAAAATACCACCAGCCAGTTGGTCTATTTGGTCGGAAATAATTGGTAAAGGGTAGTGATCTCGAAGGGTATTCCTGTTCAGTTCTCTGTAGTCAACACACATACGATCCTGACCATTTTTCTTTTTAACCAATATTATGGGACTAGAAAATGATGATTTGCTTTCGCGGATGATTTTGTGTTCAAGAAGTTCATTGACAATACTACGTACTTTTTCCCTTTCAATTGGACTTAATCGGTATGGTCGACGTTCCACACGCTTAGTACCGTCTTTAAGCCGGATTTCCAATTCACCAGTATTTACTCTGGTTTTTGGAAATCCGCAAATAAATAAATATTCATATTTGTTTAGCAATATTTTCAATTCAGCTACTTGAACGTCATTCGTTAAATCGCAATCTAAATTATCAAATTTATTACTGGCAGGTCGTATGTGGCTAACCGTCGGTTGATGAAATAGTTTAGTACCCTGCGAATTGACCAACACCCCAAGGTTTGTATTCTCGACAAGATTTATTCCGATTATGATGTCAGTGCATATTTCATAATCAGCCACTACATGAAACTGAAGCTCCACTCGTAAATTGTCGATAATACAAACTGTTGTTAATTTTGTTAATGATAGCACCGTAAATTGACCAATCCCCTTTAAGTAGCTAACCTCACTAGTCCTTTTTCCAGGTAATTTGGCAGTTACAGACTCGCGTATTAGTGAACATTCTGCACCGCTATCGAAAATGGCTTGAATTTTATTATTAGCAATTTCGACCTGTATAAAGGATAACTTATTAGATCCTACACAATTAACCTTTGATAATACGGCACGTTCACGTCTGAAACATTTATCAATTGTGTGACCCACTTTTGAGCAAAATGTACACGTTAGCTTGTCTGTCTCGGAACCAAAGGACTGAGGTACTGATCTGTTTTCTTGAGAACGTGGCTGGATGCCATCAAATTTTTTGTTGAAACGACAGTCACGCGATTCATGATCTGACCTTTTACATACTTGGCAAAACAGTTGTTTGTCGGAAAACCGTGGCCGTTTGTTCATAACCGACTGAGTACTAGATAAACTTGGATTTGATCTTTTAATTTGGCGTATAGATGACGCTACCGAAATAAGTTCCGGAACTGATGACGCACGTGCATTTAATAATTCAATTCTCAGTCGGTCATCTCCAATGCAGCCAATAACTGCCTCAACCGCGTCCTCATTACTTAATTTATCTTTTGTGATACGTCGCCAAAGTACCCACGCCTGAGAAATAAATTGCGCAATATCCTTAGTATTGTCATAAATGTGTTCTCGGAATCGAAAAATGTCTCTAGAATACCTGTTTTCAGGCTCAAATGTAGTTATTAACAAATTGCGCAATTCTTCCCACGTGGATGTGGAGACCAACCAATTGTCTACCCACAGCCTGGCACGACCTTTTAGTAAACTTCCAACTTTCATTCTAACCTCATAATCCGTCAGGCTGTAGGTTTCCTCAGCTGTACTCACATGTTGGCACCATTCACGTATTCCTATGTTGGCGTCAGGATCATAAGATGGCAAAAATACATCACTAACCTTAACTTTTTCAGGTTGATTTGAAATACGATCCGACATACCCTTCATTACCCGTAACATCTGCGTAAAAAAATCAATGGGTACGCCGCTAATAGAATCAGAAACATTTCCATTATTATCAGCAGAATGTCCGGCAGATGCGGGTAGATATCCCACTTCTGATAACGTCGCAGGCGTCCCATTTAAATTTCGTCACCAATCTCATTATTATTTGCAGACATTACAACGCAATGAAACACTAAACAACACAGGAATACTTATATTTTATCACACTTTAATCATGCACTTAAATATAACAATTATTTAAACTTCACAAGTAATTACAATTATAAAAATGATTACTCACAAGATTATACTTCCACTCTCGATGGCTTCTCCACAAAGAATGCCTATCCCAACTTTTAACCACTCTTATAATGAATAAAAAAACATGGCGGGTTGTCAACCAGGACTCTCATAAATATGTTATAAAACAAAACAACGTTTTATAACCGTAATCGTTATACATCAAAAATTATAATTAAATTATTTAGTAATTTTAAAGCTTTTACATTATTTTAATCTATTCTTATTAAAAACGGATATGTTTTTATTAAATATCAATATTGATGCCATTTTAGTTTCAATATTGTTTTTAATACATTTGGTATTACAAATTAATAAAAACACATCAAATGATGCCTATAAATCTTAATATTAATTAACAATAAGGATTTAGTAAATAATCTTTGCATGTGAAACAAATCATAATTTATGTTTGTTTCAATGACTACAACAACCATCAAATACTTCCTTTAAAAATGTATAAAATCAAAAATATGAATAATAACATTTAGAAAAGACACCAAGTGATTATTTTCATTTTTACTTTGATTTGATTAATATGAATTATTTAATTAGTTAATCTTTACGAACGATAGTCAACATAATGCGTCGACATATATCATATTCGTAATTTAATTCAAATATTTGTTGCTTCTGAAATACTATTTGGTTAGTAAATAAAATCATGTCTAATACAGAAAAAATGAAAAAGGATGTTGCTGTAATTATGGGAAGCGAGTCGGATTATGGCACTATGGTGCATGCTATTAACCTATTAAAAGAATTGGAAATTTCACATGATGTATTTATAATATCCGCACATAGAACACCAGAGAGACTATTTAATTTTACTAAGTCTGCTCAAGAAAAAGGCTTTAAGGTTATTATAGCTGGTGCAGGAGGAGCGGCTCATTTACCCGGTATGACTGCATCGCTTACTTATTTACCTGTTATCGGTATTCCTGTTCATAGCAAGCAATTAAATGGGCTAGATAGTCTATTATCTATAGTGCAGATGCCAAAAGGTGTTCCAGTTGCAACAATGTCTATAGGAGAGAGTGGAGCATGCAATGCCGCTATTACTGCTGCATCTATATTATCGATTTCTAATAGTGAAATTGCAGATGGATTAAAAAAATGGAGAGAGGAGCAAACTAAAGCAGTAAAAGAAAAACCAACATTATAATGGCAATAGTTCTTTTAGATACAAAAACCATAAATCGTATAGCAGCAGGAGAGGTAATAGAAAGTTCGCAAGTGTGGTAAAGGAATTAGTGGAAAATGCAATAGATGCAAAAAGCTCAGAGATAGAAATTAGAATAGAAAGTGGTGGGCGTAACCTCATTACTGTGATCGATAATGGTAGCGGAGTAAAAAAGGATGATTTAGAACTTGCGTTTATGCGCCATGCTTCTTCAAAATTGAGTGATAGTGAATTGATAGAGATTAAGCATCTTGGCTTTAGAGGAGAAGCTTTGTCTTCAATTGCAGCAGTAAGCAGAATAAAATTATCATCTAAGGCAAGCAAAGCAGATCAAGCATGGTCTATAAGATATGAGGGGGGAGAAAAAATAGAAGAGCTTGTTCCTTATCCTTTATCGACAGGAACATATATTGAAGTACGAGATTTATGTTTTGCCACACCAAATAGACTAAAATTTCTCAAAACCGAAAGGGCAGAAACACAAAGCATTGTTGATATTGTAAACAACTTAGCAATGATCAATTATGGAATTGAGTTTACTCTTATCTCCGATAATAAGAAGCTTCTTAAGTATACTAAGCAGACCTCATTATTTAGCAGGCTATGCGAAGTAGAAGAAGAATTTCATGAAAACTCTTTGCGAATTAGTGAAGAAGAAGATGGCATTAGACTTACAGGATACATCTGTAAACCTACTGTCAATCGTAGCAATTCAACTCAGATTTATACATTTGTTAATGGTAGACCAATTAAAGATAATCTACTTATTGGTGCAATTCGTTATGCGTATCACGACCTTATTCCAAGCAATAGATATCCTTTTGCAGCGCTGCACTTAGAGATACCGTATGATCAAGTTGATGTAAATGTGCATCCAAATAAATCAGAGGTAAGGTTTCAGAACAAGAGGCTAATATATGAAATAGTGAGAAGAGGGCTAATAAAAGTGCTATCAAAGAGAATAGATCTTGCAGAAACTGTATTGGCCCAGACTAGAACAACAACGAATCATCTATCATCAGATCCTTTTAGTAGGTCTAGTCTTAAAAATGAATTTTATGGAAGAAGGTCAGATCCTTTTGAAAACCAATTAATGAGAGAATTTACTTCTCCAAATATAGAGACAAAAAGCTTATCAGAACATTCAAAATCGTTTGATTATACTGGTATGCAAAAATCTCCTCCACGAGCAGAAACTACAATTTTGGAAAGGAAACAAACCGATCTAATAAGGGATTATCCACTTGGGTTTGCACACTGTCAAATCTACAATACTTATATTATTGCTGAGGTAAGAGACAAACTAATTATAGTAGATCAGCATGCAGCCCATGAAAGACTAGTATACGAGTGCTTAAAGGAGAAATCAAGTATAAAAAGACAAAAACTTCTTTTGCCTGAAATGGTTGAAATCAAAAATCAAGCTGGAATGGAAATGATTAAAACTTATAAAGATAAACTTTTTGAGATGGGTTTTGAGATTGAAATTAAATCAGAAAATAAGATCATAGTAAAAGAAGTTCCTGCAATCTTAGGAGCAATAGACACAAAGAGAATGCTCATTGATATAGTGGATAGACTAACAGAAATAGAAGATACATTACCTATAGAGGATAAGGTGAATAAAATACTAGCCACAATTGCTTGTTATGGATCAATAAGAGCAGGCAGAAAGATGAAATTGGAGGAGATGAATGAATTATTGAGGCAAATGGAAAAGACACCTTATTCTGGACAATGTAATCACGGAAGGCCAACCTATATAGAAATGAAATTAAGCGATATTGAAAAGTTATTTGAGCGAAGGTGAGAAGTTATCACAAATATGTATAGATTATACAACTCTAGTTTCGTCATCTCAAAACTCAGATACACAATTGTTTGAACATTGCAATTTGCAGGTAATTTGCATAGTAGATAATGTCATTCCATCACTTGACAATGATTTATTATGCAGCTACTTGATTAAAATTAAGTTTCCTAAATCCCAGGCATTGTCTTTTATGTTAATAATTAATATACAACTAAAGATACTTATCAAAAACGACAATAAAGAATTCAAAAAAAGCTAGAAATTCTGTAGAATTGACCATAACATATAGAAAAAAAGGAAGTGTATGATCACATCCTTCACTCTGATCATTAATTTGTAAACAAAATAGTTTTGCATTTTTTGATAAGATTAAGTAATATCAGCGTATTAGTTATACAATTAATAATTTTTATGGATGAGCGTAATCCTTGGAATCTTGGAAAGAAACCGTCAGGTCCAGGTAATGAAGATATTTTAAGTAAAGCTGTGTCTGATATAAGATGCTTTTTTAATGGCTTAACCAGAAATAGAGGGAAAAAACCTTATTTCATCATTTTCATTGTTTTTTTGTTTTATTTTCGTACTGGTTTCTATATTGTCCATCCTAGTGAGGAAGGTATAGAACTTACTTTTGGCAAATATTCCAATACAGAAACATCTGGTTTGCGCTATCACTTTCCCTATCCTGTTGGTAAGGTTTTTAAAGTGAATGTTAAAGAAGTAAATCGTGAAGAAATTGGCATAAGCAGCTCTTATGGGCGAGATACAGATCGTGGTGAAGGAGTGATGCTCACCGGAAATGAGAACATTGTCAACGTTAACTTTGAGGTTCAATGGAGAGTCAGGGATGCTAAAGATTATTTATTCAAAGTGCGGGATTATAAACCTGGTTTTAGCGTTAAAAATGCTGCTGAAAGTGCTATGAGAGAAATAATAGGTAAGAATACGATCTCTTTTGCACTCGAAGGTCAAGGCAGGGCTGAAATTTCCAGAGATACTAGAATTTTATTGCAACAGATTCTTGATGGATATCAAATGGGTATAGAGATTTTATCCGTTCAAATGAAAAAAATTGATCCACCAGAAAAGGTGATTAGCTCATTTAGGGATGTACAAAGTGCTCGCGCAGATAAGGAGCGTACCATAAACGAAGCATACGCTTACAGTAATGATATTATACCTCGTGCAAAAGCTGAAGCAATAAAGATAAAATTAGATGCAGAAGCATACGAGAATGAAATAATAAATGAAGCAAAAGGTAATGCAAATCGCTTTTTATCTCTTCATGAAGAATATAGACAAAATCCTTCTCTTGTTAAGAATCGTATTTATCTTGAAACCATGGAAAATATTTTTAGCAAGGTAGATAAATTTGTTATAACAGACGATCTAAAAGGTATGTTCTCTTATTTACCTCTTACAAATCTAGGAAAATAGTCATGAGTAGTAATATTAAAATTGTTTTTGCTTTTGTATTTGTTGCATTATTGATTGCATTATCTAATTCAATCTTTGTTGTTCAAGAAACAAAACAAGCTATAGTTATACAATTAGGTAAAGTCGTCAGATATGTTAAAGACAGTGGTTTATATTTTAAGCTACCATTTATAAATAACGTAGAATTTCTTGATAAGAGAATTTTAGATCTAAGTCCTGATAAAACTCCAAGGGAAGTGATAACTGCAGATCAAAAGCGTATTATAGTAGATGCTTATGCAAAATATAAAATAATAGATCCTATCACTTTTTACCAAACTGTGAAAAATGAATCAGGGCTAGTTAGAAGATTATATCCTGTCATAGAAGCTCACATAAGAGAGAATATAGGAAGATTTTCATTAATTAGTTTGTTGAATGAAAAGAGATCAGAAGTTATGCAATTAATTCATCGTGGAGTTTATTCTGAAGCTGGAAAATTTGGCATAGAAATAATAGATGTAAGAATTAAGAGAGCAGATCTACCAGAAGAAAATAGTTCTGCAATATTCCGCCGCATGCAAACTGAAAGGGAAAAGGAAGCAAAAGAAATTAGAGCAGAAGGAGAACAAGCTGGACAAGAAATTAGATCAAAAGCTGATAAATTAAAAAGGGGAATTGTCTCTAGTGCAGTAAAAGAATCACATGAAATAAGAGGCCGTGGTTATGCTGAAGCAACTAGAATCTATAATGAGGCATTCAAGGTTGATGAAGAGTTTTTTAACTTTTATCGCTCTATGAAAGCTTACAGTAAATCATTTGCTGAGGGTAATACTAAATTTGTGCTTTCACCAAATAATAATTTCTTAGATATTTTGAACAAGGGATGGAAATAGTTTATGAAAAGTAAAGCATTTTTATTTTATCTATATTTGCATATTTTTTAATTTCATTTTCTTCATATGCTAATCTGTTTGCAAAAACAGTTGCAGATCCTGTATGCAGTTGTAATAAAGGGCTTGCTGATATAGTGGAAGAACTTATTCCCGCAGTTGTAAATATTTCAAGTGAGCAAATAGTGACTTTAGAGAATTTTTCGAGCATTTTGATCAATTTTTTGATAGAGCTCCTAGCATTAATAGAGAAGTGACGTTACTTGGGTCTGGATTTATTATAGATAAAAGTGGAACCATAGTAACCAACTATCACGTTATTAAAAATGCCCAAGATATTACAGTTACTATGAACGATAATACTTATTTCAAAGCAGAAGTTTTACGCTATGATGCAAAAACTGATCTTGCTGTGCTTAAGATTAATTCTGATAAAGATCTTCCTTTTGTTGAATTTGGTAATTCTGATAAAGCAAGAGTTGGTGATACAGTTATTGCAATAGGCAACCCTTTTGGTTTAGGTGGCTCTGTAAGTACAGGAATTGTATCTGCAAGATCTAGAGACATTAGTATTGGTACTATGAATGAATTTATTCAAACTGATGCTGCAATTAATAGAGGTAACTCAGGGGGACCACTATTTCATCTAAATGGAAAAGTTATAGGTATTAATACTGCTATTTATTCCCCATCTGAGTCTGGCGGTAACGTGGGTATAGGCTTTGCTATACCATCTAATCTAGCTATTTCAATTATTGACACATTAAAAAGTGGTAAAAAAATAAAACATGGTTGGCTTGGCGTGCAAGTTCAGCCTATAACAAAAGAATTTGCTGAATCCTTGGGTTTAAAAGATATCAAAGGTGCATTAGTTGCAAGCGTAGTAAAGGGCAGTCCTGCAGAGAAAGGAGGAATCAAAGTAGGTGATATACTATTAGAGTTTGACGGCAAAAAAATTGATAGAATGACGCAATTACCTCATGTGGTTTCACGAACTGAGCCCGGAAAGAAAGTACAGGTTAAATTACTTAGAAAAGGTAAAGAAGTCAATATCAAGGTTGCAATCGAGGAATCTACAAATGATGATTCAGGTAATAATCAAGAAGAAAATAAATCAACATCTAGTTATATAAGTGGTTTAACCGTTTCAAATTTGCCAAAAGAACTAAAAAATAATGCACCCACAAAGGGTGTAGTAGTTATTAGTGTAGATAGTAGTAGTAATTCTACATTACGTGTTATTAAGAAAGGTGATATAATTATCCAACTAGATGGAATCGATATTGAAAATACTAATGATTTTCAAAAACAAATTGATTCAGCAGTAAAAAAAGACGGCAAAGATTCAGTAATGCTGCTTATTTATCGCAACGGCAATCAATTTTTCACCTCAATCAAATTGAAGAAGTAGCTATTTATCTAGCTGGTCATGAAAAAATTGCTTGACAAATTTAACTAGCTTCTTTATCCTGGGGGTAGGGTTCTTTCTGTAAATTAATAAAAGTTTATCCCTATACTGAAGACGTTTCCAACGAGATTATGGAAGAACTAGATTTCAGTATTAAGCACAGGAACGACATCATCTATAAGGTGAAAGAGCTGGAGTGGTAAGAAATTCGATAATATAAAGCATTTTTATGCTCAGTTATAAAAGAAACAACTTTCTGCCATAAGTTAATTTATAATTAAATTAGTGTAAAATATAATTATATTTACTTATCATCATTATTAACCAATAATTAATACCCATAAATTAATTATATCTAATCGCAAAGGGAGGTGGAGATGCGTTTTAAACTAGAAAAGGAAGGTATTCTACAAAAAGATTGTAATAATAGAACTGGTCGTAGGGTACCTGCACAAATAAGATTAAATAACAAAACAACATTTAGCCTGAATAGTGCATCTTACATTATCACCGGAGATGATAATCAGCGTTTTAAAATTCTGGATTTGAATAACAGGGAAAGTACACTAGACGACTCATTCCAAGGGCTACAACTAAAGCTACAAAAGGTAGGAAATGATTACAAATTTGCTTTAGTTACTACTTCTGATCAACCTTATTATTATTACTATGATGGCAAAAATACTATCATAGATACTATTGATCATATACCTAAGAATTATACAAATGGTAACTATTTTCACACATATAATCCTAACAGATGTAGTGCTGCTTATGAACCGCTAGAAAATAGCAAGGTTTTAATAGATCCAAAAGACATAATTAGTAGCAAAAATATCACCCTTACTGTTCAGGATCTTCAAAATTCACCTAATAAAAGATTGAAAATAGAAATAGGAGACTATTTTTTTAAGGAATCGCAATATATATACAGATACTATAAGAGTGCTAATGTATATGATTCAACTGGTAGAAAAGTTGGCATATTGAATCATAACTTTCCACAGTTCAGTCTTGCACGCAATACATTCGAGTTATTTCCTTTTTATGAAATTGAGAGCTTGGAAACGCAAGATAACTATTTCGCAGTAAAAAAGTTAGGCAATAGTTATGTTGGTTGCATATCGTATGAAAATAGCACATGCAAAAATTTTCATGATTTTAACCCTAATTCTTTTGGGTATGAGCGCGACAATAGACCAGGTCCATATCCTTATTATTACAACTTAGAAAATTTTGATAACTTTTTGGAGGTTGATGTGAATATTCAAGAACATATAAATTTAGAAACAGAAATTGAACTTTTAAAACGCAGAATTGAAAGATTAGAACATACTGGTGTACAAGGTCCTAAAGGTGAGCCAGGTGTAAGGGGAGTAAAAGGTGATATGGGCTACTATGGATTGACTGGTCCTCAAGGTGACAAGGGGGATACTGGATCGTCAGGTGCGCATGGATCAAAAGGCGATCAAGGACCTTAAGGAGAAAAAGGAAATCAAGGCACTAATGGAATAACTCCAAATATTAATCAAGTTGTTACCGAATTTTCTTCTAACAGAGCCCATCTATATACTTTAGCAGCAGCTATAATGGAAAAAGATCAGCTTAATTCCATGGGATTTTCAGAAAGAATAGCACATTTTTTTGGTGAGCGTGTAAAGCGAGAAGATTCTTTAAAAGCGTTAGTTAAGGGCGTACAAGGTCCTCCAGGCCAAAAGGGTGAACCAGGCCGTAACGGTGAACCGGGGTTAAAGGGCGAACAAGGTTCCAAAGGTAATAAGGGTGATCGAGGTTTTCTTGGTCCAGAAGGTTCTAAAGGAGATACTGGAACGTCAGGTGCGCCTGGATCAAAAGGAGATAAAGGTCCTATAGGACCTAAAGGAGAAAAAGGGAATCAAGGCACTAATGGAATAACTCCAAGTATTAATCAAGTTGTTACCGAATTTTCTTCTAACAGAACCCATCTAAATCCTTTAGCAGTAGCTATAATGGAAAAAGATCAGCTTAATTCCATGGGATTTTCAGAAAGAATAGCACATTTTTTTGGTGAGCGTGTAAAGCGAGAAGATTCTTTAAAAGCGTTAGTTAAGGGCGTACAAGGTCCTCCAGGCCAAAAGGGTGAATCAGGCCGTAACGGTGAACCGGGGTTAAAGGGCGAGCAAGGTTCCAAAGGTAATAAGGGTGACCGAGGTTTTCTTGGTCCAGAAGGTTCTAAAGGAGATACTGGCTCTAAAGGTGACAAAGGAGAGCCAGGGGCACCTGGATCAAAAGGAGATATTGGATTTCCAGGTCCTCAAGGTATACAAGGTCCTCCAGGTTTACGAGGTAATAAAGGTGATCAAGGTTCTCCAGGCATACAAGGACAAAAAGGTGATATTGGTCCTAAAGGAGTAGATGAAACTATGGGAATAAAAGGTGATATGGGTGAGAAAGGAGAGATAGGTATAAAAGGTAAACCAGGCCATTTGGGTCAAAGAGGCAACAAGGGAGAATCTGGTTCTCAAGGTCAACCTGGTTCTCAAGGCTCAAAAGGTGAGAAGGGAGATGCCTCAAGTGCTATAGAAATTGCAACTGAATTAGTTACCAGTAAAAAAGCTGAGTTAGGAGCAGCAGTTCTTAACGCAAATGGTATCAAAGGTGAAAATCTCGCAACTCAGATTGCCGGTAAAATTAATCTTAATTCGCAGGAACTTGTGAATAAAATTGATGTAGCAAAACTTACTGAAGGAGTAGTAAGTAAACTTTCTTTAGAGGAAGCAAAAAACATTATAAAAGATACTGTGAGTAAGATAACAAGCGATGCCACAAAGAAAAATAATCCCGATCCTATAGCCTTCCAAAAATATGAAAAATTTGCAGAAAAGCTTGCTAAACTACTTGTTGATAGAAGCAGTATGAGCGAGATAGAAGCTAACAATCTTATAAAAGATAAGGTGAGCGACTGGGCACTTGCTAAGTATCTTCTGCTTCATAGTGATTTAAATAAGCAGCCAAAGGCTCTAGAAATCGTGAAGCAAGAAATAGACAAGGAAAAATTAATTGAGTATTTGCTTGAGTATGCCAAATTAAAAGGCGATGTGAATGCAGCAAAAACAATAGTTGAAAATATTGTTCATCAGTTCTTTGACACTCAAAAAGTAGGTGAAATAGGAAAAGCAGTACTAGAAGCAAAAAATGATCAAGATAAAAAAGTGCTAGTAAATGATCCTGTCTTACGTGAAGGAATAGCAGAAGAGTTGAGACAAAATCCAGGAAAGATAAAAGGTCCAAAAGGAGATACTGGGTCTAAAGGAGATACTGGGTCTAAAGGAGATACTGGGTCTAAAGGAGATACTGGAACAGATGGATTGTCAGGTGCACAAGGTCCAGAAGGTGACAAAGGAGAGCCAGGTCTGAGGGGCTTCAATGGTACACAAGGTCTTACAGGTAACAAGGGTGAGCCGGGTATAGACGGATTAAAAGGAGATATTGGTCCTCAAGGCATAAAAGGTGAGCCAGGTATAAATGGAACAAAGGGAGATATTGGTCCTAAAGGATTAGACGGAGCCATGGGGATAAAAGGTGATATGGGTGAGAAATGAAAAATAGGTTTTAAAGGTGACAAAGGTGATATAGGTCTTCAAGGGCCCAAAGGTCAGGTTGGTAGATCTGGTCTTAAGGGTATGCCAGGTCCACAAGGTCCAAAAGGAGATACCGGAGCTCCAGGTGCGAATGGATTGCCAGGTTCCAAGGGAGAAGATGGAATAGGTGCTGACGTTGCGAATCAATTTTTGCGTGAGATTAATCAGACAAGGACTGAAATTAGGGGTGCTAAAGAAGCAGCAGAGGCAGCTAAAAATGCTTCAGAAGGTTTTGCAAACAAAGTCGAAGAACTGCACAATAAAACAGCTAATTTAACAAAAAATGCTAAAAATTTTAACACTCAAGCTTTGCGATCGCAAAGAGACACAGAGGCGCTCTATAGTCAAACAAAAGATATATTTTGTAGAACAAATCCAGCAGATCAAATTTGTGGTGCACGTAGAAAAAGGAGGGAAATTAAAAAGTCATCAGTGACAAGCGGAGCAAGCAGACCAACTTCATTTATACCTCAAATAATAAATTTCTTTTATCCTGCGGTAGGAGAGGATGAATATAAAGTAAAAAATGAAATACAGGAAGTAGCAAAAATAATAAATGCAGCAGATATTGTAACAAAATTTGAAGAAGTATTAGGAGCAACAGCTGTGAAATGTGGCATTTCAAAGAAATGTCTAAATTTTGATCCAGTAGAACTGCAGTCAACCATTATCAATAAGTCATTACTTAATGATGAAAATCATAACGAGTTGTTGAAGTTCTTGTGTGTAACTGCGAAAAAATCACTCCCTAATTACAAACAAACTAGTAAATGTTTGTTTACTTTTAAAGATCATATGGAAAAAAGATTAAATGAACAACAAAGAGCTTTCGTTAATACTGAAAAAATAATTGCAGATAATGAGCAGCCAAGGAGTTTTATGAGTTATGTTGCTCCTCCTAGTAGCCTCAGTGCCATTAATCAGCAAGTTGTTGGTTATTTAAGGTAATATCATGGAAACATATATTTAAAATAGACGATAAAAGTCCGCTTTATAAAAAAATTATTAAACTTCCCACTGCGTATTATATTGTAAAGGAAAATGGTAATGTTAATACTGTTTCTTCACACATTGGTTGAAGTAGGGAATATTAATGATTTAAAGTTAAAGAAGCAGGGTAATGAGATAGTTTTATTTACAAATAACTCACCTCTGAAATTAAATGGCACGGACTTTATTATAGAACAAAAAGCTATCATAGGCGAGAATCAAAAGAATATTATAAAACAGCTTAAATTAGGAGAAGAAGCGTTAATTGCACGTAAGTACATAAAAGACAGTAATAATTTTAGTATTGAACTCATAATGAGTGATGATGAAGGAAATAATTTAATTGGAATGCTCAATTTTATCAATTTTTACGATGAAAGTGACCCAGTACTAGAAAAGATTAAAGAAGAAAAAGGTGGACTTTATTTTACAATAGAAGGTGATTATATCTATATATCAGATGAAGAAGGAAAATGTCTTCCAGTATGTAAAGATGGTAGTTGCTATAAGTATCAATACACAAAAAATGAACATGATATATTAGAAATTAGTGAGGTATCAACAATAATAAAAAACTTAACTAAGACTGAGCAGTGCAGTGCACCAGCTAAGGCAGGGCAGGATTTTACTTTGCAGAAGGGAAAAGAATTATCGGATGATATCTATCAAGCAAATATCATGTTGAATGGTAAGCTTGTAGCTACTTTACCAAAAATAGGTTACTGCATGCTTGATGACCAATTGGTCATACATAATCACGTTACAGAAGAAGAGATAAAAATTCCTAGAGACTTTCATTATCTTAAAGTAGTAAAGTCCAGTAATAATGATGATTATAAATTAACGTTTTGTAATTTCTTAGGTAATGAATTTTTTGAACATAAAAAATATGATCCTCAATACTCAAATATTCCAGATAAATATCAATATATAAGTTTAAACTGTATGAAAAAGGAATATAAGCCAAATTTCTGCAAGTTACTTAACGGTAAACCATCGTTTTTTATTGCGGAAGGAACTACTAATCCGAATTCTCCAGGTCACTGCCCAGTCAATGTATTTGAATTAGCAAAACGTGAGAAAATGGCTACATTCATTGATCAATTTGGCTTTTTCAATAAAGAGGGTAAGTTTCAATATTGTGATTACCATACAAAAGCAGATTACGATGTTTATGATTCTTATAAAATTAATAAAGAGTACAAAACAACAGATGAATTTCTCTTCAATGATGACATAGTTCTTTACACTATTCCAGAGCTATCTTAACCACGCACAAAGTATATGTATAATTGCTTTTTAAAAGTGAATTTAGTAGAATTCAAAGAAGTGTAGGGGTATATTTTTTTAGTATTTAATGTAAATAAAATTGTTCTCAGTTTAAAATCGATATAAGACAGTAAGATGAAAAAAATTGAAATCTCAGAATTACTCAAAAGAATTGCTATCTGTTTACTATGCATAGCAATTATGGTCTCTATTGCTCTTTTGTTTGCCTATATGCATACAATGTTTCTCAGCAAAGGATATGAGCTGGCTGCATATTATATTAGCGCAGCTATGCCTTTTGTGTTACTCATTGTTTTCTTTTTTATCGCTTGGTTTATATATGATCAAGTATTTAGTAAAATGAAGGAAGTAGAGCTGCCTATAGAAATAGAATTAGCTAATTCAGATAATAAAACAACATTTGCTAATGTTATAATTGACCATTCCTTAAAACAACGATTGCAGATTATTTGCTGTAACCAAATGACAGAAGAAATGCGTGAGATGTTTGGAAGTGAAAGCATTAACTCACTAAAAGGTTATATACTGCACGGCCCTCCTGGAAATGGTAAAACACTTATTGCCCGCGCAATTGCAGGTGAATCAAATATGAATTTTATAAGTATCTCAAGTCCAGAACTTATTGGAGTATATATTGGTCATGGTGCACATGCTGTACGCGAGCTTTTTAAAGTAGCGAGAAAATATTCTCCTTGTATAGTATTCATAGATGAAATAGATGCAGTTGCCCAAAAAAGAAGTACCGCTAATAACTCAGCTTACCACTGTCGAGAGAGCTTAACACAGTTACTAACTGAAATAGATGGATTTAAGAGCAGAAAAGATATAATAGTAATTGGTGCAACTAACCTGGTCAATGAGATAGATCCAGCACTTATTAGGCCTGGACGCTTAGGTCAAAGGGTTCATATACCTAATCCAAATGTGGAAACGAGACAAAAGATATTGGAGCTTTATACCAAAAATACAAAAACTGATGGAAGGCTAAATATTCAAGATATTGTAGAAAAAACAGAAGGCGATTCTGGAGCTGAGTTAGAACAATTAGTCAATGAAGCAAAAATATACGCTGCACTTGAAAGAAAGTCCAAGGTAGTGAGTAATGAAGATTTTAACCACGCGTTTCACAAGCTAAATCCAGGACAAGGAAGAGGGAGAATAACATTACCTTCATGTCAGACACAGACAGAAGCCTCTTTTGTACAATAAAAACTGGAAGTGTAGCAAGATGTGCCAAATTTCGTTATTGAAAATAAAATTTAAAACTTGGATTTGCTATCATTTTGCCACTCGTTAGTACCACAGTGGTTTTGTAATAGAACACAAGCTGCAAAAACTTAAGGAAAAAATGGTCAGTGCTTGACACTGGCATCTAGTTCTTTCCATCAAAAATGCTGTAAAGTGTTCACCAATTTAGTTGGATCCCAGTATCAAGTACTGGGATGACAAGAGAAAGAGGACACTGGGATGACATTATGAAGACCTAACAGTTTATGACGGTGTCATTCCAGTCTGGAATCCAGCTTTTTTGTAATTTTATTGAAAATATCGTATAGCTATTTGTTCACAATTAATTCTTCTGGATCCCAGTACTCGGATGATAAGAAAAGAAACACTGGTTTCAATATTTGCATGCATCTGAACAGATACAGATGGCTAAAATATTGAAGAAAGTATACGCGTCAAGTTAAGAGCAACTAGCCTTCTTTTACTTGTTAAAAAAGGTATTGTTTTCCCTAGATTCTATTATCACATGCTGAAATGACATCTCTTGCTTCTTCATGTGATTATGAAAAAAGCCCTTTGAATTTTTACAGCTTGAAAAATCTTTATAAAATTTACTTTCTTTAAATGCTTTAACCTTCTCTTCATTATTTAATGAGCCATGCTTAGAAAAATACTCATCTGTTACTTGAATATAAAAACTAATCAGGTCAGGAAAAGTGTAATCAGTTTTGTTGGAAGACTTTAAACACGTAATTGGCAATTTATGTATATCTTTATCAGCTTTTTTCGAATCAATACACTCATCATTTTTTCTTAATATTGTATGCTGCTTGAAAAATTCTTCATATTCTTCAAAACCTTCAAACACTTCTTTCTTTTGGTAATCTTTCCTTCTACCGCTTTGCTCTATTTTTTCTAGTTTTGTTGCAAGTTGCGCTGGCTGTTTAATCGTCCTATCTCCTTCTTGATTGAAGTACATCGTGTAAGGAGTAATTGCATTAACAATTTTATATGTTTTCCAATGGGACCCAAAAACCTTTAGTACTAATTTTATTATCGGAGCAAGAAAATTTTTTAATTTCGCTATGAATCCAAAATAATAAAGAGAAGCTTGTTTGAGTGAACTAGCAGCCTTATTAACGATACATCTTAGATGTATATCCTTATCTTTAAAATTTTTATAAACTTCTGCTGCTACATGTCCACCTAAGCAGTTTCCGAACAATATGATATCATCTGGTTTTATGCCTTTTTCCAATAAATTAGTTACAACTGTTATACCTGATTCAACTCTATTACTACGTATCAATGAGTTATTTTTACTTAAGCCAAATCCAGAATAATTAAAAAGATGTACAGTAATCCCTTGATCTGTAGCCCAATCCCAGTTTTGGGAATAGTCTTTGCTAGGACTGAATGATTTATTTCCCCCAATAAAGTATATCAGATGTTTTTCACTTTGATTGTTTATACTTTTACTAGGAAGCGTAATTGTATGGATTTTCATCCCGTTTTGAGTTTTTATAAATTCTCTCTCAGTTTGCTCTCTTATTTCTTTCATATTTTAACCCTCACTATGCTGATTTAATTACACAACAAAATCTTAAAAAAATCAACAAACCTTAATTTTATGAACAATATAAACCTTCTCAAATTCATTGAATTATGCTTTCAAACGGTAGTGCCGGGGTGTGAGTATAATGATTATCAATATATAAAAGTCATAGCAGATAGGCTTGAAGCAGCAAGTTCAGGTGAAGTGAAAAGAATAATATTCAATATGCCGCCACGTTCAATGAAGTCCATTTGTGTAAGTGTTGCATGGCCCGCATGGATACTTGGAAATCAGCCAACTGCAAGAATAATAGTTGCAAGTTACTCTCGGTTGCTTAGCGAGAAGTACTCACTCGATACAAGGTGCATAATGCAATCTGATTGGTATAGAAAGCTATTTCCGAAAGTAGAATTATGCAAAGATCAAAACACTAAATATAAATTTCAAACAGTGCAGAGAGGATGTCGAATTGCAACCTCAGTTGGAGGAACATTAACCGGTGAAGGTGGAGATTTCATTATCGTGGATGATCCACTAAGTCCCGCACAAGCTTTGAGCGAAACATTTAGAAAGCGTGCTGCAAACTGGTTTGATCAGGCTTTAGTAACCAGGCTCAACGACAGAAAAAAAGGAGTTATCGTTCTTGTGATGCACAGACTCCATTTAGAAGATTTAACTGGTCACCTCCTCTGTAAACCAAGAAACATATGGCATCATGTCTGTTTACCAATAATAGCTGAAGATAAGGAGATTATTTATTCAGTTAATAATCATATTCCAGAGCATGAACAGGAAATATACTCAAGAGAAGAAGGTCAATTGCTATATTCCCTCAATGAAGGAAAAGAAGAAATTGAGATGATAAAGGCTGAGCTTGGGAGTTATGGTTTTGCTGCTCAATACCAACAAAACCCTCTACCACTTTCAAGTGGTATAATTAAACGAGAGTGGTTGAAGCGCTATAAAAATTTTCCTGATAGCCTCTTGCATGTAACACAAAGTTGGGATACTGCAATTTCAACAAACAATACAAGTGACTTTAGTGTCTGCACTACCTGGACAAAAGTAGATAATACATTCTATTTACTCGATGTATATCGCGCAAAACTTGAATATCCAAAGCTTAAAGAGAAAGTTCTATCGCTGGCTGCAAGGTGGAAGCCACACGCAATTTTAATCGAAGCAAAATCAAGCGGTCAGCAATTGGTTCAGGAGCTCAGGAAAAACAGTGATTTACCTATTATTCAAATAGACTTGATGACAAATTAACTCGATTTCACCGAATTGTCCCAATTATAGAATCTGAGCGGGTTTTTCTCCCTAACCAAGCAGTATGGCTTAGCGACTTTGAGTATGAGATTTTAATGTTTCCAGAAATCCGTCACGACGATCAAACAGTACCGTGCAATATCTTCAGTGGGTGAGAAACAATATTGCTAGAGTGGTAGTTATACGTTCATTGTAGCTTGAAAAGGTTCCTCGGAATTGTGTATAATTTTTTTAACTGAGCTTATTTAACTTATCCATTTTCTGAATGATATTTTAGGGTTTATTGAAATAAATACTACGCAAAAATTCTATCTCTGGGTGCTTAGATGAATATCTTTATATTAGACGAAAATCCTGTAACTGCAGCACAAATGTTATGCGATAAGCACATAGTAAAAATGCCGCTAGAAACTGCTCAATTGCTTAGCAGTGTTTTTTCAATAGCATTAAAAGAGCCAAATTCTTTAGTCAGCATTACAAGCCAGAATATAGAAGTTCCATATAAACTTACTCACAAAAACCATCCTTGTTCTTTATGGGCTAGACAATCAAAAGGAAACTTTGATTGGCTAATAAAACATGGAAAATAATTGTGTATAGAATATAGCTTGCGATACAAAAGAACGCATAAATCCGAAGAAGTTATAGATTGGTGCGATAATAACAAGGATTTGCTAATATTTCGATCAGCTGATATACAAGCTTTTACACAAGCGTTACCTGATCGATATAAATGTAGTAACCCAATAGAAGCATATAGAGAATATTACCTAAAAGAAAAGATGAGATTTGCTAAGTGGGAAAAAGGTAGAGAAGCAAAGCAAAGGTAGAGAAGCTACAAAAGCAATGCTGGCTGATAATGTTGATGTTTATCAAGTTTATTGATCTTTCTATTTGTGAGATTAAAGAATTTAGTGAACTGTTATTTCCAATACATGATGGGCTGCTTGCACTGTAGAGTATCATGTACATATCTGTACTAACAAGTAGAGGCAAATCTAAGTCAGTTTAGACATAACACTTACTTTAAAAAACTTTATTTTACTCTGATATTCTAGCGCTTTTCTGTGGTATTTTGTAGGAGTATAATTCGCAAAACTATCTTCCTTATAGATTAAAGAGTTACACTGCTTTATATGTAACTCTATCCACTCTGCATAATCTTGATGATCAGTTGCAATAAATATTTCCCCTGTGACAAGCATTTTTTTTGCTAATAAATTTAAAAATTCCGTATTAATTAACCGTCTTTTGTTGTGACTTCTTTTTGGCCATGGATCTGGAAAGAGAATAAAGAATTTTTCAACACTGTTGTCAGGAAAATTGGCAATTAATTCTCTTGCATCTTCTGTCCATATTAAAATATTTTTTATGCTGTGTGCTTCTATGCTTTTTAGCACGGAAGAAACCCCCTTTAAATAAGGCTCACATCCTATAAATAATAGATCAGATTCATTGAATGCCTGATGGAGCATATTTTCACCATTACCGAAACCTATTTCTACCCGTATTCTTTTTTGTAAGTCTACGATCTTTTTTATAGATTCCTTGCTGTTTTTAATAGAATACTTCTCCAAAACATTCAACTTCAACCTAGATCTTCTGGAAAATGATCTAATCCATTTATTATTCCTAGATAGCATATCTTACATAACTTAATCTTTTATAGCTTAAACAATTCTCAAAATGAATTAATGAGAATTTACTTGTCACTAATTATTAATATTATATAATATATGAGTTCTAATGAAGTTAAAGTTAAAAGGTATGGAAAATACAGTTGCTATCAGGAGACTATTATCAAATAGGTTCATAGAAGAGATATTTCAAGATCAATTTGATAATCAAGGTAATGATTTTTGTGAAGATTCTTTTGCTAACAAAATCAAAGAAGGAGATGTGGTAGAAGGTATAATCACAAGAAGAAATTCTAATGATATTGTGGTTGATGTTGGTTTAAAGTCAGACGGAAGGATTCTGATTAAGGAGCTCAGTTGTAATGATGATATCACTGTTGGCTCGAAAATTAGAGTTTATGTTGAAAGAATTGAAGATTACCATGGTAATGTTGTTCTTAGTCGTGAGAAAGCAATCAGAGACGAAAAATGGAATAAATTGGAAGAAAGCGCAGTTACAAAAGATGAAGTAACAGGAATCATTAAACGCTCAATTAAATGCGGTTTTATTGTTGATCTTGGTGATGGAATAAGTGCGTTTTTACCGCTGAGTCATGTGGATTTGAAGCAAATAAAAGATGCTAATCACCTTATTGAAACTGAACAAAAATTCATCGTTCTTAAAATGGATAAGAAGCAGGGGAATATTGTAGTATCAAGGAAGCTGGTATTAGAGAAGTTGCATGTTGGTGAAAAAATTAAGTTTTTAGAATCTTTAAATGAAGGTGATGTAGTAGAAGGCAAAATAAAAAGCATCACTCACTACGGTGCATTTGTTGGCATTCATGAATCAGATACAGTAGGAGTTATAGATGGACTGCTACATATTACAGATATCTCTTGGAGTAATGTAAGTCATCCATCTGCAATTTTTTCTTGTGGTCAGCATATAAAAACTAAAATTATAAAAATAGATAGAGAAAATGAAAAAATCTCCCTAGGTGTAAAACAATTAGGAGACAATCCTTGGCAAGATCTAGAGTCAAAATGTCCAATTAACAGCGTACACAAAGGATGTGTAATGGGTATAAAAGATTGTGGATTCATTGTTGAGATTAAACCTGGGATTGCGGGTTTGGTACACTCATCAGAAATAACTTGGAGCAAGAGTAATTTACCAATTAGTAGTTTTGTAACAATAGGACAAGAAGTGGATGTAAAAATTCTCGGTATTGACATTATTAAAAATAAGATGAGTTTAAGCACAAAAAGGTGCGTAGAGAATCCTTGGCAAGTATTTATTGATAAATATCCTCTTGGTTCTATTGTTTCTGGTAAAGTTAAAAGCAACAATGGTTCACAAATATCTGTGACTTTTGATAATTCTGAGATACCTGAGGACGTAGAAGGAAGAATTTATATGCAAAATCTAAGTTGGTCGAAAAACAATTCAGATGAGATAAAAAAGTATAATGTAGGTGATGAAATAGAAGCAAAAGTGATAAGGGCTAACGTAGATCGGACAAGAACTTATCTTGGAGTAAAACAAATCGAGTATGATCCTCTTGAAGAACTGATAGAGAAAGTTAAAGTAGGGGATAAAATTCAGGTTACTGTAAGTAAGAGAGAGGAAAATGGTCTAATCGTTGAAATTGAGAACAATGTAACCCTTTTAGTAGATCAAGAGCATTTACCAGAAAATAAAAAGTTTTCTATATCAGAAAAAATACAAGTTGAAGTAGTAGGTGTTGAAAAATATAATATAATATTATCTGCCAAATAACTTCTTGTGCTTCATATAAATGGCAACAAAATCTGATATAATAGCAAAAGTGGCAAAAAAACACCTTTTGTTAGATAAGGTCATTATAGCAGCCATAGTTGATAGTTTTTTTCGAGTGTTTTCAAACAGGTTGAAATATCATAATAGAGTTGAAATCAGGGGATTTGGTTCTTTTTCATTTAGAAGCTATAACTTGAAAGAAGCAAGTAATTTGACGTCACAGAAGGTTGCAAAACATCAATACTTTAAAACTTATTTTCGTAGCAGTAAAAAGTTATCCCTCTTGATAAATGAATGAAAATCTATATTGTAAATTTGAAAGTTGTACAATATAGCATCATATGCAAGTAGTAGAAATAGTTATACATAATAACACATATAAAATATCTTGCGAAAGTAAAAAGAAGGACCATTTATTACAACTTGCTAATAGCTTCAACAAGCTAGTTAGCTCCATATCTCAAAGAACTGGAGGTAAGGGCTCAGATGCATTAAATTTCTTACTTGCAGCATTGACTCTCGAAGACAAAATTTTAGAATTAACAAAGCGATTAGACGAAATAAATCAAGAATGCAAAAAGTATAGGGAGGAAAAAAGAGTAGAATATGCTGAAGTATTAGATAGGGTAAACAAGATTATTGGGTGCATAAGTGATTAAAGCAAGCAATCAAATCGACTACCTCACTACTCAAATCAGGGGGGAGAAGTTTCTTACGAGTTATGTAACAATATAATTCACAATCATCAAGATCAACTATTTTTTCGTATTCAATTAGTTCACTTAAGGAAAATTTATCAAGATATTTCAATGCAAAATGCCCTAAAAGTATATCAGTTTCTTTACAACCCCTATGCCAACTCCTATACATCAGTTTTCTTCTTAATAAGGAGATATGTATCATTATCATTAAACTTTTTTTTAATTTAAAGACTAAACTAAATACTTGTCAAGCAAGGCGCATTTTAATATACTCAACGTTTGATTAAGATTTAAAACATAGGTTTAATTAATTTCTCATCAACTTAGCGCTGGAATATATTATTTTTTATCGTTTTCTTTAATAATTTCTATCATAGTATTCGTGCATGAATGTGGGCATTATATTATCGCTAAAGCATGCAAGGTTAAAGTTGAATCTTTTTCTATAGGCTTTGGTCCTGAAATTTTTGGTTTTAACGACAAGTCTGGAACTAGATGGAAATTAAGTGCCTTTCCATTGGGTGGCTACGTTAAAATGTTAGGGGATACTAATGCAGCAAGCGTTCCTGTTGATCAACAAAAATTAACTGAAGAAGAAAAATTACACTCATTCCATACAAAACCTCGATATCAAAAAGCAGCAATAGTTTTTGCAGGGCCTTTTGCAAACATGATATTTACCGTTATAGCCTTCACAATATTTTTTTGCGTGGCAGGTTATTATCGTACTCCACCAGTAATTGGTAATGTAATTGAAGAAAGTGCAGCAAAGCAAGCTGGCCTATTACCAGGTGACACTATTACACAGATCAATGAGTACAAAATAAAATACTTTGAAGATATTTCACGCGTGATAATGTTCAACCCTGAAACAAGAATAGAAATTAAGTATAGCAGAAATAACGAAGAGTACAGAACTATTCTAACTCCGTTTACAGTTGAGGATAGAGATGTCTTTGGTAACATAATAGAAAGAAAAACTATAGGAATTACCTCAATTAATATGATAGGGTTAAAACAGTCATCTTTTCTTGGAGCTGCTAGCCTATCAGTGAATGAAACCTACCACACTATGTGTTTAACAATCAAAGCACTCTTTCAAATTGTTGTTGGTAAAAGGAGTATAAATGAAATAGGTGGGCCAATAAAAATTGCAAAATATTCAGGGCAATCAGCTAAAAAGGGACTTATTATGGTTCTTTATTTTATGGCAATTATTTCAGCTAATTTAGCTGCAATTAACTTGCTGCCAATACCACTACTAGATGGTGGGCATTTATTTCATTATATTATAGAAGCAGTTATACGTAGAGATTTGAGTTTGAAATATCAAAAATATGCAGCCACTTTTGGTGCTACCATACTGTTTTTGTTGATGGCAGTTGCAATCACAAATGATATTAGGCATCTTTTTTAAGATACATATGAAAAAGTTATTTCACATACTAATAATAATATTTATTTCTTTTCCCACTCTACTTGTTGCTCTAGAAAATAAGGAAAAAGTACAGATAAAAAATATTAAGTATATTGGCAATGAGCGAGTAAGTGATCAAACAATAAGGTTTTATACAAAATTAGAACCAGGTAGTCATATAAATGATGATGATGTAGATTCAGTTATAAAAGATTTATATAAAACAAAGTTATTTGCTAGTATTAACGCCTATATCGATGATGAAAAAAACTTAGTAGTAAAAATTCATGAGAATCCATTGATTAACAAAGTAATATTGAAAGGCAATAAATTATTTAACAGTAAAGAGTTGGTAAATAACGTTATCCAGTCAAAATCACTAACTATTTTCACTGAAACAAAATTACAAAACGATTTAATAAATCTATCTACTCTTTATAGGAACAGTGGTAAAATTGGTGTTAAAATTGCATATGAGCTAGATAAGCTTGGTAGCAATAGGATAAACCTAATTTTTAAGATAAAAGAAGGAAAAACGTCTAAAATTAAGGGTTTACGATTTATAGGTAATAAAAACTTTTCAGCAAATGAGTTAGAGCAAGTTATCAAAAGGCATAGCAATGATATATTTAGTAAGTTATTTAGAGCCATTTTTAAAAGCGGAACTCATTATTCACCTCAATATCTACTGATTAACACAGAACTGCTTGATCGCTTCTATTCATCTAAGGGATATATTCAAAATAATATCCAACCAATTGTTGAGGTTGATAATAACAACCAAATAGAGTTAACTTTTTTGATTGATGAAAAGCAGCAATACTTATTTGGAAATAATGAAGTTGATATTGAAACTGAGATTCAGGATTTAAGTTTAAGGGAAGAAATATTAGAATTTATCAAAGAGGAAAATAATCAAATATTTAATAGAGTTAAAATTAACAATACAGCAGAAAAAATAAGTAAACATTTAAGCGAAAAAGGATATATATTTGCAAAAGTTAATCCAGAATATACACAACATAACAATATTGTGGATGTAACTTACAAAGTGCTACCAGGTAAAAAGATTTATATAAACCAAATTACTATTGATGGCAATGACCGCACTTTAGATAAAATAATTAGAAGAAAACTTAGCATGGCAGAAGGTGACGCATATAACACATCTGAGATCTAAAAATCACGTAGAAAATTGATATATAGTGATTTCTTTGAAACAGTAAAAATAAATAGTTATACAGTGGATGACAATGCAGTGAATCTTGATTTAAATGTTAAAGAAAAAAGAACTGCCTCGTTATCTTTAACAGGTGGTATGTCTCTTCCTGGTGGAGTATTTGTTAAAACCGATTTCACAGATCGTAATTTATTTGGTAGTGGTAAAGAGGTATCTTTTGCTCTTGAAAAAAGTCAATATGTTCTTTCTACTAGTATAGACGCTGTTGAAAATAATTTTAATGACTCTGATACTTCACTAGGCATGGGTGTTTTTTATGAAAAACAAGACAAACCAAACACTACTTTCGATACCTGCAACTGGGGAGGAATAGCAAAAGTATCATATAAAATCTCAGAAAATCTAACCAATTCCTTTCAATATTCTTATAAGTATAATCACATACACATGGACAATAATGGTGGAAAAGATGAGGATATCTCTGAGATAATAAGAGATCAAGAAGGTGAGTATCAGGTTTCATCAGTGGGATATACGTTATCATACAATAAACTGGATAACCTCTATACTCCTAAAGAGGGATATTTATTGCGCTTAAATCAGGATATTTCAGGATTGGGAGGAAATGTAAATTTCCTAAAATCTGAATTCTTATCTTTTTATACACACTCTATATTAAGCAAAATTGATGATGATATAACACTGCGCTTTAAAGTAGCAGCAGGTCATATTTTTTCTTATACCGATGAAGATCTAAACATTGGCCAGCACTTTTTTAAAGGGGGTAATGAGATTAGAGGATTTCACCTTTCCGGCATTGGACCAAGAGCAGAAGACAATAATAAAAGCTCATTGGGAGGCAAAACTTATTTTAATTTAACACAGCAAGTAGATTTTCCACTATCTAAATTATACGACTATGCTGGTATCAAAGGCTCACTATTTGTTGACTTGCAACACTTTTTGGTTTAGATGAAAAGGAGGGATATAGTGGGAAATATTACGATAGTAAGCTTATAAGAGTATCACCAGGTTTTGGCTTTTCAATGCCTTCTCCTTTTGGTAGGCTGAGATTAGATTTTGGGTTTCCTTTAGTAAAGGAAGCTTATGACATAATACCATCGACAAACGTTAAAATTTCTATTGAAGCGGGGATTTAAATGAAATATATACAGTTATTTACATCAGTTATTGCCTTAATTATTTCCTTATTTGTGGGGTATAAGTTTGTAGGGTATCAACCTCAGAGCACGGTCAATACAAAGGCTGCCATTATTGATAGTGATAAGGTTATCAATGAATCTCTGGCTCTGCAAAATATACAACAACAAATAAAGGAGCAGAATTCTAGATTACAGAAGGAATTTGAAAATGAGTTAGAAAAATTTAAGCCATCGAAAGAAGAATTTGACCTTTTGTCAGAAGAAGCAAAAAAAGAAAGGACAGAACAATTCAGTAAGCATACTGTAAGTGTTAGGGATAATTACGCTAAGAAAATGTCACATTTAGAAGAAAATTGTAGAGAAGCAGTAGAAAGTATCTTTAACAAGATAAAAGAAGTTGCTAAAAAAACAGCAGAAAAAAAAAACATAGATTTGGTACTATTTATTTCAAAAAAAAATCAAGTTTTATACTCTATGGATGAAGTAGATTTATCGGATGTAGTATTAAAAAATGTAAACAAGGAAATACCCGAATTTGCTTTGCAAAACACTGAATAGGCTTATGCAATGTAATATTAATGATATTATAAAAATACTACCACATTCTTATCCTTTTCTCTTAGTAGATAGGGTTATAGAATGCGATCCTGGTATGAGTATAAAAGCAATTAAAAACGTGACTTTCAATGAGCAATTTTTTATTGGTCATTTTCCTGGCCATCCGATAATGCCAGGAGTTTTGATAATTGAATCTTTAGCTCAGGCATCTGCAATATGTGTTCTCGGTAAAAAGGTAATGGAAAATAAAGTTGTTTACTTGAGATCAATTGAAAATGCAAAATTCACAAAGCCAGTTACTCCAGGAGACGCATTGATTCTTCAAGCTAATATTCAAAGTGTGCGTTTAGGTCTACACAAATTTGAGTGTGTTGCATATGTTAAGGAAGAAAAGGTTGCAGAAGCAATAATCTCAGCAGCATTAAAAAATAAATAAAATCTTCATCTGTAAGAAACAGTATGTACGCTGTATAGTATAAAGATGCAACTGAATTTCAAAATCTCATTTTCAAACTTATACACTCGTAGTGAATTAATAAAGTTAGATGAGGCGTTTTTAGATTACATAAAATCGTCCGATGAAAGCTTGTTTTGTTCATTAATTGAAGCAAGAGAAAAAGCAGCTTCTTCTTCGATGTCATCCCAGTGCTTGACACTGGGATCTAGAAAACAAGAAGGATGGATTCCAGTATCAGCTACTTGGATGACAGATGATTGTAATAGCCAGTTAATAATAGACCTTTTATATTTACTTGATGAATTCATTGCAAAACTTTTCAACATTGAAAAAGAAATAGAGGAACTAAAGAAAAAACACAACGACTTTGCTGTAATATACAGATGCAAAAGGTTTTTTGTTCAGCGCTATGCATTGAAGAAATACACTGATGTAGTAAATATTGATTATGTAACCAACAGGTTAAATAGTTTCCTTACTTTACCAACAACAGAAAAAAACTTTTCTGAGCAGGTAATGAATTGGCTTGAAAATAAAGAGGATCACAAAGAAGAAATAGAACTTGCGGCTCAATATGCAGTTTGGAGAGTGAAAAACAAACAGAGTATACTATTTAGCATACATAAGAAAATTGATTACGAAAATCTCGTATCATTCTTGAAAAAAGAAGTAGACGAGGTTGAGGTTCTGTATTCAAATGAGGTGAAAAGAAGATATGGTTTTGATCTAACAAGCAAAAAGGTGAGTTTGAATAAAGCACTAGATAATGCTCACTACTGCATATTTTGTCATAAGCAAAGTAAGGACAGCTGCTCAAAGGGGCTAATCAATGATGACAACACTTTCAAAAAGTCTCCACTTAGAGTTGAGCTGCACGGCTGCCCACTAGAGCAGAAAATATCAGAAATGAATCTGGTAAAAAGCGAAGGATATAGCATAGCAAGTCTTGCAATTGTGATGATAGATAACCCATTATGTGCAGCTACTGGGAATAGAATATGCAATGATTGCATGAACTCATGCATATATCAGAAACAAGAGCCTGTAAATGTGCCAGTGGTTGAAACAAGGATTTTGGACGACGTACTCAATTTGCCGTACGGATTTAAAATATATTCTCTGCTTAGCCGTTGGAATCCTTTAAATTTTCAGCGTCCATTGCCAAAAGAAAATACTGGAAAAAACGTTCTAGTTGTAGGACTTGGTCCTGCGGGTTTTAATTTAGCTCATCATTTATTAAATGATGGACATAACGTTATCGCCATCGATGGATTAAAGATAGAACCTTTGATTGATCATTTCCAGTTAATTAAAGATTTCGAGCATGAAAAACTAAGTGAACGCATAGCTGGCGGATTTGGTGGAGTAGCAGAGTATGGCATAACTTCCAGATGGGATAAAAATTACCTAAAAATTATCAGACTGTTACTGGAAAGACGTGAGAATTTCGCACTTTATGGAGGAATTCGTTTTGGAGGTACGATAACTGTTGATGACTCGTTCAACTTGGGTTTTGATCACATTTCCTTGGCACTTGGCTCTGGTAAGCCACGAATGATTAAAATAAAAAACATACTAGCTCGTGGAGTGCGCATGGCATCCGACTTTCTCATTTCGTTACAACTAACAGGTGCTCTTAAGTGTGATTCTATAGCAAATCTGCAAGTTCGCATGCCGATAGTTGTCATAGGTGCAGGACTCACTGCAATTGATACTGCTACTGAAGCTTTAGCTTACTATCCTATTCAAGTGGAAAAATTTCTTCTTCGTTATGAAATATTGGTTGATAAGTATGGAAAGAAATATGTCGAAAAAGATTGGACAGAAGAAGAATATGAAATTGCAAATGAGCTCATATCACACGCAAAATTGAACCAAGCAGAGCAAGCGCTAGCAAAAAAAGAAAACAGAGAAATAAAAATATTAGAGTTAATGCAGAGTCTTGGGGGAGTAAAAATTGTATATAGAAAAGATCTAAAAAATTCACCAAGTTATCGATTAAATAGCGAAGAGGTGCAAAATGCACTATCAGAAGGGATTTACTTTATTGATAACTTAGAGCCAGTTGAAGTTGTGACGGATAAATATAACCATGCTGAATCAATAAAACTAATAGACACAAAATCCGGCGAAATCAAATGCATGAAAGCACGTTCTATTTTTATAGCAGCAGGTACTGAGCCAAATACAGTTATTGCAACAGAAGATAAAAAGCATTTTAAATTAAGCAATGGGTATTTTACTCATTTGAATTCATCAGAAAAACAAATAGACCCAATATTTTCTCCTAAAATGCAGGATAAAGATAGAATATTAGTGCATAAGCAAAGCAATAAAACAATTAGCTTTTTTGGTGACCTTCATCCTTCGTACAGCGGCAGCGTCGTGAAAGCTATGGCAAGCGCTAAGAATGGTTACCCTATCATTTCTCAGCTTTTGAGCCGAGTAGCTAATCAACGTGATTCAAAACACCTGGCCAATGAAGAATTCTTTAATAAAATTAAAGAAAAATTCACTGCAAAGGTTATAAAAGTTCAATATTCAACAAACAAAGTTGTGGAAATAGTGATCAAAGCACCTCTTGCGGCAAAGAATTTTAAACCTGGAAAATTCTTTAGGTTGCAAAATTTTGAAACCAATAACAGAAAAGCCAATAATACAAACCTTGCTATGGAAGGTATAGCTGTAACCGGCACTGAAGTAGACAAAAAAAAAGGAATTATTTCCACTATTGTACTTGAAACTGGTGGCTCCACTAATTTGTGCGGAGGCTTAAGAGAAGGAGAGCAAATAATCCTTATGGGTCCAACTGGTAAACCTACTGAGGTTGATTAAATCCCCTTCGTACTAATTATACTACAGTATATATTATTTATTAATAGATCTATGCTACAATAGCATTTTTTATTAAGGTAGCATTATGACACATCAGTTAATATTCACACTTCCAAAAGAAAGCTACTCTATAGCTATAGGACCGTGTCCTGCAAAAAGTAGAAAGTGTAAGGAGTTTGTAGCAAAAAACGAAGACGTAAGTATGAAATTTCTTATTTCTACTAAAGATGATACTGGCAAAACAGGAAAAATGTCCCTTTGTAAAGATAATAACGGTCAAGATGAGTGTACAACATCCTACACAGTTCAATTTCCAGTAATTTATAATGATCTTTTTAATGATAGCTTGAGCTACGTAAGTGTTCTTTTGGATCATGATAAAGGACATTTAACTAGGATGCGCAATGAATTCGATAAATATAATATTGATTACACAGTTATGGATAATAATACAACACAGAATGTGCTGTCAGAGGATTTTATAATCTAATTTTCATTATACAGCTACTCAAGAGCTTTCTGAGTTCCAGTATCTGCTGCTCAAATTCCTTAATTACAATGCTTGATACAGGCTAAAAACAATTTAATATTCAGCGACTTGTTAGCGGAATTTATACTAAAACACCACAACGGTATCTAAAAAAACGTTAAAGACTATATTAACAAAGTTCTTTAATAGAATCAAACATTGCAAAAGTTATAAAAGTCGAATGAGGAAATTAAAAATTGGCAGCTTCATTTGACTTATGCAAATACTTAAAAGAAAGGGAATAAATAACTCTCAACTGGCAGACTTAATAAAGTTCTGGATATTAAAGTGATGCAAAATTTTATCTCAAAAAGTAAATAATTTACTAACGCTCGTGCACAAATTAAAAATAAAATTATGCACGAGTGTAGCACTATGAATTAGGAGTGCTATATTAAAGCTTACCTCACTATTAAAGCTATCGGTCAGATTAGATTAAAAATCTAATCTGACCGGTTTCTCTATAACCCTCTAAATCCTGATATAATTATATGGTAATTAGTTTAATTAGTGGTTAATATGCAATTTGCTTTTATTCGTATATTGAGGTAGCATAAACCATACTGGTTTACATCACTGTGCAACTTTATAAATCGTCACTGTTACTTCTACTAACTGCATTAATAGTGATA
This sequence comes from Dircenna loreta, assembly GCA_963555665.1. Taxonomy (NCBI): domain Eukaryota; kingdom Metazoa; phylum Arthropoda; class Insecta; order Lepidoptera; family Nymphalidae; genus Dircenna; species Dircenna loreta. Next base: position 6,016,360 of record OY743101.1, read on the forward strand.
GTCCTAACATTACCTGAAAATTTAGGTGCTATACTGAATTGGTCTCATCCAGTTCTAAATTTTGATTTATCTTTTCGTATCGTACTAATATCTTTTTTGTCAGTTGCATTTTTAGCTGTTCTACCAACACAAAATTTGACTTTTTCAGAGATGCTATCTTTTGCTGCTTACACTACCTGTTCACTCTGTGCAATTTTATCCAAGCAGATGATATTGGTTATAATATTCTTTGAATTAATGACCATCAGTGCATTTTTTATTATCGTAGCTAGCTGTAGAGATAGTGGACCTGCAATAAGGTACGCTTGTGTACACTTTTTCGTTGGAGTTATATTAACAGCAGGATTGGCACTGCAAAGTACTAACCTGATAATTTTAGGTTTATTGATAAACTGTGCTTGCTTTCCTTTTTCGTTTTGGATTGTTGATGCATATCCCGCTTCATCACTACATGGCACTACATATCTCTCTTTATTTACCACTAAAGTCTCTTTTTTAGTGATGCTTTTACACACTTATAACCTATGGCAAGATTGTACTGAAATATTAGCGCTTTTAGGAGCCATCACTGTAATTTACAGCATTATATTTGCTTCTCTTGAGCAAAATATTCGTAGATTTCTATGCTATAATGTTGTAGGACAAATGGGCTTGCTGATTATTGCAGGAGGTTTACTCAGCCCTTCGGAAAAGGCAATACCAATTTTCATACTGCATATAATCTTCTCTCTTGTTTATCAATCATTATTGTTTTGTAGTTAGTAATTCGATTATTTCACGAACAAAAACAATTAGTTTTAATGGAGTAGGTAAACTGATGTCAGTGGAAGGCATGTGTGCTATAATCGCAATACTTACAATGGCTGCATTTCCTGGAACTGCTGGATTTATCAGTAAATCATATATCACAGCTGAAATTGAAATGAACACTGTTGCCTTAAAAGGGTATAAAAATTTATATAAGGTTCTAAATTTGCTGCTTCATTTAAGTGTGGGACTCAAATTTCTTTACTACATATTTATTGCAAAAAGTAAGTCAAAACCTTTAGCAGAGAGGGAAGGCAAAATATCCATAATTATTTTGGCATTTATATGTGTAATCGCTAGCAATCCTTACTTGCCTATTTACAATAAACATTCAATTTTCGATTTTGTGTTCAACACAAAAAATATTTTGTCGCAATTTAATTTGTTATTATGTACCACTTTACTGTTTATTCCTTTACGCAGGTTATTTTACCCAAGAATAAATTTTAAAATGGATGTTGATTGGATTTTTAGAGCTTTCATACCCTATATTGTCTTGCTGTTCAATCAACTGGTCCTTAAAGTAAGAGAAATGTCTGCCAATCTACTGCAAAACTTGACTAATTCACTTACTAGTTTATACTTTAATAATGTTACTAAACTTAAAGAAGTGCTGAGTTATAACTCAGTGAGTTTCGTTTCATCTTCTTCTCTCTTTTTAATGAGCATTCTACTAATTTTATTATGTTTAAATCGTTAACTGAAAGTTTAAATTCTGTATTTAATAAACTGAGAGGAAAGTCAATCATTTCTGAAGATGATTTTAATCTTGCCATACGAGAAATACACATGGCCTTAATTGAAGCTGACGTTTCACTTGAAGTTGCAAAAAAATTCATCAATGACATTAAAGATAAAGTGATTGGAGAAAAAGTCATAAAAAGTGTCTCTCCAGCACAAATGATAATTAAAATTGTGCAGGATAATTTAGTTGCAGTTCTCAGATCAGAGAAAAGTGACTTAAATCTAGCAGTTAAACCTCCTGCTGTGATTATGATGGTGGGCTTACAAGGTGCAGGTAAAACAACTACCTCAGGAAAGCTTGCTTTAAAGCTAAAAAAGCAAAAGAAAAAAGTGATGCTTGCCTCTTTAGACATTTATAGGCCAGCTGCTCAGAAACAACTTGAGGTACTGGGTAAACAAATAGACGTACAAACTTTATCTATAGTGATAAATGAGAGGCCTATTGCAATTACAAAAAGGGCATTGGCAACAGCAAAGAGCGATAGTTGTGATGTATTAATACTAGATACCGCAGGCAGGCTTCATATTGACAATAATATGATGAATGAGTTGAAATCCGTAAAGGAAATAGTTTCACCTGCAGAAGTTATTTTAGTAGCAGATGCAATGATAGGCCAGGATGCAGTCAATATTGCCAAATCATTCAATGAGGCAATAGGTGTAACCGGCATTATTCTTACCGTGTTGATGGTGATGCACGTGGTGGTGCTGCTCTTTCTATGAAAATGATCACCGATTGTCCAATTAAATTTATTGCTTGTGGTGAAAAATTAAGTGACCTCGATGATTTTTATCCCGATAGAATTGCAAAAAGGATACTTAGCATGGGTGATGTTGTATCATTGGTTGAAAAAGCTGCTGAGATTGTTGGTCAGGAAGAAATTGATAAGTTACAAAAGAAAGTAAAAAAGGGTAAATTCGACCTAAACGACCTAGTGGGAATGTTAAAAACTCTGAGTAAAATGGATGGCATTAGCAACATAATGAAATTCATCCCTAGTTCATTCACAAAAAAGCTAAGTAGCAGTGTGCCAGATGACAATAAAGTGAAAAAATATATAGCCATCATAAACTCAATGACTGAAAAAGAAAGGCAAAATCCAGATATTTTAAATGGCAAAAGAAGACTTAGAATTTCTAAGGGTTCTGGAACAAGTGTAACTGACGTTAATCTTCTAATTAAGCAGTATAATCAAATGAGCTCTATGGTGAATAAGTTCAGTAAAGTTGACCATAGTAAACTCAAAGAATCTGATTTGATGGATATGCTAAGCAGAAAGTAAGTCAGCAGGTAGTGGAATGAAATAAAATCATCAGTTGTAATTGCTGTTGAATAGTAAAGTATATTATTTTAGCGTGAAGTAATAAATTCAATAAATTTCTTCAGTTGGAATTGGCATGATAATAAAAATTGATACAAGTTACTTTATCTATATTTAATGCGCTGTTTTATAGCTAACACACTATACCACCGTAGCACTACACTAGTAACAGACCGAAGGTTGTCGATATCTCAAGTTAGGCTAGTTATAGCATCCACAATATCGTTTGTAAACCTGTAGCTATATACAATAAATGAACTTTTTTATATATTCGTTGTTAGTATTTTGTATTTCCTGAACAGTTCCGTGAGAAATTATCTCCCCTTCATATAATACTGCTATTTTGTCAGCTATTTTAAATGCACTATGAATATCATGTGTAATCGTGATAATTGTAGGACGAAGATCTTGAGATAATTTTATTATTATCTCGTTTACTACATCTGACATGATTGGGTCTAATCCTGAAGTTGGCTCATCCAATACAATAATTTCTGGATTGTGTGCAATTGCTCTTGCAAGTGCCACTCTTTTCTTCATTCCACCTGATAGTTCTACTGGAAACATGTCTGCTATGTTTTCTTCCAGTCCAACGTCATTTAACTTCTCGATTGCTAGGCGTTTTGCCTCCTTTATGCTGATATTAAAGCGTTTTTTATAATTAAAAGATATATTTTCCCACACTGTAACATAGTCAAACAAAGCGGAATTTTGAAATAAGACTCCAAATTTATTTTTGCTTTTGCTATTTATTTTAAAAGACCCTGAGTCTGGTGTCAATAATCCAATAATTATTTTTGTTAATACAGATTTACCACTTCCTGAGCCGCCAAGTATGACTAATGATTCTCCTTTCGATATATTGAAAGTTATGTTGTTTAATATCGTTCTATCATCAAAGGATAAGCTTAGATTCAATATTGATATTATGGGGCTATGCATGTATTAAAGTAATCAAGTAATTTGCTAAAATTATCAATATAGAGGATATAACAACAGTTGATGTTGTTGCAATACCTATTCCTCGTGCACCTTCCCTACAATGGTAACCGTAATAACAACTTGAAACAGAAATTATGGCGCCAAAAGCAGTCGCTTTCATCAGCCCAACAATAAAATTGTACATATTAAAGAATTGAGCTGTATATTTTATTTATATATTTAAATTGTGGTTAAATTCAAAGACTGCGGTGACATACCCTCCAAATATTCCTATTAGATCTGCACATACTGTAAGTATTGGAAATACTATAACTGACGCTAGAATTCTTGGTACAATTAAATATTTTAAAAGATTGATGTCCAAAGTTGTAAGTGCATCTATTTGTTCAGTGATGCGCATCGTGCCAATTTCTGCTGCAATTGAGGACCCAACCTTTCCTACCATTATTAAGCTGATCAAAACTGGCCCTAACTCTTTAATGATAGTGATCGTAACAAGTTTAGGTACTACTTGTTCTTGATTAATCAATATACCACTTAAGCTACTCTGTAAAACTATCACTGCTCCTATAAAAACTCCAGTGAGCCCAACAATTGGCAAAGAGAAAAAGCCTATCTCTATAATTTGTCTTGCCATATTGCTAAAATAATATGGAGGAATAAAGCAGTGGTATAGAGATTGAATAAAAAATACAAATGCGTTACCAATCCTCAACAGAAAGTTCATAAAGCATCTACCGATTATTCTAACGCTGTCTATATTAAAGGAACTCACTTTACATTTATCTTAGCTAAAATTAGTTTTACTGATTTTATTAAAATTTTTATTAACTTCGCCAGAGTATAGTCAAGATATGTCTTAAGTTCAATATACTTTGATCAAAATGCTTGAGTTTAAGTTTATAAGACTGAATTGTATAAGAAAACCTTACTTATTTCGCTATTTACTTCTTGTAAAAAACATGCTACTAATAAATTGTGTTATATAATTGAATTGGAGTAAGTTTTGGCAGTTCCGAAGAGAAAAAAGTCAAAGTCAAGGCGTAATATGCATCGTTCTCATCATGCTATTAAGCCTAAGAATATTGTGGTATGTGCAACAACTGGAGAATTCATGTTGCCTCACAACATAGCAGTTGACAATAGTTACAAAGGAAAACGTGTTTTCATTAAACAAAAGGCGGAGTAACTCATGATATGTTACCCACGGTTAACAACAACATAGTTATCGCACTTGATGCTATGCTAGTGCTAGAGGGTGCTAGTTTTTTCTTGGATAATCTTGTTGACCCAGGTGTTGAAGTTTTTTTTCATATTTATGGAGATCAGGAAGAAATATCTCCTTTGCTTTCAAAATACAAAAAAGTAAGCGATAACTCCGAATTTACCCATTGCTCTGATAATGTTCTTCCAAATGATAAACCCTCTTTTGCACTGAGACATCGCAAAGATTCAAGTATGAAGGCAGCTGTTGAAGCAGTGAAAAAAGGTAAAGCTTTTGGAATGGTGTCTTCAGGCAACACTGGAGCATTGATGGCTATCTCCAGATTTATTTTAGGAACATTACCCAATATCTATCGTCCTGCTATTGCATCTATCTGTCCAACTAAGACAAAAAGCTTTGCATTGCTTGATCTTGGTGCAAATGTTGACTGTAATACTGACTCATTATTTCAATTTGCATTAATGGGGAGTATATTTGCAAAAATAGCATTAAAAGTTGAAAATCCTGAAGTCGCTTTGCTAAACATTGGTACAGAAGAAGTGAAAGGTACTGACTCAGTAAGAGGAGCTTTTGAGTTACTCAAAAATGCTCCAAGTATTAACTTCAAAGGATATATAGAGGCAAGTGAATTTTTAGATGGTAATATAGACGTAATTGTTGCTGATGGTTTTGTTGGTAATGTAATGCTCAAGACAGCTGAGGCAACTGCTGGTACTTTTATCAGTCTAATAAAACAGGAAGTATTTAATTCATGGATGACAAAAATGCTTGTCGGCATATTGTTGAAACCCAAGCTAAATAAAGCATTAGAGCGTTTTAATCCTAAAATTAGAAGTGGAGCTATGTTTTTAGGGCTAAATGGTATCATTATAAAGAGCCATGGAAATTCTGATGCTATTTCTTTTGCTCACGCTATAAAATTTGCAGTGAAAATTTAAACCAGAAGATAATTAACGGGGTAAGTCATATTGAATAAAAGTTTCATATTGAGCACTGGTTCTTACCTACCAAAAAAAATTTTGAGTAATAACGAAATTGCATCGATAGTTGAAACAAACGATGAATGGATAAGGCAAAGAACAGGAATAGTTCAAAGACATATAGCAGATGAAGGAGAACTAACGTCAGATTTAGCTGTTAATGCAGCGAAAAATGCTATAGAAAAAGCGAAAATTTCAATAGATGAAATTGGTTTGATCATAGTTGCAACAACAACACCTGACAAAACTTTTCCTAGCTGTGCAACGATTATACAAAGTAAATTAAAATGTAAAAACGCATTTGCTTTTGATGTACAGGCAGCATGCTCTGGTTTTATATATGCAGTTACAGTTGCTGATTCACTTGTAAAGTCTAACGATAGAATTAAATACGCGCTTGTTATTGGTGCTGAAATAATGTCTAGGATTGTTGATTGGGAAGATAGGTCAACTTGTGTACTCTTTGGTGATGGTGCTGGTGCAGTGATAATGAAATCAGAAATGAGTAGCAGTAGCATTATATCAACAAACTTACACTCTGATGGCAATGTGGACTTATTATGTACAAACGGAGGAATATCCTCTACTCGTGATTCTGGAAAGATACTTATGAATGGAAGAGAAGTGTTTAAACATACAGTAGAGAAATTAACAGCCTCAGTAGAGGAAACTCTAAAATGCAATAGTTTGAAGATTACTGATATTGACTGGTTAATTCCCCATCAAGCAAACATTCACATTATTGAAGCAGTAGTAAAGAAATTAGATTTTCCTATAGAAAAAGTAATTAATACAGTTGATAAGCATGCAAACACTTCAGCAGCGTCAATTCCACTAGCCTTAGACTATGCAGTACAAGAATCAAAAATAAAGTCAGGAAATCTGATATTGCTGATTTCAATAGGTGCAGGTTTAGCCTGGGGTTCTGTGTTACTGCGCTATTAGACTTCCTATTACCCACGTTTCTTTTTTCTCAGTTTTATCGTTACATGCTGTACTGACAAAGTTTTGAGATATTATCACAAACATTATATTCACAAGAAATACTTGACTTCACGTGTACTAAGAAGCATTTTATATATGATGTGTGCCCGTAGCTCAGTTGGATAGAGCAACAGCCTTCTAAGCTGTGGGTCGTAGGTTCGAATCCTACCGGGCACATTCTTCTATCAATGCTTTCTATAAATTTTCAAGTATTCTGGTACCACATTTTCAATTGCTAGTGGTCTAATTTTCATTGTTCCGAGATCATCTGACTTTTCGATTGAACTATTCATCATAACTTTCACCTGATCTCGAGTAAGTATAGGGCTTGCATCTCCGGTTATAGGTTTTAACAGCACAGAAACAACTTTACTTTCTAAGAAAAAGGCTATCAATCTTGCCATTGGAAAAGGTACATTGATCAGTAGACACTTTCTGTTAGTCACATTCAGAATAAACTTTAATAAGCTTTTAAAAGAGTAAACTTTTGGTCCACCTATATTATAATTTTTTTTATCTTGCTTATTAAAGCTGATAATACGATATACCACTTCAGCTAAGTTTGTTACACATATCGGCTGAAATTTCGTTATTCCACTACCGATTAACGGCAAAAAAGGAAGAATTGTTTCTAATCTTGCAAATTTATTGAAGAAACTATCTTCTTTACCGAATACAAGACTTGGCTTAATTATTATTGCTCCCTGAAATGCTGAAGTTACAGCTTTTTCACCTTCTAATTTACTTTGGGCGTATCTTGACAGCTTACTATTTTCTATTCCCATGGCAGAAAAATGTATCATCATGTATACACTTTTTATTTGCGCAGCTTTTGCTATTCTTTCAGCTACTCCAACATGAACGTCATAGAAATCGTATTTTCTTTTTTCATATAATATTCCTACTAAATTTATAACAACATCACACCCCTCCATACTTTCTGAAATAGATTTTTCATTAAAAAAATCTCCTTCAATTATTGATATTTGTCCTAAATTTCCACATAACTTCAGACAAGCAGCTTTTTCCTGATCACGAGTAAATATTCTTATTAAATACCCCGCCGCTGCCAAGCGTCTTACGATGTGTTTTCCTATAAATCCCGTTCCACCAAAAATAACTATACGTTTTATCACAGTTAAAACTTCCAATAACTTAACTTTAAATTAATACAATAGTTTTATTTAATATTCTATTGTAAATTCCTGCACTATAAGGTCCATTCTCATTCCATGAGAACCTTTAACTAAAATTACATCATTATCTTGAACAATATTAGCTAAATTACTTTTCAATTTGTTAGAATCATCGAAATGCATGCCTTTTATATTCTCCGGTAAAAGTTTATTCAATTCTAGCATAAATTTACCAACCGTATGAACTTTATTCACATTTTGTTCTACTATAGAGTCAAGCAATTCTGTATGAAATACTATGCTTTCATTACCAAGTTCTAACATATCGCCAAGTAGTGCCACTTTTCTTAAATTAGAATATGTACCTAAAGTTCTTATTGCAGCCTTCATTGAAGTAGGGTTAGCATTATAGGAGTCGTTAATCAAATGTACTAATTTTCCATTGTATTTAGCTTGATGAACATTGCCTCTACCTTCTGTTACAGTAAAATTCTCAAGTACTAGTGGTAATTTAGATAAATCAAGTTCGAGACTTTGCAAAACTGCTGTAACAACTAATGCAGAGTATGCAAAATGTTCGCCTTTTACAGGTAAATTACAGTTCATAATTTGACCATTGTTCAGTTTGATTTTTAAATTTAGACCGTTATCGTCTCTTATTAGGTCTAACAAACAAATAGTAGCACTTTCATTCTTACCAAAGCTTACTACATTTCTGTTAGCATTTGATAAGAGATAATCATAATGTTCATTATCCTTATTCAAAACCAAAGTACCATTATTTTTCATACCATGTAGAATTTCTAATTTCGCTTGCGCAATATCAAGTAGAGATGAAAAATTTTCAACATGCGCAGGTTCAATGTTGGTAATAACTGCAATATCCGGATTGCTAATCTCCGATAACTCTTTTATTTCACCAGCTCTACTCATTCCTATTTCAAGGATTAAGTACTGGCAATCTTCTGGCGCTTTTAGAATCGTAAAAGGCAATCCTATATTATTATTCAAGTTACCTTCATTTACATGAGATACTCCATAATGCAACAAAACAGTGTTAAGCATATCTTTTGTAGTGGTTTTCCCAACACTACCTGTAATTGTGATAACTTTAGCATTAACAAGAATATTTCTAATGTAATATGATGCCATATTATGCAAAGCCTTTAGAGTATCTTGCACAATAATTAGAGGAAAATTTCTATATTTATCTTCGCTTACTACCGCAGCAACAGCTCCTTTTAAAAATGCTTCATGTAGAAAATCATGCCCATCAAATTTCTTTCCCTTGAGAGCAATAAATAAATCACCTTTTTTATGCTTCTTGTATCCGTTGAAATATTTGAGCTATATACCGAATTACAAACACCCTCCCCTCTTCTGCCAGTAGCATCGATAATATTATTTGCGTTCCATTTTAACATAATTTATCTTTAAAGGTAATTTGAACAAGAAAAGCAGCAAAAATACTACATACTTTGGTAATGTACAAATAATGATTGCTATTTCTATAATTTCATCTTATAATAGATATACAAGCTTAAATATTTTCGTCTATAATTAGGTGTATTTTACCATCTGATTGTAGAAAGTGATTTGGAGGTATGTATGGCAAAAGATGAGTCAAATAAAAAGTCTATTTTGGCTAAGATAAAAGGCGTGTTTTTTCTTGTGCCTAAAGCACTTATTTATCCTATAAAGAAACCGTTTGCTTCAATTGATGAAATGAAGCATGATGCTAAAGTTTCATTAAAAAACGCTGTGAGTGATGTACCTAAAGAAGAAGAGAAATATGACCCACCTATAAAAACCACAGAAGCTAGTAAGTACCTTGGCATACAAATAATAAAACAAGAAAAAGGTAAGGTAAGTTTTTTAGCGTCAAGAACTTTAACGGGGGATATACCTTACTTGAGTCCAGAGAAATTAGATGAAATAAGGGAAGATCTGCCCAATATAACTATTTTTAGAGAAGAAAACAAAATTGTAATTGAAGTTGATGTTGAAAAGATTATCCAAGAAATAAAAGATAAAAATCTAGGTATGGATGAAAAAGTAATGAAAAAGTACGCTCTTGAAGGAATTTATAATAAGATTGATTGTGATCTTAAAAATTTGGCAAAAATTACTGGTGGAGAGTTTAAAGTTCACACAGATCGGAAATTGCTGTATGGTATTGCAGAAAAGTTGTATAGTGGATATGATAGTAAAAAGCAGAAGTCACAGGAAGTTGTAAGGCCTATGGATAAAGAAAAATCATCAGAGAAAATTTTAAATAATTGGCAAAAAGCTATTAAACAAGATTTTGAAAGTTGCGAAAGCATAAGAGGTAGGGGGAAATAAATTATGGAGAGTGTTATGAAAGAAGTTCAAATAGAGGAAAGTTATCATAGCCTAACTGTTCCTGGAGATATGTATCATTTACAACCAGAAGTTATTGCTGCAAGAAGGGCAAATAGAATAGAAACGTTTTCAAAAAGACACCAAATGGACTATGGGTCAGTTTTGCGTGGACAAGATATACAGCTAAAAGACGTTTCAAGTCTTGAAGATGCTTCTAGCGCAGCAATAAGCCCACCTTCTACACCAAATCATAAGCAAAATAGAAGAGGACCAGGAATTTAATAAAGTATGGGTAGTACAGCTTATGATGACACTAATATCTTTGCTAAGATATTAAGAGGTGAGTTGTCTTATGAGGAAATGCATAAAAATGAAAATGTGCTAGCTTTTCGTGATAAGTATCCTGATGCACCAGTTCATATTCTAGTTATACCAAAAGCTCAATACGTTTCATACGATGATTTTGTTCTGAAAGCTTCCGAAGAGGAAATAGTAAGTTTTTTTAAAACTGTTAGAGAAATAGCACATAAATATAACTTAGAAAAAACAGGATATAGATTAGTTACTAATCACGGTAAAGATGGAGAGCAAGTTATACCGCACTTTCACATACATATTTTAGGTGGTAAAAGATTAGGAAAGCATGTAAATTCATAGTGTTATATGTTTTTTAAATAATTTTTATCTGTGTATCAATTGTATTATCCTTTACTTTAGGTGTATTACCTATGTTTCTTGCAGTCAGTAACCCAGATGGTGAAAAGCTTTCTACATATGAGTGTGGCTTTAATCCTTTATCAAGAGCCAGAAAAAGTTTCGACATAAAATTTTACTTAGTTGCAATATTGTTCATAATATTCGATTTAGAAATTGCTTTTCTTTTTCCTTGGGCCGTTTCTTTATCTAAAATAAGCTATTACGGATTTTGGTCTATGATGATATTCCTTGCAATACTTACTATAGGCTTTATTTATGAGTGGTGTAAAGGTGCGTTGGAATGGGAGTAAATTTATCTAATGGCGACTGGAATCGTTACAAAAAAGAAGGTTTTCTTATCACTAAATTTGGTGATTTAATAGATTATATAATGAACTGGGCAAGGTCTGGTTCATTGTGGCCAATGACATTTGGTCTTGCATGTTGCGCAGTAGAGATGATGCACACTGCATCCAGTCGTTATGATCTTGATAGATATGGCATAATCTTTCGTGCAAGCCCAAGGCAAGCAGATGTTATGATTGTTGCTGGCACGTTAACTAATAAAATGGCAGCAGCATTGCGTAAAGTTTATGATCAAATGGCAGATCCCAAATACGTCGTTTCTATGGGAAGTTGTGCAAATAGCGGTGGCTATTATTATTATTCTTACTCAGTAGTCCGTGGTTGCGATAGAATTGTGCCAGTTGATGTGTATGTTTTTGGATGCCCTCCAACGGCTGAGGCGTTGCTATATGGAATGCTATGTCTACAAAATAAAATAAAACGAACTAAAAATATATAGCATGGATAAAACTGCAAAATACATACAAAAAAAGACTAAATGTGAATGTATTCAGAAAAATGATGGCACTATTGTAATATATTCAGCTTTGAATGACATTGAAAATCACTTACTCTTTCTACGTGATGATGAAAAGTGTAGGCTTGAATTATTAGTTGACGTTTTTGGAGTTGATTACCCAGATAGAGAAAAACGTTTCGATCTAATATACAATTTGCTCAGCGTTGTACACAATATCAGAGTACACATAAAGCTTCAGTTATGTGAAGGTGATATACCTCTAAGTGTAGCAAAGATATTTAACGCAGCTTCGTGGTTTGAGCGTGAAGTATTTGATATGTATGGAATAGAGTTTTCTGATCACCCAGATTTACGTAGGATTTTAACGGATTATGGATTCAAAGGTCATCCAATGTTAAAAGATTTTCCTCTCACTGGCTACGAGGAACTGAGATACGATATAGAGGCAAAAAAGGTTGTATATAATCCTATAGACTTACCGCAAGATTTTCGTATGTTTGACAGCTTATCCCCTTGGGAAGGTAGGAAAGCCACAAAAGTAAATATAAAGGAGTAGAAAATGACAGCACAAAGAAAAAAAATATCTTTGATTGGCGCAGGAAATATCGGTGGAACGCTTGCCCATATGATTGCACTAAGAGAGCTAGGAGATATTGTTTTGCTTGATGTCAGCGATGGAATACCACAAGGTAAAGCGCTTGACATTACAGAATCATCTCCTATTGATCGATCTAATGTCAATATTACTGGTACAAATAGGTATGAAGATATAAAAAACTCTGACGCAATTATAATAACTGCTGGCATTGCCAGAAAACCTGGAATGAGCAGAGATGACCTTCTGCAAACTAATGCTGCAGTAATGAAAGAGGTTGGGGAAAATATTAAAAAATATTCTCCAAACGCATTTGTAATAGTGGTTACCAATCCTTTAGATGCTATGGTTTCAGTAGTACACAAATCTTCAAGTCTGCCAACTAATATGATTGTTGGTATGGCAGGAGTGCTTGACTCTGCTCGTTTTCGTTATTTTCTTGCAAGTTAAATATTTCTGTCGAAGATATATCTGCTTTTGTGCTTGGAGGACATGGTGATACTATGGTACCACTAATCAATTATGCTTCAATTGCTGGCATTCCACTTACCCAAATCATTGAGATGGGTTTGATTACGCGAGGAAAAGTTGATGAAATAGTTGAGCGCACTCGTAATGGTGGAAAAGAAATAGTTGATCTACTTAAATCTGGATCTGCATACTATGCTCCTGCATCTTCAGCCATAAGCATGCTAGAATCATACTTAAAAGATAAAAGGCGTATATTACCATGCGCTGCTTATCTTAATGGTGAATGTGGTGTGAAAGACTTATTCATTGGTGTTCCTACTATTATTGGCAAAAATGGAGTTGAGAAAATTCTAGAAGTTAAGATGGATGATAGTGAACAAGAGATGTTCAATAAATCTGTAAATGCAGTGGAAGAGCTTTGTCGGCTAAATTAATTGTCCTATATAATTTCTTTGAGCTCAAGTTTTGTAAACAGCTTAAAAAAATTTTTTGTAGTTATTTTTGCTACTTGTTCCGGCGATTCATTCCATAATTCTGCTAAACAATTCACAACATATTTCACCATTGCCGGTTCATTTTTTCTTCCTCTGTAAGGCTCAGGAGATAGATAAGGTGCATCAGTTTCAACTAAAACACGTTCACGTGGTACATTTTGTGCAATTTCTCTGAGTAAGCTCGCATTTTTAAAAGTAATAATTCCAGAAAATGAAATGTATAATCCCAAGTCCATAGCTTTATAAGCAAGCTCCTTAGAAGAAGCAAAGCAATGCATTACTCCACTAAAAGCGTCTTTCTTCATTTCTGAATTTAACATATCAATCATCTCACTATCAGCATCTAGTGTGAATAACTAAAGGTAATCCCGTTACTCTTGCTGTTTCTATGTGTGATACAAAACTTTCTTTCTGATAGCTTTTGTTATCAGATTTATAAAAATCTAATCCGGTTTCACCGATACTAATTACCTTTTTGCCCTTAGTAAATTCAATCAATTCATCAGCATTTATACACTCACCTTTTTCCACAGTAGTATCAAGCGGATGTATACCAACGGAGCAGTAGACTTGATCATAGGATGAAGAGATTTTTAATAATTTAGGGATATCATTAATGCTTATACATATGTTATGCAAAATTCTCACACCATTTTTTCTCTCTTGAAATTACCTTTGGTATTTCATCACCAGAAAAATAAATTAGATGACAATGAGAATCAATTATCATAAATAGATCCTTTTATGATAGAAGAAAACTCTTCTATCACTTTTTTATAAACTTCTTTTTTGAACGGTATGGCACTGGCTACCAAATCATCTACATTTTGCCAACGCCACTCTTTGAACTCTGGATGATCAGTATAGTTAATATTAATATCCTTATCCTTCCCACAAAATTTCATTAAGACCCACCTTTGCTTTTGGCCAGAATACTTCCCATTCCAGCATGTTGGTATAACTTCCTCAGGTAAGTTGTAGTATATCCAATCTTTATTTTGGGCCACAACTTCTGCTTTATCAGTACCAGCTTCCTCCAATAGCTCACGTAGCGCTGCCTGCTCTAGCTCTTCACCATCATCAATTCCACCTTGTGGCATCTGCCAATAAGAGTCACTATCAAAGCGTTTTCCATTAAAACTATTTCCTTGTTTGTTAAATAACATTATGCCAACACAAGGGCGATACTCTTTCTCTTCACTAATCACAAATGCTCTCTGCTGCTAAATTATCTATCATAGAAGTTCCAACTACTTTTTTACTATTCATTTTTTCAACAATTTTTTTTGCAACTTCTTTTGCGCTTAAGTTTGAGTTATCAATTTTAAGTGAACCTTGAGGCACAAATAGTTTCTTTTCTTTAATTCTTCTCATAGCAAAATCTGAATCAGTAATTTTTCTCTCCTGCTCTCTTCCCTTTGATTGAACGCGCTTTACTAGTTCTCCACTATTACAATATAACACCACAGGGAGAATCTCCACATTCATTTTTTTACTCATCATATAATCACCTTTTATCAATTCGTTTGTAAATATATAATGCTTTGATTCTATATGGTGTTTTTCCAATATTGCTAACATATTCTCTCTAATCACAAAAATTTTTTCCCATATTTCACTTGTAACCTCAGCATTTCTGAAGTCAATCATATCAAATATAATATTATTAAACAGGTTATTGTCTACTATCACCCCATCAATAATATTACACAGCTCTTTTGCAATCGTAAGTTTGCCACTACCTGGAAATCCGATTAAGTAAATGATCATACCATCAGAAAACTATCATATATTACAAATATATGTATTATAAACGTTACACTAGAAGCATATCAAAATAATTCATATTCAGAAATTTTGAGTGTATAATTACAGATAAATTATATAATTTAGAATAATGAATGGTGATACAGAATCAATAAAAAATACAATTGTAGATTTAATAGATCAAAACAAAGGTCAAGATATAGTTACTTTTGATTTGCAGAATAAAACTGTCATTGCAAAATATATGATCATTGCATCCGGTGATTCGAGCCGCCATGTAAAAGCATTAGCTAAGCACGTGATGAAAAATCTCAAGCAATACGATAAAATAGATGTAGAAGGTATGGATGAAGGTAACTGGGTGATTGTGAATTTTCAAGGTATAATGGTTCACCTATTCAGGCCAGAAGTAAGAGAATATTATAAGATAGAAGAGTTATGGAATTGATTATTCAGGTAGCTGTTATACAATTGCTCAAATGTTGTAGTTTTGAAGGCAACTCTTATGAAGTTGGTGGTGTCATTCCAGTGCTTGACACTGGAATCTAGAAAACTTAATCATAAACGAGCACACTATACAACATTTTTGATGAAATTTCATAATAAACTGGATTCCAGCGTCAAGCACTGGAATGACGCCATCGTTAACAACACCGTTTACACACAAAATAACATATTATGAAACATAAATCCGAGTTTTTAAACTTCATTCAAGAAAGAGGATACCTATATCAATGTACAAATATTGATAGGTTAGACCAGCTATTATCACAAGATAATTATATAATTGCATTGCATGGGTTTGATTGTACGGCACCAAGTTTGCATATTGGCAGTCTCATTCAAATCATGATGCTCCGTCACCTACAAAAATTCGGTTATAAGCCAATAGTTCTACTTGGAGGTGGCACAACAAAAATTGGTGACCCATCTGGTAAAGACAAAGCAAGAAGCGTCTTGCCGATAGAAAATATCAATCAAAATATATTGGTATAAAGAAAACCCTCGAGAAGATGATATCTTTCGATTATGGAAAAACTGGTGCAATCATAGTAAACAACGCAGATTGGTTAGATAACATAAAA
Source organism: Dircenna loreta (assembly GCA_963555665.1). Classification (NCBI taxonomy): domain Eukaryota; kingdom Metazoa; phylum Arthropoda; class Insecta; order Lepidoptera; family Nymphalidae; genus Dircenna; species Dircenna loreta. Next base: position 6,032,777 of record OY743101.1, read on the forward strand.
TATATAGACTTTTTGCGTGATATAGGGACACATTTTTCTGTAAATCGCATGTTAGGCTTTGATAGTGTGAAAATTAGGCTAGATAGGGAGCAAAATCTAAGCTTTCTCGAGTTTAATTACATGTTGTTACAAGCCTATGATTTTGTCGAGTTGAATAAAAAATATGGCTGTTGTCTGCAAATTGGAGGGTCGGACCAATGGGGAAATATAGTAAACGGAATTGAACTTGGCAAAAAGTTAAATTTACCTGAGCTGTTTGGTCTTACCACACCTCTTTTATTAAACGCACAAGGAAAAAAGATGGGCAAAACTGAAAGTAATATTAAATTAGTAGAAGTATTGGCTTGATGGCAGTATGCTAAATTCTTATGACTACTGGCAATATTTTCGCGATGTTGATGATCAAGATGTTGGTCATTTCTTGAGACTTTTTACTGATTTACCAATTGATGAAATTAAAAAATTAGAGTCCTTGAAGGATCAAGAAATAAATGAAGCAAAAAAGGTCTTGGCAACAGAGGTAACAAGAATATGTCATGGTGATAAAGAAGCAGAAATTGCACGACTTACTGCAATCTCTGCTTTTGAAAATCAAGACAGTTCATTGGTTTCTGGTTACACTATCACAAGAGAACAAGTTACAAATGGCATACTCCTGATAGACTTGCTGCATGACACCGGTTTTGAACCTTCAAAAGGTGCAGCAAAGCGTTTAATACAGGGAAATGGATGTAAAGTTAATGATAATACTATAAATGATATTAACTATATAATAAACTCTGAAAGCTTTAAAGGTCAGCCATTTATCAAATTATCTGCAGGAAAGAAACGTCATATTAGAGTTATGGTGGGTGAAGTAAGAAAGTAAATTTGTCTCTGTTCAGCAGAGTGGTAAAGTAAGGTAGGCGAGAAAAGACAATTATAGGGACAAATGGATATCATTGAAACAGCTGACACTGTGGCAGAATCGCTAGGTAACCCTACTATTGCTAGCAGTTTCTTGTGCTAAGATTGGTTTATCAACTTGAGTATCAGGCTTTGACAATTTATATATAGCATTGCCAACTATTAGTGCTGTTGCTGTAATTGCAACTACTGCTATAACTATAGGTATTAACTCAGCTGTAATTGCTCCGGCTGTAAAAAGTGCTATAGATATAGCAGTACCTAATAATGCAGTTACTCCACCGGCAATCCACCCTTTCTTAATTGCTGAACGATTAAGATAGTGTAAAGGAGTCTCTCCCCATATATCTACTGAATTAACATCGGCACTTTTTTTTATTAGAGCATCTACCATGACCATATTGCCACGTAAAGCAGCCCAATGTAAAGGAGCCCTTCTCAATATATCTACTACATTAACATCGGCACCTTCTTTTATTAGAGCATCTACCATGACCATGTTGTCACATAAAACAGCACCACATAAAGGAGTCTTTCCTCCTGCACCTTTTTCATTAACATTTGCAACTTTTTCTATGAGAGCGTTCACTATATTTTCTAGGTTACAGAAAGCAGCTAAATGCAAAAGAGTCACTTTTTCACCATCTTTAAACACATAATTTATATCAAAGCCAGACTTTTCCCACTTTTCATATTCCTTTGAATATCTTTTCAGCTCATTTTGTATTTTTTCAATTACGTTATCTTTGCTTAAATCTTTGTCAACATTAACTAAACTCAATAATTCGTGCCAATTTGAAATTTCCATTGCCACAACCTTACCTTTAATTTTCAATAATATATTTAATTATATGATAAGAAGTCAATTTAAATAAATTACACATACATGGAACTTATCAGATAAATATATAATATGAACTAGATTTCAGCGGGCTTTGTTGCATCACTATCTATAAAAGGCTAACTATACAAGCAACTTATTGAAAATCTTATTTTTTGCAATCAATCCGATCAAATTTAAGAATAGTAATTTATTGTTTGTACTAGTAAATTTAATTCTACTTAAAATAGCTAAAGCATTGAAATTCTTGAATTCTAGCTAGATTAGTGAATGATAGTAAAACTTCTTTTACTTAAATTTAGATATTTACTGACTGTCCTTACTATAAATGCTAGAATAATAAGCTATTGATATTCAACATTTTTATCTTTTATCCACCGTAGATAGCGATGCAACAAAGCCCAATGGCGTCAACTTAAGGAAAGATGTTAAGGAGTAAAATACTGTAAAAAATAGGACCTTTGGTTTCTATTTTATTTCAATAAAGAAGATATCAGTAAAGCTTATCTATTAAGGTGTCACATAGAGGAGTGCTATAAACGACTCAAAGTAGAAGCAGAATTAGAGAATTTTTCTGGGATAAATTTAGAAACAAGAATTTTGTGCAAACTTGGTCATGTGCAATAATTCATATGTGTGACGCACAAGAACCTTGGAACCCAGATCAAATTGCTGAGTATCGTTTAAATTTTTCAGTTTTATTTGGTGTAATGAGACAGAAACTTTATCAGGTGCTTATTAGCACCAAAAAACTTTCAAACCCTTTTTAAAATACGCACTAAAGTTAACGTGAAGATTGTATAGCCGCAATAAAGTAGATAAGCCTAAACGCCATAATGTCTTTAGGAGAGCTTGCTAATTTATTCTCTTAAGTTAACGCCATTGCCTGAACAGATACATAAAAAAGTAGTACTTGCAAGAAAGAGTTACTTAAGAAATTAATTAACTTTGCTATTTTCTCTAACATACCTAGAAGAAATAGATACATTATCTAATGCAGTCCTAATACTAGCATTGTTCTCATTAACAACTACAGCTAGCTCACAAGCATTCAAAGTATATCTACCATATGGAAACAGTACAGTTCAGTAAATGCACCTTGTAGCATGCTACTATTTTTAGCTCGTATTAAAATAGAATTGACACATTCATTATTACCTTTATATATAGCAAAGGCAAATGGTTTAATGACATACGTCACGCCTGGAAGCTGCACAATATCTTTAGAAGTAAGGATATTTCGTAGTGTATCACTATTTTGAACTCGTATTAAAATAGAATTGATACATTCGTTATTGCCTTTATATATAGCAAAGTTAAGTGGCGTTAAAGTATACGCTATAATATTTAAATACTGTACAATATTTCTAGAAGCAAGAATATCTTGTAATATACCATTTTCTTGGGCTTTTGTTAAAATAACATTAATATACCTTCCCTTATTATGATGTATGGCAAAGCCAAGCGATGTTAAGGTGTACATCAAACCATTTTGATAGTTTATAATATTTGCAGTAGTAAGAATATCTTGTAGTATACCATTGTTTTGAGCTTGTTCTAAAATAGAATTAACACATTCATTATTGTCTCTATGTATAGCTAGGCTAAGCAGTGTTAAAGTGCGTCCTTCATCTGTTGGAAATCGTGTAGTATATCAAGTGATATAGAACTTTTAGTAAATCATTTCTTGAAGCTGCTTTCAAGATATTACTGATGCTCCTTCCATTCCATATGGATCTTTTTAGCTAAAAATACAAATCTTTTTGTTTTCATGTTAAATTTTGATGATTTAGCATATTTTTGTAACCTCGCTTTAAAGTCAATGTAGTTTAATTATTAAAATTAATGTGTCAATATACACCAGAGTGATATTAAAGGATTTTTGATGAGTAGAAGTAACCTCTGTGCAAAAAGTTTCTTATGAACCTGAGCGTTCAGGAACGACAAGGTAATCAGAAAGTAATTCTATTTACTTGTAGTCTAGGAGGAATAGATACATTATCTAATGCACTACTAATCCTAGTATTCCTTTCATTAATCGCTGCAGTTGGTTGAAAAGTGGCACAGATATATCGTGGTATGTCATTAATTCGTACTATAATAGAATTAATACATTCAATATTACCTTTATGTATAGCGATGCCAAGTGGCGTTAAGCTGTACGTCTGATCAGTTGGAGATATTACAGCATTGTGATTAGCAAGAATATCTTGCAATATACCACTATTTTGAGCATGAGTTAAAATCGAATTAATATGTGCATGATTACCCTCATGTATAGCAAAGCCAAGTGATGTTAAGCTATACGTCCAACCACCTGGAGAATACAAAGTATTTTTAGCAGTAAGAACTTCTTGCAATATACCACTATTTTGAGCATGAGTTAAAATCGAATTAATATGTGCATGATTACCCTCATGTATAGCAAAGCCAAGTGATGTTAAGCTATACGTCCAACCATCTGGAGAATACAAAGTATTTTTAGCAGTAAGAACTTCTTGCAGCTTACCATTATTTTGAGCTTGTCTTAAAATAGAATTAACATATTCATTGTTATTTCTATATATAGCAAGGCCAAGCAATGTTAAAATGTATGTCCAACTATTCAGAATATCTTGCGATACAACATTATTTTGAATCATTGTTGAAATGTAGTTACAAAGTTCATATATGGCAAAGCTAATTGGTGTTAAAATATGCGTCAGACCATCTGAAAATTGTAAAATATTTTCAGCAATAAAAACGCCTTGCAGCATATCATTATTTTGAGCTTTTTCTAAAATAGAACTGATAAATTCTTTATTACCTTTATATATAGAGAAACTGAGTGGTGTTAAAGCATACTCCATAGTATTGAAATACTGTACAATATTTCTAGCAGCAAGAATATCTTGTAGTATTCCACTGTCCTGGGCTTTTGTTAAAATATCATTAATATATCTTGGCTTATTGTGATTTATAGCAAAGCCAAGCGATGTTAAGGTGTACATCAGACCATCTTGATAGTTTATAATATTTTCAGTATTAATAATCTCTTGCAGTGTACCGTTATTTTGAGAATGTATTAAAATAGAATTAACGCATTCGTCATTACATTTGAATATGGCGAGGCTAAGTAGTGTTAAAGTGCGTTCCCCACCTCTTGGAAATCGTGTAGTATATCCTATTGTAAGAACTTTTAGTAAATCATTCTCTGAGGCTACTTTCAAGATATTATTAATTCCCCCACCATTTGATATTACCTTTTTCAACTTAAAATGCAAATTTCGTTGTACTTGTGTTAAGTTGTTATCATTTAGCATATTCTTGTAACCTCGCTTTAAAGTCAGTGCAGTTTAATTATTCTATGTTAGTATACACCAATAGAAAAAATTTCATCATATGTTCTGGAAAAAATTTACACAGGTTAATGAGGAAATCGTAAGAGAGAGCCTAAAAAAGGTTATAGAGAAGAAAAGTGGTAAGAATGTTGGTGTAGTATCCTCAATTGTTATTAAGGGTAAAGATGTTGCTTTTGCTCTTGAAGTTACTGAACCAAATGAAGAATTAAGAAAAAATTGTGAGCAAGCTGTTAAGGCGATACCGGGAGTAGGAAAGGTTACTGTAGTTGCTACTGGTCAAAAACAAGCTAGGCAACAAAAAGCTAAACTTCATATCGAAGGAGTGAAAAATATAATTGTCGTTGCTTCTGGTAAAGGAGGTGTGGGTAAGTCGACAGTTGCACTAAATCTAGCTCTTTCGTTAGCAGAATTAAAACATAAAGTTGCGCTAGTTGATGCAGATATATATGGTCCTTCGATTCCTAAAATGTTGGGCACTGAGAAATTAAAACCAGAAATACAGAGTGGTAAAGCAATGCCTATAGAGAAACATGGTCTCTATACTATTTCAATTGGCTATTTTATTGATAAGGACCGCGCAGCAATATGGCGTGGACCTATGATCACAAAAGCACTTTACAATTTGCTAATGGGAACAAGGTGGTCTGATATAGAATATTTAATCATTGATACACCGCCTGGCACTGGCGATGTACATTTAAGTCTGATGGAGAATTTTAGTTTAACTGGAGCAATAATAGTTTCAACTCCACAGGAGCTTGCTTTAGTTGATGCACAAAAAATTTATGATATGTTCACAAAGCTCAGCGTGCCAATTATCGGCATTGTGGAAAATATGAGCTATTTTGTTCAAGATAATTCAAAAATACACATATTTGGAAAAGGTGGTGCAAAAAAAATGTCTGAAGAGCTGGGAGTCAAACTCTTGAGCAGAGTTCCTCTAGATCCGCAAATATGTAGTGCTTCTGACTGTGGAAATCCTTCAATACTAAGTGAGGATTTAGTAAGGATTTATGAAGGCATTGCTAAAGATGTTAGGTCTTTTGTATGCAGTCTATAAAGTTTTTTAAACTACTTTTAAAATAGGTAGAATGTAATTTTAGGTGAATAAAATATTTTAAATGGCAGCAGCTACCTCGTATCTGGACAGACAATAGACTTCTTGGATAACTTAAGAAACAAGTAGTAGAAGCAATATTAGAGAAGGTATAAATTTTGAGCAGGTAAGTAAACTTGATGAAGCGAAGCTTCGAAGACTAAGAGGAGTAAAAAGAAAAACATTGGAAAAATAATAGAAATTTTAATAGAGGAAGAGGCCAAGAAAAAGGCAAGAGGAGGAAAACCAAATAAACAATGCATATTTATTAATAGCACTCGAATATTTGTGTAAATACCGTACATATTTCCATATAGCGCAAAGCTATGGAATAAGTGAAAGTTCTTGCTAACGGCTGAATAGAAGATGCATTGATAAAACATCCAGATTTCAGGAAGATAAAGATCTATTAAAGTTAAATAGGAGTATGCAAAAGTTTTATAAAAAGGGAATGTTCAACTCCCCCATAGAAGATCAAAAAGTATCCTTAGGTTATCCAAGAAGTCTATTGTTGGTAAACATAAAAGGCCTATTTGCCTTTTTATCTAGTTTATGCAGGAGGTCTAATATTTATTGTTGAGTGTGATTTTAGGCATTTCTGCTAAAACGCAACTTTTAAATCGCCAAAATTTCTCCTTGCCTTTACTAATTCCGATTCTTGGAGTGCACACATAATCTGGTTTGAGGTGATATTCATAGAGACAAAATTCATGACTTATAGTAAGGTCTTGTTTATTATGTTCTTTTGTAATGTTTAATTTTTTGCACAGTATGCCTGGCCCGCCTAAATTTGCTTCAAGCGGTTCAGTGAGCTTTAATCCTCGTATTAACACTGCTGCTGGGAATCCTTCTGCTTCTGTTACAATATTTAGACAATAGTACATTCCATATATAAAATATACGTACGAAAACCCTGGCGTACCAAACATTACTGAGGTTCGATTAGTATAGCCTCTTGCTGCATGACAAGCTGGGTCATCCATTCCTATATACGCTTCAACTTCAGTTATTATTCCACTAAAATGAGAAAATTTCAGCATCTTCCCTAGCAGCTCCCCAGCTACGGTTAAAGTTGGCCGTTCATAGAAATTTCTTGGTAATATTGTGTTATTCATCATAGAAGTACAAGTTACTTACATTTGTAAGCAAGTTATACTATTTTTGCTTTTTCTTATTTATTTAGTCAAGAGCATCTCTGAGAAGTAGAAGTTGGTGTTGTTGTCACATTTGTTACATCTGTTGAAGGCTGCTGTAAAACCTTGACTGATTCAGAGCTCTTTTGTTGCAATTGCGGTACTAACGCTTCATATAAAGATTTTGGCTCACGTCTCTTACCTATTTTGACTTCTTTATTTGCATGCAACTGCTCTGCAGTAACACCGTTGCCTTCAAGGAGAGTTACACCATTCTTACCATCAATGTTAACTTTAATTTTGCATTCTCTTCCATCAACATACCACTTTAAAGTCATTTCATATAACCCACTAATTATTTCATAAACTCTTTCCTCATTATCACTATCATTATTAATATAGCAACATGCCCCTCTCTTTTTTTCTTGATTAGGATGACAAAATGTAATTGTTCTTACACCATACTCTTTACATATACTACCGCCTAGAAGTTTACTCCTTCTTTATTGGCATGTAGCACAACTCTCACGGTGGGGTAAACAATACTATCTTCCCTTTTGCCTTCTTTTAGCATTATGGATCCTATAGTATGATTTTTCATACCTTCAGATATCTCTGCTTTAATTTGGTCAGCAATTTTACCTATGATCTCTTTGCCATGATAGTGAGATTCTCCTTTCTTCGGAGAAAAAGGCTCTTTGTTCGTAGTATTAGTGTCTGGATCATCCTGTAACTCAAAGAATTCATCCCATTCTTCATCATTGTCTAATTTGATATATCCACGCTTATTCTTGCCTGATGCTGCATTCTGAATACTAGACGATCCTTCTGTTACAGTTGTACCAGAGCTATTGCTTTTACCTTTTAGAAGAACAAGATGCTCTTCTGACCTTTCTTCCTTACTCAACTTTGAAGCTGCATCACCAAAAGAAGGTTTCTCTACTATATGCGTGTAAGAATTTTTAACTCTACTCTCATTATCAGGTACTGTAGTAGCCCACAAAAGCTTTTTAATATAATCTAACATATGCCACCTCTTACCATTAACAAAATATTAGTATGCAAATTTTATCATAATTCATCAACAACTAATTTATCATAAATAAAATGAGCTGCTAAAAAGGTATAAATTGAGGTTAGGTAAAGCTTTTGGTATAATACCTAGTCAATTTGGATAGGTTCTTAGCTACAAAGACGTTTTTTATCTCATTTATTTTTGGGTTTATTCTCTTTCCCTATTTTATAAAACTTCTAAAAAAGATAAGTAAAGATGGACAACCAATCAGATCATATGGACCAGAAAGTCATTTAATAACAAAAAAGAATATACCACCTATGGGTGGAATAATAATACTCACTACTGCTTTATTACCAATCTTGTTTTGGACTCAATTAACACAAGAAATTTTATTTTTAGTATTTATAACCCTATTTTTTGCTCTACTTGGATTTATTGATGACTATTTAAAATTGAAGACAAATCACCACCGAGGTTTAAGTGCAAAAACCAAAATACTTATTCAGTTTGTCGTTACTCTGGTCTGTATGTTTATACTTAAGCTACAATCTGCTGAAGGTTTTACAAAAATTTCTCTATTTAGAGAAGTAGCAATTGACCTTGGCTATCCATATCTTCCGTTTGCTGCATTTGTTATTGTTGGCTCTGCCAATGCTGTGAATCTCACAGATGGTTTGGATGGCCTTGCTGCAACTCAAGCCATTACTTCCTTTGCTTTTTTGGGACTAGTTGTATACATCACTCAGACAGATGTAAACATTACTTTATTCTGCATTGCATTTATAGGAGCTATTTTAAGTTTCTTGTGGTTTAACACACATCCAGCAAAAATATTTATACACACCTACGAGGTGTTCTTTTGTTCCATATCCTTTATTTTTATACCAATTATATTGAGGATGTTTATTATGCAATTCTTCCATAAGCCGATCTTTTGTAACTTTTGCAACGATTGAAGCGGCTGCAATTGATATACTTAAACTATCACCATTCACTACAGACTTTGTTTGCCATTTCACTTCAAGTGGTTGGTTACCATCAACTAACACATAATCTAGTTCTAAATCTAAATTTACCAGCGCACGTTTCATTGAAAGCTTTGTTGCTTGCAAGATATTGTATGAGTTTATCTCTTCTACACTTGCCATTCCTATACCAAATTTTGCAACAGACGTTATTTTTTCGTATAGAACTTGCCTACACTTAGGGGTTAGCTTTTTTGAGTCGTTTATTCCATCAATAACCGTATCTCTATCAGTAAATATTACAGCTGCAGATATCACTGGACCGGCAAGCGGACCTCTTCCAACTTCATCTACTCCTGCTATAATTCCTGATAATGTATTTTCTAATGTGAAATCTGGATATTTCATAGTTCCTATAATAAGAAAATTAAAGCAAAAATCGAACAAACGATAGAAATTATCCAAAATTTTATAACTATTGTATTTTCTGACCACCCTTTCTTTTCAAAGTGATGATGTATTGGTGTCATAAGGAAAATTCTTCTTCCTGCTCCATATCTAAATTTTGTATATTTAAAATATGATACCTGAATAATCACAGATAAAGTCTCTATTACAAAGATTATTCCAATAATGGCAAAAAGCATTTCTTTTTTAATTAAAACACTAGTGAGTCCTAAAGCTGCACCGATTGATAGGCTTCCAACATCACCCATAAATATTTTTGCTGGATGTGTGTTAAACCACAAGAAACTTAAAATAGCTCCTATAAATGCAATGCAGAATAAAGTAATGTTTACATCTGTCTGAGTGATGTATACAACTAGTCCCAAAAAAGCAAAGGAAGTAATGGCATGAGTTGCAGCAAGGCCATCCAAACCATCTGTGAGATTCACAGCATTGGCAGAGCCAACAATAACAAATGCAGCAAACGGAAGATATGGATAGCCAAGGTCGATTGCTACTTCTCTAAATAGAGAAATTTTTGTAAAACCTTCAGCAGATTGTAGCTTAAGTATAAACATACAGACCAGAGTAACGACAAACTGAATAAGTATTTTGGTTTTTGCACTTAAACCTCGGTGGTGATTTGTCTTCAATTTTAAATAGTCATCAATAAATCCAAGTAGAGCAAAAAATAGGGTTATAAATACTAAAAATAAAATTTCTTGTGTTAATTGAGTCCAAAACAAGATTGGTAATAAAGCAGAAGTGAGTATTATTATTCCACCCATAGGTGGTATATTCTTTTTTGTTATTAAATGACTTTCTGGTCCATATGATCTGATTGGTTGTCCATCTTTACTTATCTTTTTTAGAAGTTTTATAAAATAGGGAAAGAGAATAAACCCAAAAATAAATGAGATAAAAAACGTCTTTGTAGCTAAGATCACTTGCCTATCCAAATTGACTAGGTATTATACCAAAAGCTTTACCTAACCTCAATTTATACCTTTTTAGCAGCTCATTTTATTTATGATAAATTAGTTGTTGATGAATTATGATAAAATTTGCATACTAATATTTTGTTAATGGTAAGAGGTGGCATATGTTAGATTATATTAAAAAGCTTTTGTGGGCTACTACAGTACCTGATAATGAGAGTAGAGTTAAAAATTCTTACACGCATATAGTAGAGAAACCTTCTTTTGGTGATGCAGCTTCAAAGTTGAGTAAGGAAGAAAGGTCAGAAGAGCATCTTGTTCTTCTAAAAGGTAAAAGCAATAGCTCTGGTACAACTGTAACAGAAGGATCGTCTAGTATTCAGAATGCAGCATCAGGCAAGAATAAGCGTGGATATATCAAATTAGACAATGATGAAGAATGGGATGAATTCTTTGAGTTACAGAATGATCCAGAATTTGAAAATGCTTTATACTGTTGAAAATAGATCTTTTTGAGGCTCATTTTTCCATGTCTAAAACAATATTTAAGCTGCATTTTTTACCGAAATATTTGAAAAAATCGATTTTTTATTGTACTAAAATCGATTTTTGAACGTACTAAAATCGATTTTTGACTTTGCTAAAATCGATTTGTCAAAATAAAAAAATCGATATTTGATGATCCTAAATTCGATTGTTGCAGGTACTTAAGACGCTTCGAAAATGCTTTATACTGTTAAAAATAGATCTTTTTAACGCGCATTTTTCGACGTCTTAAACAATATTTAAGCTGCATTTTTTACCGAAATATTTGAAAAAATCGATTTTTTATTGTACTAAAATCGATTTTGAACGTACTAAAATCGATTTTTGACTTTGCTAAAATCGATTTTTCAAAATAAAAAAATCGATATTTGATGATCCTAAATTCGATTGTTGCAGGTACTTAAGACGCTTCGAAAATGCTTTATACTGTTTAAAATAGATCTTTTTAAGGCGCATTTTTCGACGTCTTATACAATATTTTAGATGCATTTTTTACCTAGATATTTGAAAAAATCGATTTTATAGGGTACCAAAAAATGCTTTGAAAATGCTTTATACTGTTAAAAATAGATCTTTTTAAGGCGCATTTTTCGACGTCTTAAACAATATTTTAGCTGCATCTTTTACCGAGATATTTGAAAAAATCGATTTTATAGGGTACCAAAAAATGCTTTGAAAATGCTTTATACTGTTAAAAATAGATCTTTTTGAGGCTCATTTTTCCATGTCTAAAACAATATTTAAGCTGCATTTTTTACCGAAATATTTGAAAAAATTGATTTTTTATTGTACTAAAATCGATTTTTGAACGTACTAAAATCGATTTTTGACTTTGCTAAAATCGATTTTTCAAAATAAAAAAATCGATATTTGATGATACTAAATTCGATTGTTGCAGGTTCTTAAGACGCTTCGAAAATGCTTTATACTGTTTAAAATAGATCTTTTTAAGGCGCATTTTTCGACGTCTTAAACAATATTTTAGCTGCATTTTTTACAAAGATATTTGACAAAATCGATTTTATAGGGTACCAAAAAATGCTTTGAAAATGCTTTATACTGTTAAAAATAGATCTTTTTGAGGCTCATTTTTCCATGTCTAAAACAATATTTAAGCTGCATTTTTTACCGAAATATTTGAAAAAATCGATTTTTTATTGTACTAAAATCGATTTTTCAAAATAAAAAAATCGATATTTGATGATCCTACATTCGATTGTTGAAGGTACTAAAGATGCTTCGAAAATGCTTTATACTGTTTAAAATAGATCTTTTTAAGGCGCATTTTTCGACGTCTTAAACAATATTTTAGCTGCATTTTTTACCTAGATATTTGAAAAAATCGATTTTATAGGGTACCAAAAAATGCTTTGAAAATGCTTAATACTGTTAAAAATAGATCTTTTTAAGGCGAATTTTTCGACGTCGTAAACAATATTTTAGCTGCATTTTTTACCGAGATATCTGAAAAAATCGATTTTATAGGGTACCAAAAAATGCTTTGAAAATGCTTTATACTGTTAAAAATAGATCTTTTTAAGGCGCATTTTTCGACGTCTTAAACAATATTTTAGCTGCATCTTTTACCGAGATATTTGAAAAAATCGATTTTATAGGGTACCAAAAAATGCTTTGAAAATGCTTTATACTGTTAAAAATAGATCTTTTTGAGGCTCATTTTTCCATGTCTAAAACAATATTTAAGCTGCATTTTTTACCGAAATATTTGAAAAAATCGATTTTTTATTGTACTAAAATCGATTTTTCGACTGTACTATAATCGATTTTTCAAAATAAAAAAATCGATATTTGATGATCCTACATTCGATTGTTGAAGGTACTAAAGATGCTTCGAAAATGCTTTATACTGTTTAAAATAGATCTTTTTAAGGCGCATTTTTCGACTTCTTAAACAATATTTTAGCTGCATTTTTTACCTAGATATTTGAAAAAATCGATTTTATAGGGTACCAAAAAATGCTTTGAAAATGCTTTATACTGTTAAAAATAGATCTTTTTAAGGCGCATTTTTCGACTTCTTAAACAATATTTTAGCTGCATCTTTTACCGAGATATTTGAAAAAATCGATTTTATAGGGTACCAAAAAATGCTTTGAAAATGTTTTATACTGTTAAAAATAGATCTTTTTGAGGCTCATTTTTCAATGTCTAAAACAATATTTAAGCTGCATTTTTTACCGAAATATTTGAAAAAATTGATTTTTTATTGTACTAAAATCGATTTTTGAACGTACTAAAATCGATTTTTGACTTTGCTAAAATCGATTTTTCAAAATAAAAAAATCGATATTTGATGATACTAAATTCGATTGTTGCAGGTTCTTAAGACGCTTCGAAAATGCTTTATACTGTTTAAAATAGATCTTTTTAAGGCGCATTTTTCGACGTCTTATACAATATTTTAGCTGCATTTTTTACCTAGATATTTGAAAAAATCGATTTTATAGGGTACCAAAAAATGCTTTGAAAATGCTTTATACTGTTTAAAATAGATCTTTTTAAGGCGCATTTTTCGACGTCTTATACAATATTTTAGCTGCATTTTTTACCTAGATATTTGAAAAAATCGATTTTATAGGGTACCAAAAAATGCTTTGAAAATGCTTTATACTGTTAAAAATAGATCTTTTTAAGGCGCATTTTTCGACGTCTTAAACAATATTTTAGCTGCATTTTTTACAAAGATATTTGACAAAATCGATTTTATAGGGTACCAAAAAATGCTTTGAAAATGCTTTATACTGTTAAAAATAGATCTTTTTGAGGCTCATTTTTCCATGTCTAAAACAATATTTAAGCTGCATTTTTTACCGAAATATTTGAAAAAATCGATTTTTTATTGTACTAAAATCGATTTTTCGACTGTACTAAAATCGATTTTTCAAAATAAAAAAATCGATATTTGATGATCCTAAATTCGATTGTTGCAGGTACTTAAGACGCTTCGAAAATGCTTTATACTGTTTAAAATAGATCTTTTTAAGGCGCATTTTTCGACGTCTTATACAATATTTTAGCTGCATTTTTGACCTAGATATTTGAAAAAATCGATTTTATAGGGTACCAAAAAATGCTTTGAAAATGCTTTATACTGTTAAAAATAGATCTTTTTAAGGCGCATTTTTCGACGTCTTAAACAATATTTTAGCTGCATTTTTTACCTAGATATTTGAAAAAATCGATTTTATAGGGTACCAAAAAATGCTTTGAAAATGCTTAATACTGTTAAAAATAGATCTTTTTAAGGCGCATTTTTCGACGTCTTAAACAATATTTTAGCTGCATTTTTTACCGAGATAATTGAAAAAATCTATTTTATAGGGTACCAAAAAATGCTTTGCAAATGCTTTATACTGTTGAAAATAGATCTTTTTGAGGCTCATTTTTCCATGTCTAAAACAATATTTAAGCTGCATTTTTTACCGAAATATTTGAAAAAATCGATTTTTTATTGTACTAAAATCGATTTTTGAACGTACTAAAATCGATTTTTGACTTTGCTAAAATCGATTTTTCAAAATAAAAAAATCGATATTTGATGATCCTAAATTCGATTGTTGCAGGTACTTAAGACGCTTCGAAAATGCTTTATACTGTTTAAAATAGATCTTTTTAAGGCGCATTTTTCGACGTCTTATACAATATTTTAGATGCATTTTTTACCTAGATATTTGAAAAAATCGATTTTATAGGGTACCAAAAAATGCTTTGAAAATGCTTTATACTGTTAAAAATAGATCTTTTTAAGGCGCATTTTTCGACGTCTTAAACAATATTTTAGCTGCATCTTTTACCGAGATATTTGAAAAAATCGATTTTATAGGGTACCAAAAAATGCTTTGAAAATGCTTTATACTGTTTAAAATAGATCTTTTTAAGGCGCATTTTTCGACGTCTTATACAATATTTTAGCTGCATTTTTTACCTAGATATTTGAAAAAATCGATTTTATAGGGTACCAAAAAATGCTTTGAAAATGCTTTATACTGTTAAAAATAGATCTTTTTAAGGCGCATTTTTCGACGTCTTAAACAATATTTTAGCTGCATTTTTTACAAAGATATTTGACAAAATCGATTTTATAGGGTACCAAAAAATGCTTTGAAATTGCTTTATACTGTTGAAAATAGATCTTTTTGAGGCTCATTTTTCCATGTCTAAAACAATATTTAAGCTGCATTTTTTACCGAAATATTTGAAAAAATCGATTTTTTATTGTACTAAAATCGATTTTTGAACGTACTAAAATCGATTTTTGACTGTACTAAAATCGATTTTTCAAAATAAAAAAATCGATATTTGATGATCCTAAATTCGATTGTTGAAGGTACTTCAGACGCTTCGAAAATGCTTTATACTGTTTAAAATAGATCTTTTTAAGGCGCATTTTTCGACGTCTTAAACAATATTTAAGCTGCATTTTTTACCGAGATATTTGAAAAAATCGATTTGTGAGGGTACCAAAAAATGCTTTGCAAATGCTTTATACTGTTGAAAATAGATTTTTTTGAGGCTCATTTTTCCACGTCTAAAACAATATTTAAGCTGCATTTTTTACCGAAATATTTGAAAAAAATCGATTTTTTATTGTACTAAAATCGATTTTTGAACGTACTAAAATCGATTTTTGACTTTGCTGAAATCGATCTCGGTAAAAAATGCAGCTAAAATATTGTTTAAGACGTCGAAAAATGCGCCTTAAAAAGATCTATTTTTAACAGTATAAAGCATTTTCAAAGCATTTTTTGGTACCCTATAAAATAGATTTTTTCAAATATCTCGGTAAAGAATGCAGCTAAAATATTGTTTAAGACGTCGAAAAATGCGCCTTAAAAAGATCTATTTTTAACAGTATAAAGCATTTTCAAAGCATTTTTTGGTATCCTATTAAATCGATTTTTTCAAATATCTAGGTAAAAAATGCAGCTAAAATATTGTATAAGACGTCAAAAAATGCGCCTTAAAAAGATCTATTTTAAACAGTATAAAGCATTTTCGAAGCGTCTTAAGTACCTTCAACAATCGAATTTAGGATCATCAAATATCGATTTTTTTATTTTGAAAATCGATTTTAGTACAGTCAAAAATCGATTTTAGTACGTTCAAAAATCGATTTTAGTACAATAAAAAATCGATTTTTTCAAATATTTTCTACAGTATAAAGCATTTTCAAAGCATTTTTTGATACCCTATAAAATAGATTTTTTCAATTATCTCGGTAAAAAATGCAGCTAAAATATTGTTTAAGACGTCGAAAAATGCGCCTTAAAAATATCTATTTTAAACAGTATAAAGCATTTTCGAAGCGTCTTAAGTACCTTCTACAATCGAATTTAGGATCATCAAATATCGATTTTTTTATTTTGAAAAATCGATTTTAGTACAGTCAAAAATCGATTTTAGTACGTTCAAAAATCGATTTTAGTACAATAAAAAATCGATTTTTTCAAATATTTCGGTAAAAAATGCATTTTAAATATTGTTTTAGACATGGAAAAATTAGCCTCAAAAAGATCTATTTTCAACAGTATAAAGCATTTTCAAAGCATTTTTTGGTACCCTATAAAATAGATTTTTTCAATTATCTCGGTAAAAAATGCAGCTAAAATATTGTTTAAGAAGTCGAAAAATGCGCCTTAAAAAGATCTATTTTTAACAGTATAAAGCATTTTCAAAGCATTTTTTGGTACCCTATAAAATCGATTTTTTCGGATATCTCGGTAAAAAATGCAGCTAAAATATTGTTTAAGACGTCGAAAAATTCGCCTTAAAAAGATCTATTTTTAACAGTATTAAGCATTTTCAAAGCATTTTTTGGTACCCTATAAAATCGATTTTTTCAAATATCTAGGTAAAAAATGCAGCTAAAATATTGTTTAAGACGTCGAAAAATGCGCCTTAAAAAGATCTATTTTTAACAGTATAAAGCATTTTCAAAGCATTTTTTGGTACCCTATAAAATCGATTTTTTCAAATATCTAGGTAAAAAATGCAGCTAAAATATTGTATAAGACGTCAAAAAATGCGCCTTAAAAAGATCTATTTTAAACAGTATAAAGCATTTTCGAAGCGTCTTAAGTACCTTCAACAATCGAATTTAGGATCATCAAATATCGATTTTTTTATTTTGAAAATCGATTTTAGTACAGTCAAAAATCGATTTTAGTACGTTCAAAAATCGATTTTAGTACAATAAAAAATCGATTTTTTCAAATATTTTCTACAGTATAAAGCATTTTCAAAGCATTTTTTGGTACCCTATAAAATAGATTTTTTCAATTATCTCGGTAAAAAATGCAGTTAAAATATTGTTTAAGACGTCGAAAAATGCGCCTTAAAAATATCTATTTTAAACAGTATAAAGCATTTTCGAAGCGTCTTAAGTACCTGCAACAATCGAATTTAGGATCATCAAATGTCGATTTTTTTATTTTGAAAAATCGATTTTAGCAAAGTCAAAAATCGATTTTAGTACGTTCAAAATCGATTTTAGTACAATAAAAAATCGATTTTTTCAAATATTTCGGTAAAAAATGCAGCTTAAATATTGTTTAAGACGTCGAAAAATGCGCGTTAAAAAGATCTATTTTTAACAGTATAAAGCATTTTCGAAGCGTCTTAAGTACCTGCAACAATCGAATTTAGGATCATCAAATATCGATTTTTTTATTTTGAAAAATCGATTTTAGCAAAGTCAAAAATCGATTTTAGTACTTTCAAAAATCGATTTCAGTACAATAAAAAATCAATTTTTTCAAATATTTCGGTAAAAAATGCAGCTTAAATATTGTTTTAGACATGGAAAAATGAGCCTCAAAAAGATCTATTTTTAACAGTATAAAGCATTTTCAAAGCATTTTTTGGTACCCTATAAAATCGATTTTTTCAAATATCTCGGTAAAAGATGCAGCTAAAATATTGTATAAGACGTCGAAAAATGCGCCTTAAAAAGATCTATTTTAAACAGTATAAAGCATTTTCGAAGCGTCTTAAGTACCTGCAACAATCGAATTTAGGATCATTAAATATCGATTTTTTTATTTTGAAAAATCGATTTTAGCAAAGTCAAAAATCGATTTTAGTACGTTCAAAATCGATTTTAGTACAATAAAAAATCGATTTTTTCAAATATTTCGGTAAAAAATGCAGCTTAAATATTGTTTAAGACGTCGAAAAATGCGCGTTAAAAAGATCTATTTTTAACAGTATAAAGCATTTTCGAAGCGTCTTAAGTACCTGCAACAATCGAATTTAGGATCATCAAATATCGATTTTTTTATTTTGAAAAATCGATTTTAGCAAAGTCAAAAATCGATTTTAGTACTTTCAAAAATCGATTTCAGTACAATAAAAAATCAATTTTTTCAAATATTTCGGTAAAAAATGCAGCTTAAATATTGTTTTAGACATGGAAAAATGAGCCTCAAAAAGATCTATTTTTAACAGTATAAAGCATTTTCAAAGCATTTTTTGGTACCCTATAAAATCGATTTTTTCAAATATCTCGGTAAAAGATGCAGCTAAAATATTGTATAAGACGTCGAAAAATGCGCCTTAAAAAGATCTATTTTAAACAGTATAAAGCATTTTCGAAGCGTCTTAAGTACCTGCAACAATCGAATTTAGGATCATCAAATATCGATTTTTTTATTTTGAAAAATCGATTTTAGCAAAGTCAAAAATCGATTTTAGTACGTTCAAAAATCGATTTTAGTACAATAAAAAATCGATTTTTTCAAATATTTCGGTAAAAAATGCAGCTTAAATATTGTTTTAGACATGGAAAAATGAGCCTCAAAAAGATCTATTTTCAACAGTATAAAGCATTTTCAAAGCATTTTTTGGTACCCTATAATATAGATTTTTTCAAATATCTCGGTAAAGAATGCAGCTAAAATATTGGTTAAGACGTCGAAAAATGCGCCTTAAAAAGATCTATTTTAAACAGTATAAAGCATTTTCGAAGCGTCTTAAGTACCTTCAACAATCGAATTTAGGATCATCAAATATCGATTTTTTTATTTTGAAAAATCGATTTTAGTACAGTCAAAAATCGATTTTAGTACAATAAAAAATCGATTTTTTCAAATATTTCGGTAAAAAATGCAGCTTAAATATTGTTTTAGACATGGAAAAATGAGCCTCAAAAAGATCTATTTTCAACAGTATAAAGCATTTTCAAAGCATTTTTTGGTACCCTATAAAATAGATTTTTTCAATTATCTCGGTAAAAAATGCAGCTAAAATATTGTTTAAGAAGTCGAAAAATGCGCCTTAAAAAGATCTATTTTGAACAGTATAAAGCATTTTCGAAGCGTCTTAAATACCTTCAACAATCGAATTTAGGATCATCAAATATCGATTTTTTTATTTTGAAAAATCGATTTTAGTAGTCAAAAATCGATTTTAGTACGTTCAAAAATCGATTTTAGTACAATAAAAAATCGATTTTTTTCAAATATTTCGGTAAAAAATGCAGCTTAAATATTGTTTTAGACATGGAAAAATGAGCCTCAAAAAGATCTATTTTTAACAGTATAAAGCATTTTCAAAGCATTTTTTGGTACCCTATAAAATCGATTTTGTCAAATATCTTTGTAAAAAATGCAGCTAAAATATTGTTTAAGACGTCGAAAAATGCGCCTTAAAGAGATCTATTTTAAACAGTATAAAGCATTTTCGAAGCGGCTTAAGTACCTTCAACAATCGAATTTAGGATCATCAAATATCGATTTTTTTATTTTGAAAAATCGATTTTAGTACAGTCGAAAATCGATTTTAGTACAATAAAAAATCGATTTTTTCAAATATTTCGGTAAAAAATGCAGCTTAAATATTGTTTTAGACATGGAAAAATGAGCCTCAAAAAGATCTATTTTCAACAGTATAAAGCATTTTCAAAGCATTTTTTGGTACCCTATAAAATAGATTTTTTCAAATATCTCGGTAAAAAATGCAGCTAAAATATTGTTTAAGACGTCGAAAAATGCGCCTTAAAAAGATCTATTTTAAACAGTATAAAGCATTTTCGAAGCGTCTTAAGTACCTTCAACAATCGAATTTAGGATCATCAAATATCGATTTTTTTATTTTGAAAAATCGATTTTAGTACAGTCAAAAATCGATTTTAGTACGTTCAAAAATCGATTTAAGTACAATAAAAAATCGATTTTTTCAAATATTTCGGTAAAAAATGCAGCTTAAATATTGTTTTAGACATGGAAAAATGAGCCTCAAAAAGATCTATTTTCAACAGTATAAAGCATTTTCGGAGCGTCTTAAGTACCTTTAACAATCGAATTTAGGATCATCAAATATCGATTTTTTTATTTTGAAAAATCGATTTTAGCAAAGTCAAAAATCGATTTTAGTACGTTCAAAAATCGATTTTAGTACAATAAAAAATCGATTTTTTCAAATATTTCGGTAAAAAATGCAGCTTAAATATTGTTTTAGACATGGAAAAATGAGCCTCAAAAAGATCTATTTTCAACAGTATAAAGCATTTTCAAAGCATTTTTTGGTATCCTATAAAATCGATTTTTTCAAATATCTAGGTAAAAAATGCAGCTAAAATATTGTTTAAGACGTCGAAAAATGCGCCTTAAAAAGATCTATTTTTAAAAGTATAAAGCATTTTCGGAGCGTCTTAAGTACCTTTAACAATCGAATTTAGAATCATCAAATATCGATTTTTTTATTTTGAAAAATCGATTTTAGCAAAGTCAAAAATCGATTTTAGTACGTTCAAAAATCGATTTTAGTACAATAAAAAATCGATTTTTTCAAATATTTCGGTAAAAAATGCAGCTTAAATATTGTTTTAGACATGGAAAAATGAGCCTCAAAAAGATCTATTTTCAACAGTATAAAGCATTTTCAAAGCATTTTTTGGTACCCTATAAAATAGATTTTTTCAAATATCTCGGTAAAAAATGCAGCTAAAATATTGTTTAAGACGTCGAAAAATGCGCCTTAAAAAGATCTATTTTTAACAGTATAAAGCATTTTCGGAGCGTCTTAAGTACCTTTAACAATCGAATTTAGGATCATCAAATATCGATTTTTTTATTTTGAAAAATCGATTTTAGCATCCCTCCCTCCCTCCCTCCCTCCCTCCCTCCGTAATAATGGGGTCACCGGCTGGAAGTCGGGGGACTTCCGATCGGACAGCAAAATGACCCCATACGTCTGAGGGGTGGCCTTTGTGTGAGCAAGGTTGCCCCAAATTTGTGGCCGGAGCATGGATGCAACCACCTCCGGGCTCACCGCCGGGGCAAGGTGGCGAATGCTCGCGCGACCCCATCTTGCCTCACTATGGCGGAGGACTGCTCACACGTGGGGTTTTTAGCCGGTAAGAGTCCGGCATAACTACTCTGGTCCCCCGTACCGGAGTGGTATCCATGAGGATTTTCCCCACGAAAAAAAAAAAAAAAAAAAAAAAAAAAGATTGGCGCCCCCCCCAAGGGTTGCCACCTTGTCGTGGTGGGGTGCTTGCGTGTCCCAATGATCCCTGAGGCTATACCGGCAGAGCTTCTCATACCGGGAGGTTTAGGGTGAGGGGCCAGACTAAGAGCAACCATCATACCGTAACCCGGCCATTGCACTTCGGCCGGGACCGGGGGCTCACTTGCTGAGCCGCGAGGATGGAAACCTCTATAAAAACCACCCCGAAACCGTGGTCTAGCGTGCTGCGGCGTAGGGTTAACTGGCAAGCGCTCTGGGGACCTTACCCCTCAAAAGGAAATTATGAACAGACGCGGATTTAAAATATGTCCCCAGGAGGGTCTCAGCGCATCCGCTGAGGAATCCCTCACGGTGGCTTCGGCCACCGTCTGCCCCTCGTACTCTGGGGGGGGCAAAACTCGCTCTGGAGCAGGAGTCCCTGCACAGGTCACGTCCACACCGACCTGTTTAAACAAAAATTGTGTGAGGAGTAGTGAGGAGAACGGCGACCAGGCTTTCTTTTCGGACACTGAATTGCATCGCGATCAGGATTCCGTTGTTTCAGATGAGAGTGAGTCGACCCCGTTGCTGGGTTCCCTCGCAAAAAACCCAGGCAAACAAAAAGGATTTAAGATTAGTTTTGATCAGGCGGCGCTCTCTCAGGGCACCAAAGTTAAAAACCATGGCGCGGTGGAAGTTTCTTACCGTGAGGACAGTGATCGCAGGAAGCGCCATCTTGCGGAGACGGCTATATTACTTAGCGAAGCGTCTCGAAGCCATTCTCCTGCGATCTCAGGGGTGAGGCGGGCTATGGATTGGGAGATGGAGTTGGAATCTGGCCCCGGGGAAATTAAGGTAGTCAAGGACGGGAACTCGTCGCCAGCAATTGGTACGCCTATTGGAGGAAGGAAAAGGCCGATTGGAGGACGGCTCTGGGCAAATAGCTCTACTGAGTGCGATCTGCCCTCTGACGATCAGCGCCGTTATGCGGAACAGATGCCGGCACCAAAAGTGCCAAAATCCAAAAAGGGAAGGGGGGGTCATAGCTACTCATTGGGACTATCGAGAGCCCGAAGGGAGTTTGAAGAGGGTCCGAAAGATGATTCAGACTCGACCCTAACGGAAGGCGAACGAGGTATAAATACCCGATCTAAGACCCGAAAAGGGAAAAAGTCCCCGCCGCGTGAGTCAGAGATGCCAGTGCATGACCTAAAAAAGGCGGCGGAAGAAGGAGCTGGCAAAATTGAACAGGTCCTTCTTAAATCCGCAAACATGAAGGGGACCTGTATCAAGGAGATGAGGGAGGCCACTTCCTCAATTATGAGTGTGGTCCGGGCCCTCGCCGCCAGAGAGGAGGACGAGGAGATGCGGCGATTGAAGGCCGACAATAGGCGCTTGAGGAGCCAACTCGCCGCATTAGGAGAGGAAGTGGCGGCCTTGCGACGGGCATTTTCGGAACGAGAGAGCGTTGAGCCGGAAACGGCAAGCGGGGAATTGCCCTTGTCGCATGATCAAGGAAAGGAGGGGTCAGCTGGGCTGACCAGGGAGGAATTTGGGGCTGCAATGGTGCAGCTCCAAAGGGAGCTAATGTCCCACATTGGTGGGGTCATCTCAGCTCGCTTTGAGGGTCTGGAGGTGGATGGCAGACTGTTGCCGGCTGAAGTTCGTCGCCCTCCTCTGGCGGCGGATAGGCATACTACTACTGGCTCCTCCAAGGTAACCAGCAGCCAGGTGGTCCCCACTACGCTAACCCCGCCGGCCAACCTGCCTAAGAAGGCGAGGCCGAAGATGGCTCCAATAAGAGCCACCACCAAAGGGTCTAAGCAGGTTACCGGGCCTTCTGATAAGCATCAGCCTCTGGAGGAAGAATGGACGGTGGTGCCTCGGAAGACTCGGAAGGCCCGGAAGGTGCCAGCTAATGCAGTCGCCAAACCGGCCAAAGAGCAGGTAAGGGTGCAAAAACCGCCGAAAAGCCTGGCGGTTGTGCTGACCCTCAAGCCAGAAGCGGTGACCAAGGCCATACTGGAGGTGGAGCTAGATGCCTCCAGAAACTTCTCACGCACCATCCGGTACGGCCTCCCCCAGGGGTCACTGTCAAGGATCTCTATGAATCGTTCCTCGGCAGCGACCTTTGCCCTGCTGATGGATATCCGCAGGGCCCTCTGCGCCTCCCTGAAGGCTCGGCGGAGTGTTACTACCTCTCCGGGCTGTTGGTTGACGCGCCTACGACACCTCATGTAGGCGCGCCGAGTTGCCATACAGGCAGTGCGGAGGCATTCAGTTTCCACCAGTATACCGCACCCCTCCCTGTGTAGCCCCGGGACCTCGGCATGGCAGTGTCGCAGACGACTTTAAGATCATCAGCAAACAAATCTGCCAACCCGTCTGCATCCCCCGCCAAGTTTGCGGGTGGCTCCGCCTATGATCTAAAGATCGCCGCCTCTTCAGCGACGTCACGGCTAAGCTTAGTTAGTGCCCACCTTGGAAAAGCCGAGGGGGTACCCACGGCGGGCCCTAAATGGACAGGGGTCCCAGGACCGCCCACGGAGATATGGATCCGGATGAACCGGTGATCCGAAAGACTCTCCGTGGTGTCTTCCACCTGCCAACCACATCTGACTGCCAGCGCCGGGGTGGCAAAGGTAACATCCACTATGGACTCACCCTGCCACCTTACACACGTCGGGGTATTTCCCCTGTTTAGGAGCTGAAGACCTAGGCTGCAAGCCCAGGACTCCAGCTCTTCACCAAACACATTGTTCGACCGAGACCCCCATGACCTGTGTTTTGCGTTTAGGTCTCCGCCGAATAATACTGGGAGAGGGTGCGCTCTCCTCACTACCCCTTCCATCACTGCCAGGAACCGCTCAAATTCTGCTCGGCTGCGGTTGGGAGAGAAGTAGACCGATATGGCCACTACCCCTCCCCACTTGACGGACACATAACCCGGCCCCCTTTCATGTAGAACCAAAGGGGGCGCGGCGTTTGTCGCCACTCCGACATATAACCCCAATGGACCTAGACATTGGTGTCCATTGGGGTAATAGCCTGAGAAACGGCAACAGCCGCCTTGTGTCTCCTCGGTCCCACGTTTAGAGGGAGTCCCTTTACCGGCGCGGTATTGCACTGCGGACCAATCATTTTGTGGTCCGCAGGCAAGCCCCTGTCGCTCCAACACCTGGATGGAGGCCGAGCACCATCCTACCAGTAGGCATCCCTCCGATGTAATGGCCTCCAACACCTCTACCAGACACGAGGCCACCACCGACCCCATTACTCTAGCGCCCATCGTGATGTTACCCATCCTGAACTTTTCCGGAGGGCAACCAGCCTTTGTCGCCAATGCCACGCGCAACTCCTCGATTGACACCGAGTCGTCTAGACCGGAGACTCTGATGTCAGCCATCTTTGTTGGGCGGGTAACATTGGCCACCTCACCAAGCACTTCGCCCATTTTGGCAGCTAACCTATCAGCTTGGGAGGCTGTGGCTTCTTTGGGGAGCTCCATGACGCAGGCTCCTGTCATTGACCTGCGGAATTTGCGAGGGCCAATACCCAACTCGCCCAGGTTAATCTGAGTCTTTGCCTGGGCGAGCGCCCCAGCATAGGTGACCCCCTTGGTCACCGCTTCTGGCTTGAGGGTCAGCACAACCGCCAGGCTTTTCGGCGGTTTTTGCACCCTTACCTGCTCTTTGGCCGGTTTGGCGACTGCATTAGCTGGCACCTTCCGGGCCTTCCGAGTCTTCCGAGGCACCACCGTCCATTCTTCCTCCAGAGGCTGATGCTTATCAGAAGGCCCGGTAACCTGCTTAGACCCTTTGGTGGTGGCTCTTATTGGAGCCATCTTCGGCCTCGCCTTCTTAGGCAGGTTGGCCGGCGGGGTTAGCGTAGTGGGGACCACCTGGCTGCTGGTTACCTTGGAGGAGCCAGTAGTAGTATGCCTATCCGCCGCCAGAGGAGGGCGACGAACTTCAGCCGGCAACAGTCTGCCATCCACCTCCAGACCCTCAAAGCGAGCTGAGATGACCCCACCAATGTGGGACATTAGCTCCCTTTGGAGCTGCACCATTGCAGCCCCAAATTCCTCCCTGGTCAGCCCAGCTGACCCCTCCTTTCCTTGATCATGCGACAAGGGCAATTCCCCGCTTGCCGTTTCCGGCTCAACGCTCTCTCGTTCCGAAAATGCCCGTCGCAAGGCCGCCACTTCCTCTCCTAATGCGGCGAGTTGGCTCCTCAAGCGCCTATTGTCGGCCTTCAATCGCCGCATCTCCTCGTCCTCCTCTCTGGCGGCGAGGGCCCGGACCACACTCATAATTGAGGAAGTGGCCTCCCTCATCTCCTTGATACAGGTCCCCTTCATGTTTGCGGATTTAAGAAGGACCTGTTCAATTTTGCCAGCTCCTTCTTCCGCCGCCTTTTTTAGGTCATGCACTGGCATCTCTGACTCACGCGGCGGGGACTTTTCCCTTTTCGGGTCTTAGATCGGGTATTTATACCTCGTTCGCCTTCCGTTAGGGTCGAGTCTGAATCATCTTTCGGACCCTCTTCAAACTCCCTTCGGGCTCTCGATAGTCCCAATGAGTAGCTATGACCCCCCCTTCCCTTTTTGGATTTTGGCACTTTTGGTGCCGGCATCTGTTCCGCATAACGGCGCTGATCGTCAGAGGGCAGATCGCACTCAGTAGAGCTATTTGCCCAGAGCCGTCCTCCAATCGGCCTTTTCCTTCCTCCAATAGGCGTACCAATTGCTGGCGACGAGTTCCCGTCCTTGACTACCTTAATTTCCCCGGGGCCAGATTCCAACTCCATCTCCCAATCCATAGCCCGCCTCACCCCTGAGATCGCAGGAGAATGGCTTCGAGACGCTTCGCTAAGTAATATAGCCGTCTCCGCAAGATGGCGCTTCCTGCGATCACTGTCCTCACGGTAAGAAACTTCCACCGCGCCATGGTTTTTAACTTTGGTGCCCTGAGAGAGCGCCGCCTGATCAAAACTAATCTTAAATCCTTTTTGTTTGCCTGGGTTTTTTGCGAGGGAACCCAGCAACGGGGTCGACTCACTCTCATCTGAAACAACGGAATCCTGATCGCGATGCAATTCAGTGTCCGAAAAGAAAGCCTGGTCGCCGTTCTCCTCACTACTCCTCACACAATTTTTGTTTAAACAGGTCGGTGTGGACGTGACCTGTGCAGGGACTCCTGCTCCAGAGCGAGTTTTGCCCCCCCCAGAGTACGAGGGGCAGACGGTGGCCGAAGCCACCGTGAGGGATTCCTCAGCGGATGCGCTGAGACCCTCCTGGGGACATATTTTAAATCCGCGTCTGTTCATAATTTCCTTTTGAGGGGTAAGGTCCCCAGAGCGCTTGCCAGTTAACCCTACGCCGCAGCACGCTAGACCACGGTTTCGGGGTGGTTTTTATAGAGGTTTCCATCCTCGCGGCTCAGCAAGTGAGCCCCCGGTCCCGGCCGAAGTGCAATGGCCGGGTTACGGTATGATGGTTGCTCTTAGTCTGGCCCCTCACCCTAAACCTCCCGGTATGAGAAGCTCTGCCGGTATAGCCTCAGGGATCATTGGGACACGCAAGCACCCCACCACGACAAGGTGGCAACCCTTGGGGGGGGCGCCAATCTTTTTTTTTTTTTTTTTTTTTTTTTTTTCGTGGGGAAAATCCTCATGGATACCACTCCGGTACGGGGGACCAGAGTAGTTATGCCGGACTCTTACCGGCTAAAAACCCCACGTGTGAGCAGTCCTCCGCCATAGTGAGGCAAGATGGGGTCGCGCGAGCATTCGCCACCTTGCCCCGGCGGTGAGCCCGGAGGTGGTTGCATCCATGCTCCGGCCACAAATTTGGGGCAACCTTGCTCACACAAAGGCCACCCCTCAGACGTATGGGGTCATTTTGCTGTCCGGTCGGAAGTCCCCCGACTTCCAGCCGGTGACCCCATTATTACGGAGGGAGGAGGAGGTTGGCGAACCGTCGCCTCCTTGCCCCCGTACGTCTGCGCCGGAGCGAGTCCAAGGAGGCATTGCTCTCCCTGACCCGCTCCGCGGCCTCCTTCTGCATCATTACCTCTTCACAGAAGGAGAACGCCGCTTGCCACGACCTCTCACTATCGAGCATGGCATTGATAACGCTCGTCAGAGAGAGATCCCTGCCTAAAGCCTCCGAAAGGGTGTGCCGCTGCGTGCTAAATGCGGCACACACCTGCAGCGTATGGAGCGCCGTATCTTGCACCGCCCCACATTCATGGCAGACTGGGGCGGTCTCCCGTCTCGCAATTTGGTGCAGGTATTTCCCAAAGCATCCATGTCCGGAAAGCACCTGCACCAAACGGAAGGTCAGCGACCCGAACCGGCGCCTCACCCAATGCTGAAGGACCGGCCTAATCGCGTTCACCGTCCACTGCCCGGGGACCGGCGGAGCCAGGTCCTCCGTCCAACGCCTTATTAGGGAGTCCTGTGCCTGCATTTGCATGCGAGCAAACTCTTCTCCCGTCGGGTTCTCTCCCCGGGATTTCCTCGCCGCCACAAAGTGGTACGTTGCGGCGAGGACCTCCGCTTGCAACTCCCAGGGAGCATCTCCGGCCAGCACGCATGCCGCCGTCCATGAGACCGTCCGGTATCCGCGTATTGCCCTCGTCGCGATGACCCGCTGCGGACGTCGCAGCAGGGTTTTGTTGGCGCGACTGAGGGCGTCCACCCAGACGGGTGCCCCATACATGGCCATACTCCGGATGACTCCGGAGTACAGCCGGCGGCAATTGGCACCAGGCCCATCCTTGTTTGGAAGGAGCCTGCCCAGTGAAGCGGCGGCTCTGACGACTCTTGGGGCCAGTCTGGCAAAATGGGCCCCGAAACTCCACCGCCCGTCCAAGGTGAGACCCAAATATTTCATCTGGGTCCCGACCCGGATCGGCACCCCATCCAGAGTTAACCGGGTACCTGGTGGAGGACCTCCCCGAGGCCCATGGAATAGAAGGGCCTCGGTCTTAGAAAGGGCGACCTCCAGCCCCAGGGCACGAATACGGCCAACCACGAGCGCCGTACTGACCGCCGTCGATCGCAACACCTCCCGGAGATCCTTTCCCTTGGCCACGACTAGGGTGTCATCTGCGTAACACGCCATCCGCACGCTCGCAGGGAGCGTGCCTCGGAGCACCCAGTCGTAGCCTATGTTCCACAAGAGCGGACCCAGCACCGACCCCTGTGGAACCCCGCACGATACGTGACGGCGCCTCAGACCATCACAGCCTTGCACTAAGACCTCGCGACCGGCGAGGTAGTCAGCCAACAGCCTGCGCAGATACAGAGGCACCCTATGATATCGGAGTGCCTCCTGTATGGTTTCGTGCGGGAGGCTGTTGAAGGCGTTGGCGATATCGAGGAAAACAGCCAACGCCTTTCCCCCCTCACGGATCGCCGCCTGCGTCCATCCCTTGAGCCAGAGCAGGGCGTCTATTGTGGACCGCCCCGTCCTGAACCCGTACTGAGCCTCGGATAGCCCGGGCCCAGTGCCCTCTAGGTGCTGGATGACACGAGATGCCACCACTCTCTCGAGCATTTTTCCTGTGTCATCCAGCAAGACTATGGGCCTGTACGCGGAGGGTGAGTCAACGGGTCGCCCTTCCTTCCGCAACAGGCACAGTCTTCCATCTTTCCACGGCTTCGGTAACCGGCCAGACGCGAGGCAGGCGCTGAAGATTCACCGAAGCCGATCACTCATCTCCTGGAGGGCGATCCCAAGGACCCGGCCCGGGATACCGTCCGGGCCAGGCGCTGTCTTTTTGCCACAGAGGCGGCGGACTGCAATCTCCATCTCCGCCACCGTGGCGTGGTGTCGGAACTCGACTGCTCCATGACAGCCATCGTTGGAGGCGTGTGGTTAGGGTCCTTTTCGGGAAAAAGCCCGCCCAACACCCGATCCAGTAGCCCGGACTCCATAGATTCCGTGACCGGGGGTGTCTGCTGCCGGAAGTTTTTCCGCGCAGCCTTGTACGGACGCCCCCACGGATCTCTGTCCAGGCTCACCAAGTCTTCACCATAGGCCAGTGATTTGGCCTTGATGATCGCCAGCTGCAGTTCGCGCTTGGAGTTGCAGTACACCTCGTACGATCTCCCCACCAGAGTCAGTAGAGGGATTGCCCCAGTCACGAGCCTTGGCGTTCAGGTCCCCTAGAAGGAGGACCTGACGGGGCGCCTGTCTTCCAACCGCAATGGCCAGAAGGTCTAAGAACGCCTCCAGGTCCGCTGCGGTTTTGTTAGGGGAGAAATAGACACCCACCACAGCATACTCTCCCCACTTGGCCACCACGTAGCCAGCCCCCCTCTCTTCAATGGAGAGGGACGGGCTGCCGCGACAAGACCGTATCAAGATGGCAACAGAGCCCTCCAGATCTCCCGCCCAGCAGGGATGAGAGGAGGGAATGTAGTAAGGCTCCGCCGCCACCACTACGTCTATTTGCCACTGTGCCAGGGCCTGCATGAGCAGGTCTTGCGCCTGGGCGCAGTGGTTTAGATTCGTCTGGAGGAAGTTGTGATGATGTCTGACTGGGTCCATGAATTATTCTGACATCACAACCTCCTGCCCATCCACCGCTTGGGGAAGGATCGCCGTCACTGCAGTGGCTTGGTTAGCAACCGTTTCGGTAGTCGGGGTCCTAGTGGCCCTCCGTTTGGTCATCGCAGGCTTGCAGCTACGACCACACATCACGTGCCCGGAGGGCCTGCCAGACTCAGCGCATACTGCGCAGCGAGGAATTGTCTCCTTGCAGACGGCTATTTTATGATCAGCTCGTCCGCAACGGAAACACAGGTTTCCCCTATCCACCGACACTGGGCACTGAGGGCGCGTATGGCCCAGCCCCATGCATTTATAGCAGCGCATGGGGAGAGACTCCAAGGCCACCACACGTACCGAGCTCCACCCAATTAGCAACCTGCCCTTTTCGGTCAGTACCTTTCCTGCCGAGATCGGGCAGGTCACGACGACAGAACCAGTTCCTCCAAAACAAGGGCGAATGGCCCCAGTCTTAACCATTCCAATATCAATGGCTGCCGCCTTAGCGATCGCCGCAGCCACGTTCTCCTGGGTGGCGGTATCGTCCAGGCCCGAGATTCTCACCTGTACGGATTTCACGGGTCTCGCGATATTCGCCACGCCGGATAAGACATCGCGGAGTTTCTCTGCTAACCTATCCGCTTTCACCTGTTTTTCAGAGCCCGGGATTTCCAGCATTCTCGCCCCTGTCAACGTCCGACGAAAACGGAGATGCTCGATCCCGAGCTCCTGCAGATCTACTTTTTCTTGCGCCGTCTTGAGAATGGCACTGTATGTTAACCCCTTAGCCGCGGCTTCCGGCTGCAGCGATAACACAACAGCTGCCGAATTGGGGGACTTAAGCGCCTTCTTAGGCCTGGCGGTCGCTCTGGCAGCGGGCTTGGCAGCTTCTTTTGCACTGGGCTTGGCAGCTCCCTTTGCGCTCACCTTTGCAGTAACGGCTCGCTTCGCTGGGGTGGCCCTTGCGGGCGGAGAAGCGCAAGTTTTTGGGGTGGAAACTTTTACTTTTCCCTTCCCCTTACCCTTCCTTTTCACCACCGTTGTCCAGGACTCCTCCTGAGAAACGGTGGCGGGTTCCGCTACCGGTTTTTTTTTTTTTTTTTTTTACACTTAAACTAAGTTGACGCTTGACTACATTCCACCTGATGGGAAGTGGAAATGTAGTCGTAGGTGGTAAAGCGCATCAACTTAGTAAAAACCTATTCACTCTTGACTTGAAGACACCCACATTGTATTTGGACGGAAATACCGACGCAGGCAAGCTGTTCCACTCCTTCGCTGTCCGATTTAAAAAAGATGAAGCGTAGCGCTTCGTTCGGATATGCGGCGCGTCTACTACAAAAGGATGGATGCTCGCCGTGCGTCGGAACGTCCGGTGATGGAAGGGGGATGGGGGAATTAGTTCATGTAATTCCTTCGCACACTCACCAAAATGTATCCTATAGAATACTGAGAGGCTAGCAACTCTGCGTCTATGTTCGAGGCTATGAAGATTGGCTTTCACCAATTCAGGGTCGCCAATTAGCCTTTTTGCACGCCTCTCAATTGTGTCCAGAGCAGCAAGATGACATTTTGCGGCACCAGCCATTAAATGGCCACAGTACTCCACACACGACCGGATCTGTGCTTTATATAATGTAAGAAGTTGTCCCGGTGTGAAGTACTGCCGGACCTTTGCAAGGACGCCAAGCTTGCTGGCGGCTGCTCTTGCTCTAGACTCAATGAACCGACCAAAGTTGAGGTTCGAGGAAATCTCTGTCCCTAGCAACTGAAGTCGGTCACTGTATTCCAAAGATACATTCCGGAAAGTAGGAGCCAAGGTGAAAGGGCTCCTTTTAGCAGTGAATAAACACGTCTGCGTTTTGGTGGCGTTGAATTTAACAAGATTAGCATTGCCCCATAGGGAGACTGCCTCTAGCTTGTCATTCAAACGCTGCACCATGGCTTCTCTTTCAGCCTGTACTTGATCTCTACTGGCCCGAGTACTCGGCAGGTATCTTTCCACCACTGTGCTGTCGTCTGCATACCCATAGATACCGGGTTTGAGCAGATCGTTAATATGCAGCAGGAAGAGAGTTGCAGAAAGAACGGACCCCTGAGGAACTCCGGCATTTATTGTTAAGGACTCCGATGAGCACCCGTCAACAACCACTCGGATAGTTCTTAGATTCAGGAAGTCCGTTACCCAGCCGATCAGACCAGGAGATATACCGTACGCTGAAAGCTTGCTTAAAAGGCCCGCATGCCAGACCCTGTCAAATGCCTTCGAGACGTCTAGAGAGACGGCGACCGCTTCTCCATTCTTCTCCAAGGCCTCGCCTAAAATGTGTGTAGCATAAACTAGAAGGTCCCCAGTGGACCTATTTCGGCGAAACCCGTACTGTCGGTCACTGAGGAGATCGTTACCTTCTAGGTATGCTAAGAGGCGCGAGTTCAATACACGCTCCATAATCTTGCAGAGTATGGAGGTGATTGAAATCGGTCTGTAATTGGCAGGATCGGCACGGCTACCTTTTTTGGGCACTGGCTGCACGTTAGCAAGCTTCCAGGATTTCGGCACTATTCCAGTTCTGAAAGAGAGGCGATATAGACGTGTTAATACAGGAGACAACTCAGCTGCACATGTTTTGAGCAGAATGGCTGGTATACCATCCGGACCACTGGCTTTATTCACATCAAGACGACACAATGCTTTCCATACCTCTCTGTTAGTGATGCGGATTTCAGGCATAGAAATTCCGCAGTGAGGAAGATGTGCTAGGGTAGCATTGCCAGTGTCTAGATGAGAATTATTAGCGAAAAGAGAAGCAAGTAAATTTGCTTTCTCTTTTGCTCCATGAGCCAGAGATCCATCTGGTTTCAGCAGAGGTGGCAGTGAGGTTCGGCAGAAATTCGACTCGATCGCTTTGGCAAGGGACCAGAAAGCTCTACTGCCTGATGGCAGGACTGAAAGCTTTTCGCCAACCTTAGCGATACGACCGAGACGAACCCTACGTAATGCCTTTTTATAGGACTTAGCAGCTTGGTTAAAGGCTCTCTTCTTGGAACTCACATCCGGAGCTTTGCGGTTTCGAGCATCAACCCAAGTAACATATGCCAAATGTTTTTGCTTTTCAGCACGTCCACATTCGGCATTGAACCATGGGCGAGCTTTGCCACCGATAGGTACATCAGCAAAAGGAATGAAATACTCCATTGCCTGATGTACCACATCAGTTATAGCATCCGCGCAACTCGACGGATCCTCAGAAGAGAAGCAAACCTGCCGCCAAGGATAAGATGCAAAAAAGTGCCGCATCTCATCCCAATCTGCTGACTTGTATTTCCAAATTCGCCTAACACCATGGAAGTCCAAGTCCGGCTGGGAATAAGTTAATACAGATTTCACCAGACAGTGATCGGAGGTTCCCAAGGGGGAGGAAACCTCTACACGATACCTGTCTGGATCAGTTGTCAGCAGAAGGTCCAGGCAGTTGGCTGTATGTGACTCCACATCAGGCACCCTTGTCGCTTGCCTCACCAGCTGAAAGAGGTCCAAGGACAACGCAAAGTTCCGCGCCTCTCTTCCAGCGTGGTCTGTCCTCTGGTACGGGAACAGCCAGTCCTGATGACAGGCGTTAAAGTCCCCCAGAAAGACGAGCTGCGCAGAAGGGTACCGATGCAGAGCCATATCAGCAGCCTCACTGAGATACTCAAATAATCTGGTTGTCTCCTGATCACCGCTGTGCGAACGGTAAACACAGGAATACAGGATTTTTTCGTTTCCTGTGTCTACCAAAACCCATAGGGAAGAAAAAGTGGGGTCTTCAAGGTGACGAAGGCGCTGGATACAGAGGTCGTTCCGCGTGTACACACAAACCCCGGCACGTGAGCGGAAATTGTGCTCTAACGTGTAACCAGGGTAAGCAAGGTACGCAGTGCTCAAAGGACATTGTATCTGCGTCTCCGTCAGAAAGAGTAAGTGCGGCTGCTCTGTCTCTAGATGGTGATGGACAGCTTCGAGATTTGAGTGCAATCCTCGAATATTAGCGAGGTGCACTAGGAGTGAGGAGGAGTGCAACCGCTGAGTAACCTTACTTTTCTTTTTCTTACTTTTCATAAAAAATTTAAATGGAGTGAATAGGATAGGAAATGGCAGTTGAACGAGGCGCTACGTATCGAACCCGACGTCGAAATTGATGTTGCTGTGCCAACGGGAGGCTAGTCTGGAGACTGCGGGGACGCCCGAACCCCCCCAGGGATCGCCATCGGGCCTCCTCATCTGGTCGCCAACCAGCACGATGGAGCCACCCTGGGATTTTTCGCAGCTGGCGGGGCAGCCTTTCATGGGGAGCTAACCCACTACTTGGGCCCCCAACTATCTGCGGGCGGCCAGCGGAAAGCCGTCGCTTCGGATCCCGCTACCCTCCTCGACTAGGCACCCGACACAACAAACACTAACTCGACGACAAAACGGTTCACCAACGCAACGCAGCTGTTCAGACCCATTTCCCATATACGGCTTCATCGAGCAACGTAACGGAACACGACAGAGTCGCTTTGCGGTACGGCTTTGCCCGATGGGTGGTAACCTTGCCGGCGACCTGATGTTATGGCCTACCACCGAGAAAACTGATAGAGAGGGTGAACGAGTCACGGCACCCACCACGTCCGAAGACAGTGGAGGACGCAACGTCGGTGCTGGCAGGAGTCGGTCCTGGATTCCTGCAAATCGAGCGTTGATCATGTCACCCAAAGTGCAGGTCAAGGACCGCTGCAGTCTTTCAACTATTTCAGTCGTGAGGGCCACAGTGGCCGTCGTCGTCCCAGGAACGGTAGCGGCTGCAGCGGCAGTAGCAGCCGCAGCTGCTTCAGTTTTTGCTTCGGCAAACCCACGCCGTAACGCCTTCACTTCTGCCTTGATCGATTCGATCTCAAGCTTAAGGCGGCGATTTTCAGCCCTCAGCCGTCTCGTTTCTTCAGCCTCACTCCTCGAAGCGAGGGCATCCACCACCTCGTTCAGGGTAGAAGTGGACTTCTTCAGGCGGGCTACAAACTCGCCTTTGAGGTTGCCAGATTTTTTGGCCACCTCCATAATAATAGCGAGGCCTTCACCCGCTCTCACCCTCAACTCTTGCGCGTTCAGTGCGCTTATGTCAGACTCGCTTTCGTCTGTAGTGTCATACTGCCTGCCAAGCGGTACGGCCTCGTCTGAACGCAAGAAAGAGGGTTTCTCAGACCCTTCACGAGAAGGGCCCGCCTTACCACCCCTTCCTCTTCGGGCTCTGCTAACCTTAGCGGTCGGCGTTTCTTCGGTTTCCGTGTCAGAGCAAAACCGCCCAGGCGTGAAGAACGAAGAGGATGGCCGCTTGCGTTTTCCTTCAGTTGTTTCAGTTGCACGCGCAATGGCAGCACCTGTCCCTTCCGAATGGCCCTGAGAAGGGCGTTTTTCACTCTTATCAGCGTTAGACTCCTTGTCGGACTCCACGTAGCCGCCGTCTGCGTTTGTTTGGCCCTGAGAAGGGCCTTTGTCGATGCAATCTACATATGAGTCCATGTCAGACTCGACGTAGTTGTCGTCCGCGTTGGGTTGGCCCTGAGAAGGGCCCTTGCAATTACGCGCAGGAAGCATCGCTGCTGATCGCACAAAGCACACTCACCCAAGTATCGCTTACAAGATTCGGTCACCCGCCTGCCACCTGCGTTACCGGGGTCAGGACGGGGTCCAGGGGAGACGACGAGGACGTACTTGTAAACACTTGGGGACTCCCCCGGGGGGGCGCCAACCTAACCTAACCTAACCTAACCTAACCTAGAAGCAGCTGCGTTGTACGAAGCCAAGAGGGGGTTGCTCCGGCCAGGACTAGGAGACAAAGAGATTGAGCTCAGAGCGCCGACCCTGGAAACGTCTCATCCTGGTACCCATATGAGCCTGCAGTTCGTGAGCCTGGTAAACGAGCAAGACTTGGCCGAAAACAGCAACCAAGCGGTCAAGATGTTTACCGATGGCAGCAAAATTGAGGGTCTTGTCGGAGCGGCCATATCCATATGGAAAGGCGAAACAGAAACGCGGACCCTCAAACTTAAACTCGCCCCACACTGCACGGTATATCAGGCTGAACTGCTGGCCATATGCAGGGCTACGGATGAGATCATGAGGAGACCAGAAAATAGCTTCGGCATTTTTAGCGACTCGCGATCGGCTCTAGAGTCAGTTGTGAACCACAGCACAACACACCCCCTCGCTGCCAAAACCCGGCATAACTTAGTTGCCATTGATAAACAAAATAAAGTTGTTTCCTTATTTTGGATCAAGGCACATGCCGGATTAAAAGGAAACGAAAGGGCGGACGAACTTGCCAAAGAAGCTGCGCTTAAGCTCAAAAAGAAGGCGGACTATGACCTATGTCCAGTATCATTTGCCAAGCGATTGATCCGAATGGAATCGCTTGACAAATGGAACCGGAGATATTAGTCCCAAATACGATAGCTAAACACTCTTTTTCTGTTACGCTATAATTGCACACGTTAATATGAGGTAAATATCTATTTTTGGAATTCGTATTAATTTCATAGACTTTAAGATTATTTTCCTCTTCCAGCTTCAATTTGCGGGAAATATGGAATGGAACAGATGTTCTAGAAGTTCTATAATTAGAAGACATAGTAGTTAAAGTGGACGTAGCAGGATTAGTAGTAGAATAGATGATGGGTTTATGTGAAACAGTGGAAACAGTGGATACAGCGGATACAGTGGATACAGTGGGTGCTAGATACAGTAGAAACAGTGGATGTATTAGTTATAGCGGAAACAGTGGAAACAGCGGATACAGTGGATACAGCGGATACAGCGGATACAGTGGATACAGCGGATACAGTGGATACAGCGGATACAGCGGATACAGTGGATACAGCGGATACAGCGGATACAGTGGATGTACTAGATACAGCGGATACAGTGGAAACAGTGGATGTGTTAGATACAGCGGAAACAGTGGATACAGTGGATGTACTAGATACAGCTGATACAGTGGA
Source organism: Dircenna loreta (assembly GCA_963555665.1). Classification (NCBI taxonomy): domain Eukaryota; kingdom Metazoa; phylum Arthropoda; class Insecta; order Lepidoptera; family Nymphalidae; genus Dircenna; species Dircenna loreta. Next base: position 6,070,049 of record OY743101.1, read on the forward strand.
AACAGCGGATACAGTGGATGTATTAGATACAGCGGATACAGTGGGTGTATTAGATATAGCGGATTGTTTGATATCGACATTTTGTTTATTGGAATAATTTCCCGAGCGATACTTACCGGGAAATTTTAGACTCTAGACAGTTAAAGCGCGTGATACTTGTGGAGCTTACTGTTCCGTGGGAAACTAACATTCCCAAAGATCACACAATTAAAGTAAACAAGTATTACGAACTGACCAACGAACTGACCAGGAATAGGTATATAGTTAATTTGTACGCGGTAGAAGTGGGAGCGAGAGGTATAACAGCGAAATCTCTCTATAACCTACTTAAAGATCTTGGCCTCTCTAGAACTATCATCAGTGCATTTCTAGAACGTACTTCAAAGGCGGCATTAGTAGGTTCATTCCAAATTTGGTTAGGTAGGGAAAGGAGCGCAACCAGTTGAGGTGAGCGTGAATGCGCATTTTAAAGGGGCCCCTTAAACCTACACTTGGGTCGCAAGTCCCAGGGGCTGTTTGCACTCCTCTCCCTGCAACGCGATGGGCCCGGCACCCGCACGGTGAATCCATGGAATGCTAAGAAGCTTCGTCTCGTCTCATCGGTTTCATCGATTCCGATATCTTCATTTGCTGAATCAATTGTAAAAACTCTGTGTGGAGTGTTTTGAGTTATACCATTATTAGGACGCTTTTGTGGATTTTGGAAGTTTGACGCATTAGATTGGTTTCTGTTGCTATTGTACTGACGTTTGCGACAATTTTCTATTGTATGTCCTACGTTCTTGCAATAGCGGCACGTCAAGCTATTATTATCAACACGATTATAATTTAAACTAGAAGGTTGATTTTGTCTCGATTGGAAATCTCTACGGGGTAAAAATCTAGTTCTATCAGTAGTACTTTAGGTTGACTGAAATGCTTTTTTATTAATGCTTAAAAGAATCTTTTCTTCTGCTACTGCAAAGCTTATAGCAGAGTTGAGTGAGTCAGGATCACGACATCTCACGATCTGTGACAATCGGGGATGTAAACCAATTAAGAAGTTGTGGAGAGCGAGATCCTCCATGGCCGCTATACGGCCTGTAAGTTCCGTTTTCCGTTTTGTTGGTATTGAAATATTAATTTCAGTAAGGAGTTTAGACAAGCATGTTTCTATTCGTAAAGCGAATTGATTAACTATCTCAATTGAAGTTTGTCTGCATACTTGCAATTCTGATAAAAGATGGGCGTAGTGTTTTCTTTCCCCGAATTGTTGTTTAATAAAATCTATAAACTGTTCCAATGATTCAAATTCTTTAATATTACATATAGATTCAGCGCGCCCTTCCAATTGACTCAGTATATATTTAAATAAAATTGGTTTTTGTGTTCATGTAGCTAAGTTATAAGCATTTTGACAGTTTGAAATAAAAGGATTTAATTTTTCTCTTGTCCCATCAAAGGTTTTTATGAATTTTAGTAAGACATTTAACTCCACCTTTTCATCTATTTCATGACGCGACGAGGCTTTCCTAGAGACACTAGGATTTTCATCTTTTGTAGTCATTATAATAAAATGTAGTTAATTTGTAATGATAAAATAATCCACAGAAGCCTTCTCTATACCATACAACCTTATCTCTTAAAATACTCATATCGCTTCTATGTATTGTAATATACAATTACAATGTACACTTAAGAAATTGAATGCTTAAATATTTAAAATGAATTTATTATTTTTCTGACGAGAGTTTAGCTTATGCTTAAAGAAAAATCACTCACAGATGATACACGAACCAAATTAATGCAGTGGAAAACACGGTGATCGCTTGCGACGGTTGACTTCAGATGTCTTGATTTATTTTCTATTTTCGCCAATGCCCTCCTTTTATAATTCACTGAGATCTGGATTAAGTTCTTTGACAATTTTGAATACACTTTGTTTTACAACACTGAGTTTTTTCGAAGACGTATTCGGGTATTTAGGGATTTTCGTATCCCACCGCTGCCACTAAAATGTTATACGAGAGTTTCGTAGGAGTTTTTAAAAAAGAAATTTTAATTAACACTAGAAATAATTGTTTATTATAAAGGAAAAACTCTCAATATAATTGTTAGAAATAGTAAAATGATATAGAAAAATGATATAGTAAAAGAAATTGAATTATGACATAGAATTATGACCAACTCGTACTGAGTTTCGTGAAGAACTGACTCTCTAAATTAAATCATGATATTATATTAATAGTGCTGAGCTGGAATGATTATCAGCTATTCAGCCTACATGGCATGGGTATAACAGAACGTTGCTAATCAGTGGAACTACTTAATTAAAATAATAAATTAATACAAATCTGTGGCGATGTATGTATGATTGTAAAATTAAAAACGACATAGTAAATATGAAACAGCGTAAACATTATCCGCCGCCTTGAGAATTTATGGAATAGTCAAAAGAAATAAAGAAAATTAATATGTGAATGATAGATAATGATAAAAGTTTGTAAAGATGCGGATGCGGGACTATAATTATTGAGAAGGCAATGGACATAGTTTTACAATAGGTCTTTTGAAAGTTCCATTAGCGCATTTAACTAACGCAACGAAAGTTACACCGTCTTTGCCCGAACATAACTTACTTATCACGCCTAAAGGCCAGCGTAAAGGAGGAACATCATCCTGGTGTATGAGCACTATAGTACCTATCGTGGTGTATGAGTATAATACTATTTACCTAATAGTAGCTGCATTATTTAACCACTACTGCCTAACCTGTAAATGTAGCTACATATCATTCGGTCTAACAGTCGTTTTCTACACCTCAGAGAACTGGTAGATTCTGGAATATTATGAACGGTTAATGAGGTTAAAGGTGATGCCATAATAAAATGTGCTGGAGTAAGCGGTTCAAGGTATGGATCCTCAGTTAAGACACTTAGTGGTCTAGAATTAAGTACGGCCTCAATTTGAGTGAGCGCATTTCCTCATACGTAAGAAGTTGAGAGCCTATAACGCGGTACAAATGAGTTTTGAAATATTTAATATTAGTCTGCCCTAAACCTCCAAAGTGTGAAGCGCAGGGTGGAATCATTTTCCACTGTATACGTAAATTATTTGACATAAATTCTTGAAGTTGATTTTTTGGTCCTACAAAGTTGGTTCCGTTGTCAGAATATAAACAAGACACGGGACCTCTACGTGATATGAATCTCTTGAATGCGGAAATAAAAGTATCCGATGAGAGATCAGTGACTAATGCAATGTGAACCTTAGTTAACACCTTAGTTAAAACAAACGAATAAACAAATATAAGCCTTTATACTTTTCTGCCCTATGCTTCTAAAGGGAGTGATTTTAATAGGGCCGGCATAATCCACACCCGTGTAAACAAAGGCTTTGGTCTCTTGCACGCGGCATTGCGGTAAGTCAGCCATTTTTGGGCTAATAGAAGAAGGAGCGGTTTTAAAACATTTTTTACAACCGTGAACTCGTTGTCTTATAACGCGTCTAGAAGAAAGTATCCTATACTTCTGACGTATTAAAGAACTCAAAAGATTGGCGCCAGTATGGCAATACATAATAAGATGCGTAATATAATCATGTTTCGGTAAAGGTGCAGGAAGCTCTTCAGAACTATGAGGAGTAAATGGAATGATAGGGCAGTTGGTAACTGGATAGCAAAGCCATTGAGGACCATGCCGCCACATATTGTGTGATAATAATTGTTCAGGTAGAAGACCGCTAGAGAGACAATCTTTAGGGTTTTCCTTATCACTGACATGATTAAAATGTTTGGGCTCAAGATTTTCTTGACACTTAGAGACGCGGTAACTTACAAAAATATTCCATATATGGAGAGGTAAATGTACCCATGAAAGAGTAATTTTAGAATCAGACAATGCAATAATATTATTTATAGCGGTACGGATGCGGTAACTGATGTAAACCAATTTATTAAGTTTAGACATAAGAAGAGCGGCACATAACTCAAGACGAGCTAATGTAATAATTTTTATTGGTGCAAATTTAGATTTAGCGCACACTAAGCGGACATGTATGATACCATATGAATCGGTAACATGTAGATACACGACGCAGCCATATGCTTTCATGCTAGCGTCAGTAAAACCAACAATGTTTGTCGTGCATCCCACAGCAACGGCTACATGACACGGAATTTTAATAAAAGAAAAAAGATAAAATTGATTCTTCAGTTCTTGAAACTTAGATATAATGGACTCAGGCGGGGTTTCATCCCATCCTGTCTTAAGTAGCTTAGTTCTTTGACTAGTAATTTAGCGTATAATATAACAGGGGCGGCAAACCCAAGCACGTCCTACAAACGAGCAATAGACGAAAGTATACACCTTTTTGTACAAATTTCCTCATCAGGTATGATCGTGAAAGTAATACAATCTTCATCAGGAATCCATTTAAGACCAAGAATTTAAAAAAAAAATTACATTATCAGAGAGATCTATGTCGGCGCGACTGGAAGGTAACACGGATGCTAGCAGCTCTAGAGACTTATATATATATTCTTTATTGCACACCACAAATATGTAAAGTACAAGACAAGCAAACAAAAAATGATATAAAAATAAAAATAAGAAATAAAAAGTAAAAAAAAAAACAATAAAGTAAAAGAGAAAAAAAAATACATTTTGGGTATACAATAAGGCGGTCTTATCGCTAAATAGCGTACTCTTCCAGACAACCTTATTTGGATAATATTGAAGTAAGATAAACAGAAGAGTGGTGCATAAAACCAAAATATATAACAAATAAATATACAAAGAAGATATAATATAATAATGGACTTAATATAATAATATACATAAATATGATATATTTATAATAATATACATAAATATAATATATTTATAATAATATACATAAATATAACATATATAAAATAATATACATAATTAAAGTACTACTATAATACAGTAATGTACATAAACTACAACGTTGATCACAGGAAAGAGGATATTACAATACATCATAACTAAGAGATGAGGACATAGATTAACATCTGAAAATGAATAATAGTTAACAAGAAAGATAGAGTATAGAATACTTATATATTAAACTATGTGGAATTTAGCAACTGACTAAAAAATTTCCATACACAAGCTGTGTCGCCGTTATCGACAGACTTATGAATATGACGGCGTTGTGCATCCCTACAAAATGTATTGCAGCGATTTCTGACTTTTTTATATTTGTGACGATTTGCATCAGTGTTATTTGCCTTAAACTTAGATTTTGCGAAACATTTCTTCGCAACAAAGTATAGAAAATGGCGCCATTAAGTGAAACTGTGAAAATGTGAATGGTTTAGAGACATTCGGTGACAGCCACCACCGGACACTTAATAATTTACGAACGAACATGGCTGTCGACCCGCGTTGAGCTCCGCAGTTTTTATTAATTATTTTAAGTGCAGTGAATCATGTATTCCCTAATTTCCGTTCCCGCAATTATATAAGATTGGAGGAGAGGACTATACTGTAGTGCAGTGTATATTGTGCACCCGTATTGCGATCAATGCATTAGTAATCGCCGGCAGCCACCGCAGGAAGAATAGAAATGAGGACAACGAAAAGTAAGTCCACCCTTACTTGTTCCCATCCCCGCGAGGTTGCTTTCTCTTATCTTCCACCCGCTCACGATATATAAAATCTAGAAAACAATGTTTATAACCACTGGCACACGCCAGTAAATTGCTACTCCTAATAGGTATATAGTAAATTTGTACGCGGGAGAAGTGGGAGCGTGAGGTATAACAGCGAAATCTCTCTATAACCTACTTAAAGATCTTGGCCTCTCTAGAACTATCATCAGTACATTTCTAGAACGTACTTCAAAGGCGGCATTGGTAGGTCATTTCAAATTTGGTTAGGTTAGGTTTAGGTTAGGTTAGGTTAGGTTTTATTATAAGAAATATAAATCAACTACAGTCGCGTGCAAGTAAATCGACTCAAGCCTCAAGTGCGCATAAAAAGTGATATAACTAAAAAATTACTTATTTTACCTCTATATAATGTTTTACATAATTAAAGCCTAGTAATTAGGCTTTCAAATGGTAGCATAATATCAGTAATTTAAATAAACACTTGTACTTAGAATGCAACTGAACGCAACCTCCCGTAAACTGCTCTGCGCTCTATACACAACTTGCGCGACACAACCCCCTATAAAAACCCTCTGTAATCGTTTTTTCTTATCAGTCGCTCATTAGACGTTGACCTGAACACATCTCTGCAAATTAAAGCCGTCATTTGAAGAAAATTATGGATACAACACCTGAGGAAGCCGCTCAAGTCGTTGCCCTATTGCAAGAAGGGTTGAACCAGCGAGAAGTCGCTCGTCGTTTGAATATGAGTCAGTCCGCTGTCTCGAGAGTATACAGAAAGTTTCAAGAGACTGGTGCCTTCACTCGGAGGCCTAATACCAGCCGACGCCGGTGCACCTCAGAGCGTGACGACCGGTTTTTGGTCTCGACCTCTCTCCGAAATCGACACCTTACCGGCGTAGATGTGCAGCAGGAGCTACGTCAAGTTCGCGGGGTGACTGTCAGTCAGTGGACAGTTAGAAGAAGGTTGAAAGAAGCTAACCTTTCTCCGAAAAGACCCGCTACAGGCCCGAAGTTGACCACAGCTCATCGTCAAGCACGGCTTCACTTTGCTCGAGAGCATTTGGATTGGAGCATAGAGCAATGGCAGTCAGTCCTGTTCACAGATGAGACGAGGATGTGTCTCCATGGCAGCGACAGGAGAGGTCGGGTATACCGTCGTCCCGGTGAACGGTTTTCACAGTGCTGCTTTGTGGAAACCGTTGCATATGGTGGCGGATCTTGCATGATGTGGGCCGGAATTTCCTTAGAAGGCAAAACGGAGCTTATTTTCGTTCCTGGGGGAGGCCGGGGAGGAGGTCTGACCAGTGATCGTTACATTGAAAATGTTCTACTGGATCAAGTTGTCCCTTATCAAGGCTTTATTGGAGAAAATTTCATCTTGATGCATGACAATGCCCGATGTCACACTGCTCGGGCCACACGTGATTTCCTGAACGAAGTTGGAATTCACACTATGCATTGGCCACCGCTCAGCCCCGATTTAAATCCCATTGAGCACATATGGGACGAGCTCAAAAGGAAAGTTAGAGCGAGGAAATCAGCTCCGACAAACATCAATGAGCTCAAGACTGCGTTGGTAGAAGAGTGGGGTCGAATACCACAATCATCCATTAAAAAGTTGATAAGGTCGATGAAGAATCGCATGAGAACAGTGATCAGAGCTAGAGGAGGAAATACCAAATATTGACACGAATAAATTTTTTATCTTACGCGCATTTTGTTTCATTTAAACACAATAGCCCCATACTGTGAAATTGTATGAATTTTCAACATTTTTTACATTATCATTGGCATTAACCTTTTTTACTAAACTACTGAATCGATTTTCATGCAACTTGCACCATTTTAAAGCTCAATTACTAGGCTTTAATTATGTAAAACATTATATAGAGGTATATTAAGGCATTTTTAAGTTATATCACTTTTTATGCGCACTTGAGGCTTGAGTCGATTTACTTGCACGCGACTGTATATCAATATGAATGATTAATGGATCAAAAAATGGAAAAAGGTCAAAAAGGGCAAAACGTTTTCACAGCGGTTGCACTCCTCCTCATTTCATGTGCACCTCACTAATATCAGAGGCTTGCACTCTAACATCTTACCTGTCCACCATCACCTGGAGACAGAGCAGCCGCAGTTGCTCTTTTTGACGGAGACGCAGAAAGTCCTTTGACCGCTGCACACCTCGATTTTCCTAATTAACCACGTTGGAGCATAATTTCCGCCCACGTGCCGGGGTTTGTGTGTATGTCCGGAATGACCTCTGTTTTATGCGTCTCCGCCAGCTTGAAGACCCCACTTTTTCAGTGCTATGGGTTTTAGTAGACACAGGAAACGAAAAAATACTGTATATCTGTGTTTACCGTTCACACAGCGGTGATCAGAAGACAACTCGCTTATTTGAATATCTCAGTGAGGCCGCTGATACGACTCTGCATCAGTACCCTTTAGCGCAGATCGTCTTTCTGGGGGACTTTAATGCCTGTCATCAAGACTGGTTACTCCCATACCAGAAGACCGACCATGCTGGAAGAGAAGCGCGGAACTTTGCGTTGTCTTTGGACCTCTTACAGCTGGTAAGGCAAGCGACAAGGGTACCTGACGTAGAAGGCCATACAGCTAATTGCCTGGACCTTCAGCTGACAATTGATCCGGACAGTATCTTGTAGAGGTTTCCTCCCCCTTGGGAATCTCCGATCACTGTCTGGTGAAATCTGTATTTACTTATTCCCAGCCGGATTTAGATCCCCATGGTGTTAGGCGAATTTGGAAATACAAGTCGGCAGATTGGGATGAGATGCGGCACTTCTTTGCATCTTATCCTTGGCGGCAAGTTTGCTTCTCTTCTGAGGATCCGTCGAGTTGCGCGGATGCTATAACTGATGTGGTGCATCAGGCAATGGAGTATTTTATCCCGTTTGCTGAAGTACCTATCGGTAGCAAAGCTCGCCCATGGTTTAATGCTGAGTGTGGTCATGCTGAAAAGCAGAAGCATTCGGCCTATGTTACTTGGGCTGATGCTCGAGACCGCAAAGCTCCGTATGTAAGTTTCAAGAAGAGAGCCTTTAACCAAGCTGATAAGTCCTACAAAAAGGCATTACGGAGGAATCGACTAGGTCGGATTGCTAAGATTGGCGAGAAGCTTTCAAGAAAGCCATCAGGCAGTCGAGCTTTCTGGTCCCTTGCCAAAGCGATTGAGTCGAATTTCTGCCGAACCTCACTCTTCTTACTCCACTCCTCTGCTGAAGCCAGATGGATCTCTGGCTCATGGAGCTAAAGAGAAAGCGAATCTATTTGCTTCTCTTTTTGCTGAAAATTCGCATCTAGACACTGGCAACACTACCCCAGCACATCTTCCTCACTGCGGGATTTCGATGCCTGAAATCCGCATCACTAACAAAGAGGTATGGAGAGCATTGTGTCGTCTAGACGTGAACAAAGCCTGATGGTATACCAGCTATTCTGCTCAAGATATGTGCAACTGAGTTGTCTCCTATATTGACACGTCTGTATCGCCTCTCTTTCAGGACTGGAATAGTGCCAAAATCCTGGAAGCTTGCAAACGTGCAGCCAGTGCCCAAAAAGGGCAGTCGTGCCGATCCTGTAAATTATAGACCGAATTCAATCACCTCCATACTCTGCAAGATTATGGAGCGTGTATTGAACTCGCGCCTTCTAACATACCTAGAAGGTAACAATCTCCTCAGTGACCAACAAACAGTACGGGTTTCGCCAAAAAAGGTCTACTGGGGACCTTCTAGTGTATGCTACACATGTTTTGGGCGAAGCTATCGAGAGGAATGGAGAAGCGGTAGCCGTCCCTCTAGACGTCTCGAAGGCATTTGATAGGGTCTGGCATGCGGGCCTTTTAAGCAAGCTTTCAGCGTACGGTATATCTCCTGGTCTGTTCGACTGGGTAACGGACTTCCTGAATCTAAGAACTATCCGAGTGGTTGTTGACGGGTGCATCTCGGAGCCCTTAACAATAAATGCCGGAGTTCCTCAGGGGTCCGTTCTTTCGGCAACTCTCTTCCTGCTGCATATTAAGGATCTGCTCAAACCCGGTATCTATGGGTATGCAGACGACAGCACCTGCCGAGTACTCGGGCCAAAAGAGATCAAGTATAGGCTGAAAGAGAAGCTAGGTGTAGCATTTGAATGACAAGCTAGAGGCAGTCTCCGTATGGGGCAATGCCAACTTTGTTAAATTCAACGCCACCAAAATGCAGACGTGGTTATTCACCGCCAAAAGGAGCCCTTTCACCTTGGCTCCTACTTTCCGGAATGTATCTTTGGCATACAGTGACCGACTTCAGTTGCTAGGGATAGAGATTTCCTCGAATCTCAACTTTGGTTGGTTCATTGAGTCTAGAGCAAGAGCAGCCGCCAGCAGGCTTGGCGTTCTTGCGAGGGTCCCACAGTACTTCACACCGGGACAATTTCTAGTACTACATAAAGCACAAATCCGGTCGTGTGTGGAGTACTGTGGCTAGTGCCGCAAAATGTCATCTTGCAGCTCTGGACTCAATTGAGAGGCGAGCTAAAAGGCTAATTGGCGACCCTGAGCTGGTTAACGCTCAACTCCATGGTCTCGAACACAGACGTAGAGTCGCGAGCCTCTCAGTACTCTATAGGATACATTTTGGTAAGTGTGCGCTGGAATTGCATGATCTGATTTCCCCATCCCCCTTCCATCACCGGACGTTCCGACGCACGGCGAGCATCCATCCTTTCGTTGTGGACATTCCACCTATCAAGCAACAACTTAGTTCAATGTAAAAAAAAAAAGAATATAGAGCAAAAACGACTTAAAATAAAACAAATCTTCTCAAATGAATTATTTTTATGATAACACAATTTTAACAAGGTTACACTATCAACGAGATCATCTTATACGAAGTTATATGTTCAATTGTGTGCTCACTAATTATACCACTCATTATACGACGCCTTATAATCACTTCACTTCCGTATTATATTAACCGTCCAGAACGCCTAACCAAAAGAAAGGCTGTCACCCGCACATGCTTTTGCCATTTTATAGATGAGTGTTGTCCACAATATATTAAATATATTTTTGTCAATTTTAAAACAAACTAGTTTTAATAGGTATTGATATGGTCAGTATAGGATAACAACATCCTATGGTGAGAGCACTGAATAAATTGTAAGTTGCGAATGTTAAAAAGTTGCAAATGTTAAATAGATTGTAGTTGCAAGTCCTTAAGTAGGGACTTGGTATTTACGGTAAATAAACGTTGCGAGATTTAGCTTTTTTTACAAGTATTGATTTTTATGGGTTTATGTTTGTACGTATAATACTACTTCTATACTAATATGTGATTAATAATTAAAATCTATTATTGTCGAAAAATTTCAAAAATTTCTATTTAAAAATATCTAATATTACAAATAATGTTCATTGTAACAGCTGATAAAGCTTTAAAGGTAGATAGAAAAATATTTAGATAATTGTATTAATGAATAATATAGAATGATCAAAATATAATATTTATTGTTTAAATTGTATCTTTTGATTAACTCTCAATGTAGTAAATAGATAGAAATAAATCCAGTCCGGGTCAATGTCCATTTCAATGTGAAACTTCAACTTTATATACATTATCTTTCGTAAAAGTTAAACACGTGTTCCGGCATATTTTCAAAGTTGAAACGACCATTTTATAAAGCCTTCATTTGGGCTTTTAAACAGGATAATAAAATTAAAGCCCTCTGGCAAAGACGTTTTATAGAAGTACTAGCTGACCCGGCGAACTTTGTTCCGCCTTAATGGCAATAAATAAGCAGATTGTGTTTTTTTTTTATTGGAAAAAATACAAAAAAAAAAAAAATAACTACATTAATCATTCATTATTATTTCTGTATTTTAGTACATAGGTTGCTCTTCACTTAAGTACCCTGTGATACACGACATTTTTCGTTTTATTATCAGGCGCAAAAACGAACAACGCAGATGGTCTTCCGACCCGTAAACATGCCACGTATAATTGACCATGGGAAAAACATGAATGTTCTAGATTTAAACCACAAACTTTTAAGGATTGGCCTTGTGATTTGTTGATGGTCATGGCAAATGCAAGACGTATCGGAAATTGAAGTCTTTTAAATTCAAACGGCATATCGGTTGGGATCATCGGGATCCTCGGAATGAGAACTTCCTCACCTTTGAATTTTCCTATCATTATCGTAGCGTAAATTACATTGTTCATCAATTTACTAACCACCAAACGCGTACCGTTGCACAGTTTTGGTTGGTTTATGTTTCGAAGCATGATTACTACGAAGCCAACCTTTAGGCGTAAATTGTGCGGTGGTAAGCCAGGCACGTCCAAAGAGTTTAAAAATTCAATTGGATAGTTGGTGGCTTCATCTTGATTTGTGACGCAGTCAATAGATTTGAATGAATGCATTGTTCCAATGATCTTATTTTGAATTATGTAGTTCAGGTCATCTACATCTTTATTCTTAGCCGCTAAAATTGCTCGCTCACTCAACCATTCATTATTTTTGTAGTTAGAAATAATATTTGCAAATACATTGTTGATAAGTTCGTCTTTTGATGAGACAAAATTACAGAAATTATTTGGAAATGATATTAATCCGCTCGATTCATCGACAGGTACTTGACCATTACCGATAGTCAGCAATTGCTCCGAGAAATCTTCAGCAGATGTATCATTAAGAAATGTAACTCTCATGTTTGTTGTCAGCTGCAGTTTCTTCACATAGTGCCATAGATTTGACGATTTGAGGCAAGCGTTTATTTCATCGGCAGCCGTAGATCTTTGAATTACTGGCAGTATTTGGCGGAAATCGCCAGACAGTAAAATCATTGCTCCTCCAAAACATCTCGAGTCATTGCGTAAATCTTTTAATGTTCGGTTAAGTGCTTCTAATGCACGTTTATGCGCCATTGTGCATTCGTCCCAGATGATGATTTTCGATGCCGCTAAAACTTTGGCCATTGCTGAGTGTTTTGCAATATTACACGTTGGTTCTTCAATAGTTTGAAGATTTAACGGTAATTTGAATGCTGAATGAGCCGTACGGCATCCTTCTAACAATGTGGCTGCTATTCCAGAAGAAGAACTGAACTGCAACCGCTATGTTGGATCTCGCCCGAACAGTTGCTAAAACTAATGACATAAGGAATGTCTTGCCAGTTCCACCAGGGGCATCTAGGAAATATAAACCACCATTTTCATCAGCGATTGCCTTCATTAAAGTATCATAAACTTCCTTTTGTTGGTAATTCAACAGGGGTACATTCCTTTGAACTACTAAATCTAATTCCTGGCGATCATATTCACGTTCCCGTTCCAATTCTCGATTAAATGCGTCATTCATTTCACGATTTGGCGCTGGTATTCCTAACCTGATTAATAAATTACCGCACATGAGGTAACACATATCTTCGATCAAGAGTAAAGCACGATTATGTATCTCCTCATTCATCTCAATATCGTGATTTCTGGAACCGACACGACTTTTATGTAAAATATCTTCTGACATACTATCTTTGTATTTGTGCCACAGGTTACATGGGTTTGATGGAAAACATGTCGAAATTATGATAGCGAATAATGTGCGTATCTGACTTGGAGATGCAGAGATAGTGGCCTCAGCGATTGTTGTATCCCAATGGGTATCGTTTTCTAATAAGTTCAATTCTTCACATGCAGCACGATATGTTGGGAACATTACACCATTAACAGTTCGTAGTGTCTCAAATGAAGTTGGACCACGCACATTTACCAGCAACAACCGCAAATAGAAACATTCATCATTCTTTGGATGAACTGTATACATACGACCAAGAGCATCAGTAGAACGCACATCTGGATACCCAGGAACCGCATCACCTTGCTTCCGTCTTTGAAAATTCTTGGATGAAGCATTCCAAGTATAATAACGTGGCATCTCCGAGTAAAGTAAAGTTCGTGCAAACTGATCGCTTTGGCAGATTGCAAAAAAACTGGTCAATGTAGTTGCTGGAGGTGTTTCAGCACGTTGCGTAGCATTCGAAGCCGTGAAATATACTCGTTGACCATTCTCCAGATGCACCGCCAACTGTATAACAGTAGGATGTCGTTCGTGAATTGGAAATGCGAATATACGCCAAATCGCTTCATTACAGTTCACCAACTTGATAGCGTGAAATTTTATCGTTGGTATTTGAGGATTGCAATCCAAAAACCGCCATATCACTGCCTTTCGTGACATATTTGCAAATATATTTTATGGACTTAACTGAATTGCAGTATTCAACGTTGCAATGTGTCTTGAACGTTTTAGAAATAAGTGGCGAATATGGAACAATCCAACTGTTGTCGACAACGAAACCCATTCTTTTCACTTTTGTTGAGACAGTTCGACCGTTGTCATCTGGTGATCGACGCCGATACAGCGGATACCCATCGTTGCCAGTGACAGTCTCCGCCGTTAATTTCCGTGGATATCGTTTAGAGCATTTTCCATCGACCATGCAAGGTGATTGGGGATTGATGGCACCACACGGTCCATGAATCATATTAGTAGTAACAACATCATGTAGGTCTGGATCGACTTCATGATCAGGAATCTCGGCACATATGATATCATCTATTTGGTCAGGCTGAATTCTTTCCACTAACCAAATAAGAATGTGTGCGTGCGGCAGGCCTCGCTTTTGCCATTCGATTGAATACATCCAGCATCGCGTATCTCCAAAGACGCGTTGGTTAACAATAAAGTTCATCAGGGACCGAATTTTTTGCCTGAATATACGTGCTGTGATGTCGTGTCTATCATTTGATGTTTGTCCGGGAAGCAGCAATTGAGTAATTTCTATCCATTTTGGATTACAGGTAAAAGTAATAAAGAGATCTGGCCGGCCGTAATGACGAACATATGTCATTGCATCTTGTGCATATTCATGCATACGACGTGGGCTACCAATGTACGTCGCCGGCAGAATAGTTAATCGACCAATATTAGCTGCATTTCCTTCAGTACTAACTGCATCACGTAAATGGATGTACTCCTCAGAATTTAATAACATTAGCTAAAGCGAAACGCGGGCATCACACCAAACAGTACACACAAACACCGTCTTCGCCGGCGAAGACGAGGTCCCCCCCACACGTTGCTCCGGCGTTCTGTCGTCGGAGGACGTTAGTGTCCGACAATCCCAGCTTCCCTCCATTAGCGGCGTTCTAAGCCGCGGTCCGAGCCTCACATGAGGCGCCCTTAGAACGTGCGTTCCCCTGGGGCCCTTCAGGCCCCTGTTCCCCCTTTCTTTTTCCCGGGAGGCCCTTCAAGTCCTCTCCCCCCCAGGGTGGGTTCCAGTACCCACCCGATCTTTCGGTGACGCTGTAACAGCCAATAGGGCTAACAGCAGAGACAGAAAAAAAAAAATAAAAAAATTCCTCAGAACGCAGTTTGGCTTGGTTCAACCTAATAAATGTTAAACGTTCCGTTTCTATTTTTACATACATGTCAACGCAATACTGCTGAAATAATCGACGAAACCGCAGCAAATAGTTGTCAGCATTTTGACGAATCATCAAACGATATGCATAATAATTCATTGAGCTAACTTTCTTTGCAGTTTCTTCACCTGAAATTAAAAATTTGATAATTAACCATTTCAAAGACAAATAATACAGACATTAACCATTATTAAGATACTGATACTTTACCATTCAATGGATTTATCATTTTAATATTAAAATAATATCCATCTTCTCCTTGCCAAAACATCAGTGGGTATTGCAATGCGTCTTATGATCGATGAGTTTCAGATATTTGTTGCAGTTGCCCAGTATCGCGACGTGTAAGCACAATATCGCGTTTTTCCAATTGTTCACCAACAATCAGGATGGCAACTTCGTCTACTGTTGGAGCATTAAATGTGCGTTCGTGTGTTCCAGATGGTCGTTTATCTGCTTTGATGACTACTTTATAGTCATCATTTGGCATGCGCTCTAAAGCACTCTTAAACAACCTGACCAACGCATGATGTTCATGAAGCAGACACTGCAAGTCTTGAATAATTGCTCGCTTCATTCCTGCATTGATCCCTAGGCGTCGATCTTCCATGTTGCCCATGAAATATATTTGTAAAAATTTATTCTGTGTATCTTCGAAAGGTAGTAATGATCCAATTCGATGGTGAATCTGTCCTTGTATCTACAAAATAAAAACCGGACAGTATTAACTGGGTTATAAACACTTTTTCTGTGGGAGAGTAGAGTTCAGTATTAGCAAATATAATACATACCAATAGATAAAGTAAGTTATTCTTTAACTACATTCTATGTAAGTACAAAAATAAATACCTTAAATGTCGGATTAAATCCTCCTTCTTCGATAATGTCTGCCCCAAATGACGTCATTTGGAAACAACTATTGTATTTTCGAGTATTTGCAAGAAAGTGGCGTGATTCTTGTGTTTCGCCACAAAGCAATGAATGCAATGGCTCATGTGGCGGAGTCAACACTGGCAATTTCACTTTACCATTAAGGCAGCATAATCCAGGCGTTTCTCCGGAAAACTTCAATGCACCACAATACTCGCAAACAACGTCCATTTGCCCAATGCAAACGCTAGGATGCAAGCTGTAATCATTGCTGCAATCGTATCGAAACGCTGCTCGATTCAAATCACCTAAATATCTTGTTCTGCGTCGCAAATTATCTATTTGTTGCCTTCTGTTGTTCGCTCGACGATTCTGCATTGCCAACCGAGCTGTTTCACGGGCTGCTTCACTTTGCTCTCGTGATTGAGAAGCACGAAGTCGAGTCATACTATCGCGGCGCTGTTCACGTGCAATTTCTTATTCTTCTTCAGTCCTTTCATTTTCAGTATTTTGTATTCTTCTTGCATTACGGCTTTGTCGGGAAAGATTCGATCGTCTTGGTCGCGGCATTATTAATTAAACTTCACTTCACTTTTAATTAAACTTCACTTCACTTCAATCCACTTCTTAATTATTTATTTAATAGAAAAAGTTTTAATATTGCTTTCTTACAAATATCAAATTGTCATCCATACGTCATTTACATAGCTGTCATTTTACGTCAATTACATAGCTGTCATTTGCGTTATGTTATTCCAAGTCTGATTCTTTTTTGTTATACCACGTTTTATAGTGACTGACGTTTCATGTCAAGTCACACGGGAACGCTGTCGAACGGGATAAAAAGTATCCTATGTCCGTCTCCTGGCTCTAAGCTACCTCCCTACCAATTTTCAGCCAAATCTGTTCTGCCGTTCTTGAGTTATAAGTGGTGTAACTAACACGACTTTCTTTTATGTATATAGATTAAAATAAGTCATCGAAAAATTAGTTGAGAGATCCTTTTGACAGTTTAATAAAAGTAACTTTTAAATATGCAAATACAGTAATAAGAATAATAACGAAAATAAAAAAAATAAGCAGCAGTTTAAAACGATTTTTATTTTACAGTTGAGTTATTTAAAAAATATATATGTCTAAAAACGGTTTAACAAAATATTTTTATTTCAAAAGGAATGCCTTTGTTTTGATTGTATGTATATGTAAATACGACAAACAAATTGTACATGTATTTATCACTTAAATGAGGTACATGAGGACAAAGATGATTGTGGTACCATCACCACATTAGGCCTTGCCCATTTTATTGGTGAAGTGGACTCGTTAAAATGATTTATTGCCCAAACAGCAAAGAATAGGCCAATTAAGTAAATTCTATAAGCGATATTCCGACGCGATATGTCTAATAGTACAGATTTCTACAAAAAAAATACCTGAATATGATTCAGATTTGATTAGATTCTCGTTACAGAAAATCTTTTTATTACTCACTACGGACTTAAAAGTAAATTAAGATTTTCTTCAGTAACATATAAACAAAAAATATATATTTTTATAGTGTTCGAGCCAACATACCAACAAAAGCCCAGCTTTATAAATGTAATAAAAGAAAAATCAAAACCAATAAAACATTCTTTATAAAATTTGTCATGAAAATATGTTACTCGTATGTACCTTAATTGTCTTTTATAATGAATAAAATGCGTCGTGACAATAAATAACTTTTAATAATTCATTTGACAAAACTTTGCACTTGCAAAAGAAAATAATGTTAAATGTGAGGTCCACGTAACAATCTTCATTATGATTATATAAAATCCCTATCTTATTATATTCACAACATTTGTGTTATAAAAAGTAAAATGGATACAAAATTTTATCGATCGGTTGAAATATTCTAATTAAATTAAAGACAAAATAAAATTAATTGAAGAACCACGTATATTGGATATAATGGAATGGGAAGAAGTAACCGGTCCAGAAATAGTCCCATAATTATCAATGATCTCTCTACAGTAGGTGTTTCCGTGGAGGCCACGGATCAGGGTATATATGCGGTTCAAACAATCGAGATCGCTGTTAGCATAAAAGCCGCTATGTGATTTTTCTCTCAGGCTCTCGACACACATATGAAACAGCTTACCTGTTTTTTATACCTAGTGAACATTTATATTAATATGACATGATTTATTATGACATCTATCGTGTGTATCGTTGAATATTTCATTATTTATTTTATTGTTACCAAAGATAAATTTTCATAGCCTTTTACTTTAAAATGGTTCAATTTTAGTGGCAGATAAAAATTGTCTTTTATTTTTTTTACGCAAAATTTATATAAGTAATTTATTGAAGTAGCTTTATTAACACGTATATGTGTGTGATAATACATATATTTTGTGGGTAGTAGTGAATAAGTAAACATCGTTTTCAACATCTCTTCCATTTAATTTTGGTTTTAAGTGTACAATACAATATTTTACAGTTTATTTACCTTAATATGAGTCTTTGAGGAACACTACCAACCAGTAATTATAAATTTCCTGTAATTATCAATGTACTATAGTACTTTCACAGCACAATAACCGCAATGGAGTCAATTAAGGAATCTCTTGCTGTTATGACTGATATGTTTCAAAGCAAAATGAATGAGTTCCAGAACAATCTTAAAAATCCATCATCTCCAACTTTATCTTCTACTGTGTCATCCGAATTCACCGCCTTCAGGACATTTATTCTATCTGCACTGCAAACACTGCAATGTCAGGTTGAATATATTGGCAAGGAAATGGATAGGCAAGAGATGAGAAGACGGCGCAAGATCATCCTTCTGCATGGAGTTCCCGAGGACAAATCTGAGGAAACTACAGCCCGGGTTACTAGCCTTTTTGCTGCTCACCTAGATTTGCCCAATTTCTCTACTGCAAGCATTAAGTCTTCTCAACGTTTGGGGCGTTCTTCTAAAGACAAACCAAGACCTATCTTGGTTAAATTTTTGGATGTCAGTGTGAGAGACAAGGTTTGGTTTGCCAAAACTAAACTTAAGGGGTCTGGCTATACTCAGTCCGAGTTCCTGACTAAAACTAGACACAACACATTCACGGAAGCTAGGCAGCGCTTTGGAGTTAATAAATGCTGGTCCAGGGGCGGCTTAATACACATTCTGTTGCCAGATGGCACAAGGCATAAAGTTGAGTTTATATCTGAACTCAACGCTTTAGCTAGTGTGTCCCCAAAGCCACTGACGAAGACCACCGTTGCAAGCAAGATATCGGACGGTAAATCTCTCCAGAGATCAAAAGACTCGTTAAAAAATAGTGTTTTCCCTGTGATTGTTTGTAAGTGATTTTCTGTTTATATTTGTCACGTTCATTGACATCCTTATTTTAATTCGTAATAATATTATTATATATTTATTTAAACTGTTTAGATTTAGATAAAATAATTTAAGGCAGTAGTTTTGTTAGTTATATCATTGGTTCAATTAACGATATTATGATATATTTGAGTTTTTTTTTTTTAAATTAATTTATGGCTTCACATCTCGCAATATGAGACGTATTTTGCCAATGTATGTTGGCTTGACTTTAGCACACAAGGTGATTGTTCAGTAGTAAATTTTAGTTTTTAATGACAGAAACGGCAGGGATATTGAAAACAAATAAAATTATGTGTAAGGACAACACAGACAACACGAGACAACAAATGTTACAATAATGTTAAGTGAAAGGAAGATAGTTAGATAAATAAAAAAAAGGGAAAGGAGCATATAATGTGATGTATATAACGGCGCGCGCTTAATTTGATTGATTATTATTGTTTAGAAATAAATTAAAATAAGGGTAGAGATGTCCGACCAACCTCCAAATATACTGGTTCGACTTATTACACTTCGACATATATATAATATAATAATAGAATTAAATAAATAAGATATTATATAAGACAAGAAATTATAATTTAATGGCATGACATTCAATATACCTCATCAGCAAATTAACTATGGGAGTGTCGCTATAAAAAAGTAAAGATTGAAAATTAATAGGTCGCGGAACATCACGAGGAAGGATATCATACAAAGAAGTAGGATATTTTGAACAGTCGAAAAATATATGATCAGGAGAACCATCCCCAAGCCCACATTCACATAGAGAGTGATCACGCACCCTAATCTTACGAAGGAAAACAGGAGTGCAGGCATGGCCTAAGCGTAAACGACATATTGTAGAGGTGACTTGCTTATTTGCAGATCTGAATTTGAAGAACCAAGGTTTATATGGGATGCAGGGTTGAATATTACCAAAGTAACGACCCTTCGATAATCTTGTTAAATCCCATTGGATCTGCCAAGATTCCCTCAGATTAGAACGAGCAAGTGAAAGCAAATCAGAAGAATAATAACAAGAATGATCAGAGGAACCAGACTGAATTGCGTCTTTAGCCCATGAATCGGCCCATTCATTGCCCATAATTCCAGAGTGACCCGGAATCCAGGCTAAAACAACTTCAAGATTCTTTCTTTCGCAATTAAACAACAATTGCTTAATTTTTAAAATTAGTGGACTATTTTTTAATTTGAATGGATTACTTATAATAGTTTGCAAACAACTTTTGCAATCAGAGAAAATTATAGTTTTTGGAATGTTATGAGCATAAACGTACGAAATAGCCTCAAGTAAGGCAACAGCCTCCCCTGAAAAAACAGAAAACAAAGGAGGGCATTTAAAACTCAAAACAACATTATATTTTGGAATCCAAACTGCTGACCCCACCCAACTATCAATTGACAGTTTAGATGCATCAGTAAAAACAGCTACCCAATCTTTCCACTTTTCTAAGATACAGTTAAAATTGTGATTGGCATTGGGCTCATCCCTAACGATACCCAAATCTAAAATAACATGAGGCGAATGAATTAAAATATCATAATTTGTTTCAAAAACAGGGTTGATAGAGGACTGAAATTGAGAATGAGAAAGATTTTTTAATTTTAAAAAACTTTTAATGATTCTAGGAGGATCTTTGTGAGTCCAAAAACGATTAGTATCGATCTGGTGCGATAATGCCTCAAGACGAGGAAGAAGAGGATGACTAGACAGGGAACAAGCTTTGAAAATAAATCGATCAGACAAATATTGTCTTCGTAGGAAAAGAGGGGGGTCTAAACATTCCACTTGCATGGTATTCTTTGGAGAAGATTTCATGGCACCCAGGATGAGACGAAGACATTTAGCTTGAATTACATCAATCTTTCTCAAAGCAATTTTACTACATGGTTCCAAAATAGTTGATCCATAATCAATTTGACTACGAATCAATGCATTATACATGAGTTTTTGGCAATAAGGGTGAGAACCCCACCCAACACCAGATAGAGCTCTGAGAACATTAATACCCTTTTCACATTTACTAATTACATAATTTAAATGTTCAATACCAGAAAGTTTATAATCAAGAATAACACCAAGAAATTTAACTGAGTCACTCATAGGAATAGACTGATCCTCATAAAAGATATCAATAGGAGGAATATTTCTCCTTCTTGTGAATACTATGACATTGCTTTTGGAAACAGAAAGACAAAGGCCATGTTCATCCAACCAAACCTTAAAATAGCATAAGGCTTCATTCAAATTAGATGAAGCTATATCAATGGACTTTGAAGCATGATACAAAACTATATCATCAGCATATTGGAGTATGTCACAAAAAGGGGACACAGCTTGATGGAGATCAAAAGTATAAATACCATATAGAAGAGGACAGAACCTTGAGGAATGCCATGCCATAGTGTTCTCGGCTGAAGAAATGAGCAACCAGAACGAATTTTAATTGTCCTGCCCATAAACATATTGCAAATAAAGTGAACAATCCTTGCAGGAATGCTCAGCTGTAGCATTTTTGCTCTGAGTACTGGAAGGAGCACACTATCATAAGCCGCAGAGATATCCAGAAAACAGCCAACGAGGTGTTCGTTCTTAGACTGACTGATACGTATGTCAGATGTTAGAATACTTAAACTGTCGGTAATGCTTTTGCCTTTGCGAAAACCAAACTGGCTATCAGCAAGAATCTTTCTATTTTCCATGAGCCACTCTAATCTGTTTTTAACAAGGTATTCTAGAAGTTTCCCTAGTGTTGATGAAAGAGCGATAGGACGATATGAACAAGCATCATTTGGGTTTTTGTTGGGCTTCAAAATTGGAATAATTATTTGAGATTTCCAAGAATCAGGAATCTCACCTGAGGTAAAAAAACTATTCAAAGTACTTAGAAGAAACTCCTGACTGAAAGAACTTAAATTCACAATAAAACAATACGGAATGCCATCCTCCCCAGGAGAAGTATTTCGTAGACCATCAAGTACATTCTTAAACTCCGAAATAGAAAAAGGTTGATCGAACCGGTTAAAAGAGGCACAAGGCGGGGATAAATTTAAACAGGATTCCTCAGGAACATAATGAGGCGCTAGCTTATCCGCAAAATCCTCGAGCCATTGAGAATAATCGTAAGAAGATAAAGGATCAGGTCTAAGAGAACCTCTGAACCGATTCATATTTTTCCACACCAGAGAAGGGGCGGTCTTCGGAGATAAACTCTCACAAAAACCTATCCATTCTTTCTTTTTCTTTTTTGATAGAAACCGTTTGGCACGAGCCGAAGCTCTCTGATATGACTCAAAATCCACAGTCCTACATGTTTCATTATACAAAAGCTCAGCATTATCTCTATTCCTAACCATAGCCGTACAATCCGAGTCCCACCATGGAGGAGAAGAGATACGAAAGTTAGGAGACTTCTTTTTGGGGATGAACAAATCAGCGGCTTCGAAAAGAATAGTAGTAGTAGAATAGCAGTTAAATCCACTACCGACTGTGGATGTTGTCCAGGATACACCCGGCGAGTAGGAGATCCATCATTGATAACACAAACATTAATATCATCAAATAAATCGATTAATAGTGAGGAAAATGAGTCAGAATGATATGAGCCCCAGGAAGTATTATGACAATTAAAGTCACCAAGAATAACTAAAGAAGGAGGGACAGAGAAAAAGATTGCGGAAAGATCCTGAATAAGATTGACATGAGGCCTAGCAATGTAAATAGAAACAAAATTGATGTTCATAATTTTAGCAGCAACTACATTAATTTCAGAAGAATGGGGAGGAAGAGGAATTTCAGAAAAAGAAAAACATCTTTTAATCAACAAAGCACATCCAGCATGTCCATCACCACGGTCGTCACGGAGACAGGAAAAGCCAGGGACCCTAAAGCGGGCACCCGGTCTAAGCCAGGTCTCCGAGACGGCCGCGACAGACACAGAATGATTGTTAATCAGATTAATAAGTTCTGGTTTTTTAGGACTAATACTTCTATTATTCCATTGAAGAAAGTGGGTTAGAGTTGGAGGAGCCATTGAGATTAGAGCATTGCTCGGCGAGTTTAATTAAATTAGGGGCAACGTCGTACGGTAAAACACCACTCCATTTGGAGATGATGTTTGTCAACAATTTAAAAAGAAGCTCAAATAAATCCTCATTCGGAGTAGCTCTTTGAGGCTCTTGAAGAGCACAACCATTAGGAAGTTGTGAGGGAATTTCTGAGATAATTTTGCTAAGGGCATGACGATCGTACCCTTCAGAAAAAGACGGTCTAGAACGTGGCGTGCTGAAAAAAGTTTTTCGATATGAAGAAGTTTTGGATGGGGTGTTAAGTTGAGTTAAGGGTGAAAAAAGGGGAGCTGACGGTTCCTGTTCTTGATTCGATTGAGGAGAAAAGAGTAATTCTTTGGTGATATCAGCATATGACCTACGAGAAGATGGGTAACGGGCAGCAGCCTCTGCATAGGGAATATTGTTTTCTGACATGACCACTTTGATTGCTTTTTGGCGGGACCATTCAGGACAACTTTTATCAATTGCAAAGTGACGGCCCGAACAAAATATGCAAGTAGCTTGTCCGGCAGTCACCATACAATCCTTACCAGGGTGTTTTTTAGCACATCTGTAGCAGCGAGCATCAGACCTGCATTGAGATTCAACATGCCCGTAACGTAAACACCTGTAACACTGGATAGTTGGAAGTTGGTAAATTTGAACCACTAAGGAAGTGTAAAAGGCAAATATCCTCTTAGGGAGAACTTGTCCTTCAAAGGTCAGAACAACAGATTGAGTAGGTATCCAAGATGGCGAACCATCCTTATCTATTACTTTTCTTTGAAGACGACGAGCTTTCAAGATTTTTCCAGGACCTTCGTTTCGATCAGTAGCTTCAACGAACTCTTCCATTGACCAATCAATGGGAACACCACGAACCAAGCCCAATCTAAAAACATTGTACGAGGGAATTGAAACAATTAACTTATGCCCATTCAAAAATGGACTAGAGATGAATTTGTTTGCATCATTGGCCGATTTAAACTCGACAGATACTCTGTTTCGTCCCAAGGATTTAATTCCATCTCTGACAACATTTTGCACGCTGTTTTTAAAAAGAATGAGTCCAACCTTAATAGGGCGAAGAGAAAGACCTGAGATTATCGCATCATCACGGCCTAGGTGCACTATAAACGGCCCCTTGTCCTCGACACCGTAAGCACGGGGTGAGCTTTCTAAAGATGGGTGTTTATATATGTCGGAGATGGATGCAGAATTATTTTCCATGCTTTCAATCCTTTTTTTGGCCAGAGATTCCTCTTGCAAGCTTAATTTTCTTTGATCATTTAAACGTTTTCTTTCATTATTAATTTCATCTATCTGCATTTTATCATACTGGTCAGAAAAAACAAAGGTATCACCAGTACCACCGGGATAGGGCGGTTTTTCCTTCTCTTTCCCAGCCATTATAAAAGGAATTAAATTAACCACTTACCAGAGGTTATTTTCACCAACACCACACTAATAATAACATAAATAAATAGGAAATGACAGAAATACAGGATATAACCTAAAAACTCGAACAACTCACTCCGGCAGTCAACTTGACAATATATATTTGAGTTGCTATCAAAATAGCTTGTTGCCAATTCTGTCAACGTAATACCGTTTTTTTCTATTAGTTTAGTATTAAGTAGTATTATTTCCAATATTTATTTTATAGATAATTTAAATGAAGGTGACAATCCAAAAATTTATAAATTAGTGCAAATTTTTTTTTTTTTTTTTTTACACCAGGTATGTTTTTAATTATTGTTTTATAATTTTATTCTAGATTTAAAGGAGTTAAAGAGTGTACACATTTTATTTTGTGCTCCCAGTATAATATTTAATTATTAATATTTAAGACCTATTTTGCATATAAATAAGCTATGTACTGAGAGTGTTAATACCTGCCAGCAAATCTCTCAAGATAAAGTTCTCACTAGAATATTGCTTCACAACCTTCAACCTACTTCAAATCCACAGCACTTTTTGTTCCTTTTGCTTTACACCATGGAATCAATTAAGGACTCAATACAGGAACTGACACAACACTTTAACACTAAGATGGCTGAGTTTCAACAGAATCTGAACTCTTCCATCCCTGCAGCAAGTCCAACTTCTCATGTTGCAGCTCAATTTAGTGCCTTCAGATCCTTTGTTTTAAGTGCGTTAGAGGCCCTTCAACTTCAAGTGCAGTTACTTTCTAAGCAGCAAGATAACTTAGAAATGTTGAGCCGAAGAAAAATGTTATTGTTGCATGGTGTTCCCGAAGACAAAAATGAAGACTTAACATCCACTGGAGTAAGGATATTATCTAAACACCTTAAAATGCCTGATCTTTCCCTGGAAAATATAAGCCGCTGTCACCGGCTGGGTTTTAGTGTGTCAGATAAACCAAGGCCTGTACTTTTAAAATTCAGAAATCTCGCTCTAAAAAATAAGGTCTGGTTTAATAAAACCAATCTTAAAAACACAGGTTACACTCTGTCTGAATTTTTAACGAAGTCAAGGCATGATGCTTTTGTAAGAGCAAGACAATGCTTTGGAAAATCCAAATGCTGGACATGGGGTGGATCAGTTATTGTAGTTGGACCAGAGGGTAAGCGCCATACAGTAGTATCAATTTCGGAGCTCAACAGTCACCCCTGTATATCTGGTTCTCTGGATACCACAGTGGCTCCTGCCCCGCCACTCATGTCAGCTGAGTTGAAAGGAAAGCAATCCCAGGTAACCAGGACAAAAAGAAACATCAAGAAATGATTTTCTAGTAATTAGTTAATCATCCTTCTATTATTATTTATGCTGTGAGTCCTTTTAGCATACATATTGTTGTTAGGATTGTCACTTTTATTTTCTTAGTTCTACTTATCGCTAAGTAATTCACTTTTTGTTTACTTATATACATAATAGAAGAATAGTTTTTGCTTCGTGGTTACAACTTAAGAAATATGTCAATGACTGT
Organism: Dircenna loreta; assembly: GCA_963555665.1. Taxonomy (NCBI): domain Eukaryota; kingdom Metazoa; phylum Arthropoda; class Insecta; order Lepidoptera; family Nymphalidae; genus Dircenna; species Dircenna loreta. The sequence goes on from OY743101.1 coordinate 6,096,418, forward strand.
TTGTGTAGCAAATGACAACTGACATTAGCTGTCATCAACCTAATGCTGTCAGTGACCAATTTTAAAAAACATTCAATTTTTTATTTTTTTTTTCCTTTCCCACATATTGTCTGTTGTAATATGTTTTTTATTTAATTCTTTTGGTTTTACTTAAATTGACGTCTTTCTTTATTTTGTGATTCAATACAAGTTGTTGTTTGTTGTACTTTTTTCTGTTTTTTTTTTTTTAAAATTACTATAATCTACTATCTATTGTCATAAAGCTGGCGGGTTAGCAATTAGCATTCTACGAGATATATATATTTATTTTGTTTTTATTTATATCTTTATTTACTTATTTATTATTATTTTTTTATTTTTTTTTAAATATTTATTTATATATATTAACTTATATTTTATTATTTAAATCTTATTCAAATATATATATAACAGTTTTATTTATAAATTATATATTTACAAATAATGTCATCTGCAAATAGAGTAAGTAGTAATCAGTTTGTTTCTCGATCGTCAAGTGATGATTGTTTTAGTGATGAAAGTGTTCGCAGTACAGCCACCCATCCACTTAACGTCACTCTAAATTCTTGTTTCTCAGACTGTCTGAAAACTTTTAATGTTATCCATATTAATGCACAAAGTATCCCGGCTCATTACTCTGATATGCTTGCATCATTTGAGTCTCCGAACATTCACGCAATCTTAATTTCTGAATCGTGGCTTAAGCCATGTCTGCCGTCTATTCCTTATTCACTGCCAGGTTTTTATCTTATCCGTAATGATCGCGTCGGTAAAGGTGGTGGAGGAGTGGCTATCTATTTACGCACTCACTTACCCTTCAATATTGTAAGCTCGTCGACTCAGCCGCCTGACTGTCATGCTGCCGAACATCTATTAATTGAAGTTATATTAGGTAAATTTAAAATCCTTCTCGGTGTCTTCTACTGTCCCCCTTCTACTTTAAATTATTTTAATTCTTTTGAGAGCCTCCTAGAAAAAAATTTTCCTAATTACAACCGTTCTATTTTAATGGGAGATTTTAATACGTGTATTATTAAACAAAATTACCGCAGCAAACGATTAGTAAATGTTGCTGAAGCCTCTAACTTGCAAATTCTACCCCTTAGTGCAACACACTTTTTTCCTGGCAGTGTCCCTTCTTCTCTTGACCTTATTATGGTATCCTCACCAAGTTCAGTTTTTAAGCACGGTCAGTACTCGGCTGATGCGTTTTCCTATCATGATTTGATTTATCTCTCCTATAATATCCGTCCTCCTAAATTTAAAGCTAGTGTAGTTTTGCAACGTAGTTTTGGAGGAATTGATAAGAACCGACTCTGTGAAGATGCTAGCCAGTTGGATTGGTCTCCTGTCATAGACTCTGACTCCATTGATGTTAAGGTTGAAATATTTAATAATTTATTGACCCAACTTTACGACAGACATGCCCCTGTACGACCAATAAAAATTAAACACCTTCCTGCACCTTGGTTAACTAATGAATTGAAGACTTTAATGGAAAAGAAAAATAAAGCAAAATACAAATTTAAAATGAATAACTCTGACTCTAACCGCTATAAATACCGTGAAGCTCGAAATCGCTGCAATACATCGTGTAGAGATTCCCGCCGACGCCACATTCATAAATCCGTTAAAAATGGCAATACATTAAAAACATGGAAATTCCTCGAATCGTTAGGAGTTGGTAAACCTCCAAGTACTTCTGTCAATGTTGACATCGAATCCCTCAATAAACATTTTACTTCTTCAGAAAATATAGACGATGCTGATAAGAAACGCATTCTTAATTATCTCTCATCCCTCCCAACTCCAGATTCTATGCATTTTTATTTTTCTCCTATCGCTGAATGTGATGTTAAGAAGGCCGTTCTATCCATTTCTTCGAATGCTGTTGGTGCTGACGGTGTAAGCCGTAATATGATTATACCTATCCTAGATGCTATTATTCCTGTACTATGTCACATCCTTAACCAATCCATAACCACTGGTAAATTTCCTGATGCTTGGAAAAATGCTCAAATTATTCCTATACCAAAAAAGTCCAAACCTTTAAGTATTAGTGATTTCCGCCCTATCTCCATTTTGCCTTTCCTTTCAAAAATCCTAGAAAAAATAGTTTATGAGCAGTTGAGTTTGTTCATCAATAAGCATCAACTTTTAAGTCACTTACAGTCCGGATTCCGTCCCGGTCATAGTACGGTTACAGCATTAGTTAAGATCACCGACGATATTCGGGCAGCAATGGACAATACACAGCTCACAGTGTTGACACTCCTAGATTTCAGCAATGCATTCAACACTGTTGACTATGACATTTTGCTGAGTCTGTTACGTACTCTTAACATATCTCCATCAGTGATAGATTGGTTTCAGAGTTACCTCAATGGCCGGCGACAGCGCATTCGGAAGGATAATAAGTCCCTCTCATCCTGGTGCAATGTCTTGGCTGGGGTACCTCAAGGTGGCGTTTTATCTCCTTTACTTTTCGCAATTTTTATTAATTCTATCACTACCTATATATCTTCTCTCTATCACTTGTATGCAGATGATATTCAAATTTACCGACACTCCAAAATTGACAACCTTAACTCGACTATATCTGACATTAATGGTGACCTGACTGAAATTTTAAAATGGAGTAGCCTCTATGGTCTAAAAATAAATCCTGCTAAATCACAGGCCATTATTATTGGCAGCCCCGGCATGATTGCGAGACTTGATAGGCAAAATGTCCCTCCAATTCTATATAATGGTACAACTATACCTTATTGTGACTCTGTTAAGAATCTTGGTGTGTACTTGGATCAGACGCTATGCTGGTCTGTGCACATTAAAGATCTTAGCAGGAAAACATTCGTCGCAATGAATTCTCTCCATCGACTGAAATATTTTCTTCCAATTCCTACCAAAATTATGTTAGCGCACTCTCTTCTTCTTTCTATTCTCGATTATGCCGATGCAAGCTTCGTTAATTTAACTGAGGACTATTTAAATAAGCTAGAGCGACTTCAAAACATAGCAATACGGTTCATTTTTGGCTTGCGCAAATATGACCACATATCTCAATTTCGTCAAAGGCTCAAGTGGCTTACCATTCGTCGTCGCCGGGATTTACATGTTCTTTCTCTTCTGTACTGTGTATTATTCCACCTAAAAACACCCTCCTATCTAATGGAAAAGTTTGAATTTCTTGGATTGAGGGATGATTTGAGATCGCCACAATTACTGATCATCAAAATGCCTGCTCACAACTCCAAATTTTATAAGCATTCTTTTACAGTAGTTGCTATTAGACTTTGGAATGCACTGCCTCTAGTTATAAGGGAATCAAGAAATTTAAAATTATTTAAAAGGTCTGTGAAAGAATACTATTTAACTAAAGACTCAGATGACTTATGTTAGAATGTGTATTATTATATGTATATAATTATTTCCGTTTTCATATTTCATATTTCCTATTTCCCTTTCTTTTTTTTTTTTTAAATAAGTAATATACATAAATTACTATTTTATTGGGCGTTTATTTATAACAATTTTTTATTTTTTATTTTTATATATATAATATGGTTTAGTTTATTATAGGTATGTTTATAAATCTATGTATTAGTGTGTAGTTGTTAGTAAGTATGTTTATTATTATTGTTACTTTATGCCACCTACCTTCAATTAAGAAATTATATTTATTTTTTATTTTTTTCTCTCTCGTACTAACCCTAAGGTTGTCTGGAAGAAATCGCCTTTAGGCGATAAGACCGCCTGTTGTACCTTTAATATGTATTTATGTTTGTAACTTTTAATTTTGTGGTGTACAATAAAGAATAAATATAAATAAAAATATACTTTAATCTAGTTTATTTTTATTGTATATTCATTTTATTTATATATATATATATATATATATCTATATATATATATAAATAAGCTAATATATATATATATATATATATATATATATTTTTTTTTTTATATTATTGTAGTTTATTATAATTTTACTGTCATGTAAAGTGACGTTAACCTAAACGACGAATGTTTTCTCTCTATTTCTTCTTCCTCGGATGTGTTGAACTCTACCGACAGTTTTCAAAGTATCCATCCCTTCATTGGGCGATAGTCTCGTGTCTTATTTCTCAGATTGCCTGAAGAATTTTAATGTAGTTCATATTAACGCCCAGAGTATTCCGGCTCATTTCCCTGATATGCTCTCTACATTTGCTTCTAACAATATACACGCAATATTAATATCTGAATCTTGGCTTAAACCCTGTCTACCTTCAATAGCTTAAACCCTGTCTACCTTCAATAGCTTACACCCTGCTAGGATTTTATTTAATACGAAATGACCGCATTGGGCGAGGAGGCGGTGGAGTTGCTATTTATTTGCGTTCTCACATTCCTTTTTCTATCACAAATGCCTTACAAACTCAGTCTGCAGGTCCTGAACATCTTTTCATTGAACTTACACTTTCTCAATCCAAAGTTCTCCTTGGTGTCTATTACAGCCCTAATCTTAATATTGACTACTTTTCTTCTTTTGAAAACCTTTTGGAACAACTTTGTCCTTCTTATACCCATACAATTATAATGGGTGACTTTAATACTTGTTTAATTAAAAACAACCATAGGTCCGCACGCCTTAAATCTATCGCCAATGCCATTTACTTGCATTTCCTCCCTTTGTCACCTACTTATCATGCCCCTAACTGTAACTCCTCCTCTTTTAGATTTGGTTTTAGTTTCCTCTTCTGATCATGTTGAAAAACATGGTCAATGTTCTGCACTGGCTTTCTTCTATCATGATCTTCTTTATCCTATAAGATTAAACCTCCTAAATTAAAACCAAAAACTGTTTTTCAGCGCAACTTTGGTAGAATGGACTTAGCTCAACTGCGTGCTGATGCTTTTAATATTGATTGGTCTGAGGTACTTACTGTACGTACTCTGGATGAGCAAGCCGTTATTTTTAATTCTCTTTAAGTAACCTCTATGACGCGCATGCTCCTATCCGATCCGTTTGTATGAGACATTTTCCTGCTCCCTGGCTAATTGATGATATAAAAAAGCTCAGCCGTTGTAGCGGCACTCGCTCGGGAGGTCGTGTTTGTGTTATTGCAGAACCGGTTATCATACCTCATTACATTTAATTACGCAATATTACACAGGTGAGTCGTGCACCGTATTACACGGTAGCACGGCTGTTTTTACTATGGCTGATAATAATGCTAGTGAGTTATTGGAATGTCGATCTCCCCTGCTTCAAAAGATTGTAGTACGTCCTGTGAATGATGCAGATATGTATGACGTAGATATTCGTTATGAAAGTGAGGAGGAGCTGATAAGAGCGGAGAAAAGACAACGTGAGTGTTGTAGTAGTGATGTCGAAAAGGCTTGGTCAGAAGTTAAAGGAAAAAAAAAGAAAAAAAGTACTAGTTTACATTCTTCAAAAACGGACAAAATTGAGGTTTACATTTCTTCAAAGGATCGTCTTCCTAAGCAATTTGCCTTCGCGCGTCTTTTAAAAGAAAATAACATTACAAATATTTGTCAGGTTAAATATTTAAGCCCGTTTAAAATTCGTCTGGAATTTGAGAATGAGTCCTTTATGAAAAACCTTTTTCAATGTGAGAATCTTATAAAGAAAAGATGGAGATTCCAGGAAGCCAAGGAACTGTCTGTCTGTTATGGAATTATTAAAAATGTTGACCTTGACCTCTCAGATAATGAAATCCTTGAAAATCTATCGTTTCACCCTCCGGCAAAACTGTTATCATTGATGCGTTTAAATCGTCGTAACAAAGATGAAGGAGGTTGGTGCCCCAGTGAAACAATTAGGCTTTGTTTTAGTGGTAATAGTTTACCGTCATTTGTTCGTGTTTGTGATATCAATATTAAAATTCTAGAGTATATACATCAAGTTTCGCAATGTTCAAAGTGTTGGAAATTTGGCCATATTCGTAAAATGTGTCCTGGAAAAAATATAATTTGCCCTAAGTGTGGTGGTCATCATGAAAATTGTGAGACCGAGACATTTTCTTGTGTCAATTGTGGTGGTGATCATATATCGTTAAGTAAGTCTTTTCCAAAGTATAAAAAAGAGTGGAAGCTCAGAGAGATAATGGCTGAATTGAAATGTACCTATAGAAAGGCTTTGGAATATTTTAATGATTCTGAAAATTTTGTTCTCCCTCAATTACAGTCGTTAAATAATAACCAAGACCAATTTTCCTTGCTGAAAGGTGACGGTATTTTAAAAAAAACACCTTCAGATAGTCGTCTTCGTGGAACTTACGCTGAAGTGGTACAAGCTGATTCCATTTCCCATAAAGTGGGTTTCTCCAAATCTACGCATCAGTCTCTTAGAGCGGGGTTCAAAGAAGAAAAATCAACCACTTGAAGATAAGTGGAGCTTTACTGACAATGTAAACAATGAAAACGATCATATGAAGGATGAAGTGAATCAAAAGGATCCACCCCCTTTTAGTGAACTGTGTTCCTGTTTGAAAGAGGTTATTTTTCTTCGAAGTTCCAGTGTTTCATCGAAAATAAATTCTGTGATTCAGTTGTGTCTTGAGTGGTTGATGCAAGTTTCGGTTAGTTATATCTCAGAGTGGTCATGGATTAAAAAAGTATTTACCTTTATTGCTCATGGTGATGGCTAATTCATCGATTAAACTTAATGTTTTGCAATGCCCAAAGTATTAGACCTAAATTAGTTGCTTTTTCCGAAATTTTATGTCAAGAAAAGGTCCACATTGCTGCCCTTAACGAAACTTGGCTTGATCCAGGTTGTAACTTAAAAGTGGCTTGTTATGATGTTTACCATTTCGATCGAGATAACTCATACGGTGGTGTTGCTATTATTGTACATAAATCAATTCAAGCACAACGCAAAATTGTGCATTTAAAAAATAGCGGAACCGAGATTGTGTGTGTTCAGTTTTTCAATTGCTATCCTGTTAAATATGTGATTTCTGTATACTGTCCGTCTAGAATTAATTCAACACAGCAAGCATTGGATTGAACTTTTTTCATTATTTCCATCCAATACTTTAATTTTAGGTGATTTTAACGCCCATCATGTCAATTGGTCGCACAAAACTGATACCAGGGGCAATTTATTATATGACACCTTAGTGGACAGTAATTTGATTACTTTAAACAATGGTATGCATACACGTGTTCGTTTAGTGAACGATAACTTACAACAATCCTCCCCAGATATATCACTAGCGTCTTTAGATATAGCACTCCAATTTAATTGGACAGTATTGAACGAAAACTTAGGAAGTGATCATTTAATTATTAAAGTTACAACAATATGTACCTCCCCACTACCACCAATTATTAAAAGAAACTTTCGCAGAGCTAACTGGATTTCTTATACTAGTTACTTAGAAAAAAAATTCAAGAATTTTATTGTACCTAATGACCTACAGGAAGCATATAATGCGTTTATAAACACTTTAAATGCAGCAGCTGACATTTTATATACCACTCTTTAAATTTAGTCAAAATCCTTTTTCTAATTTTATTCCCAAGTCTTATTGGACAAACTGTCTTTCACGTGCGGTTGCTCGTCGTCGGTTAGCTTTGGCAATCTTTAGAAAGAATCCCACCCCTCAAAACTTGGATATTCTTAAGGAAAGAATTCATTCTTCTCAGAAACTTATTCGTCAAGCTAGTGGTACAAGCTGGCATAATTTTTGTTCTTCGGTAGATGAATCAACCACTTCCAGTGACATGTTGTATAAAATGAAATGAATGAAAGGTTATAACTCTCCAAGACGGTATGTTGATCCACAAAATGGCAAAACATTATTGAACTCTTTAACACCTGATTATACATCTCCTATGTTTCCCACAATTGTTCAGAGTAATCCATCTTTAGAATGTGAAATCTCTATTCAGGAGCTTGAAACATGTATTAAACTAAAGGATACATCTCCTGGCTGTGATGATATATCTTATTCTATGATTAAAAATATGCCCGATGTAGGTAAACGTGTTTTACTAATTTTATATAATAGTTTTCTTTTACATAGTTTTGTCCCATATCAATGGCGTGACATTTGTATTATACCTGTCGGAGTAAGCCGGTCCGGTGTTTTTAAAATTATGACGTCAGCTATACTGACGTCATTATCTATCTTCCTTGATATTTTGGTGTTCCATAATAGAAATAAACCAATACAGTAAACTCAAACTTTATTTTAAGTAAAGGAATTTTACACAGTTGTTATCCGTATGAACAGTAACAAACAAATCGACCGTTTCCCTTGCTTGTGCCTCGCTTTTAAACACAGCATAGTCGAAGGAGTAGGGCAAATATCACTAATCACTTGTTTACAAAGTTTGAAACACCTGCACGATGACTCGCCGATTTCATTAGTCGTACAATTCGTTGATGCGCCGATACGGCCATTCTGACCGGCGGTGCGAGCTCTGCACCAGCCGTGTTCTTGAAAATCCTCGGGTCATTCATTGGTCGATGCTGGGGTGTCGATGGTGGGGTTTCTTCCGCCGATACGGTCATCTGAAAGGCGGTGCATGCTCTGCACCTACCTGTTTTATAAATTTCGTACTCTGAAAGCAAATGAAATGTTTACTTTTGAGTAGGCATCTGTAAGCAACACAGCCTTTTCAAATAGTGTTAAATCAGTAGACAATGACACCTCTCGTGCACTGTCTTGTAAATATCGGAAGATTTTATGAGCACTACAAACTGTAACTCGTAATGACTAGGTTATTAGTTATTCTTTAAGGTTCTCGTAGATCTGTGGTAAGTACGTGTCTACCACGGCTCCAAAAGGCGTCCCAACGGAATCTCAGGGTTCTCTTGTGGATACATCAAGGACCCGTGGTTAGCACAAGGGTAACACGTGGTTAGCTCAGAGGTACTACTCTCCAGATTATGGTGTGTACGTGTCTAGTTAAGGTTCCACAAGGCATCCCAACGGTATCTCAGGGTTCTCTTATGGATTCATCAAGGACCCGTGGTAATAGCACAAGGGTAACACATAACTAGCTCAGAGGTACCACTCTTGTAGATACTAAGAGGTAATGTAATTAAATATTGACTCTCACAAAAATCTTTGGCCTATGATTAACAATTAACAAAAGCGCAAGATTATTCCATAAGCAAAGTTAGCAGAATTATTTGTTTTGAATATTTGCGTCAATACAATAAAGATAATAAATTAAAATGGGCTCGTAAGTGTGGGTAGCTATGATTTTTTTGTTCAGAAGATAATGAATGAATAATATTAATTGTTTGTTAATCGTTTAACAATTGTTTGTTACTTGTTTGGTAATTGTTTATTCGTTAAATTCTTGTTTTAAAATTTCTCGCCCATTAATTACTTTGTATTTTAAATAATTATTGGAAAGTATGGTAAATAAAATCTGTAAATGTTAACCGGTAACTTAAAACAAAAATATTACAACTCACCAGATAATAGCAATCACCTGCGAATACCCGCGATGTAATAGTTGTCGATATGTACCAGGTATGGCATTGCCTCCGCTGCTAGGGACCACATGGCCCGAAGTCGCACCGCCTACGCCTCCGTTGATACGACGACCACTCCAGGGAACATGCCCGCTTTCGCCACAACAAACAAACGGAAACAAACCTCTTGTTTGATTGTCTCGCGAACGTCACCGTCAAAGATAGCTTTATCGTTTTCTCAAGATAAAGCCAATTTATTCGCCATCACTTGACGCGGCAATTTCTTCTACTTTGTCATCAATTGCCTCATAAAGCGAGTAGTTTAAGCTTCCAAATATTCATCATTCTTCGGTTTGCCATTAATAACGCCAAAGCACTAAAAAAAGAACAATTTATTAAATTATTTTCGTCATACCCACATGTAAGATTTGTAAAAGTCGTGATGAGTCGCCGCCTTTGAGTGCCTCACTAGGAGCTTATTCAAGCTCAAACAACTTTATATGCTTCAGCTGTATTTCAAATATAGTGAGCCAATGAGCTTCAGATCCCACTTCTGATGTCGGAGTAAGCCAGTCCGGTGTTTTTAAAATTATGACGTCAGCTATACTGACGTCATTATCTATCTTCCTTGATATTTTGGTGTTCCATAATAGAAATAAACCAATACAGTAAACTCAAACTTTATTTTAAGTAAAGGAATTTTACACAGTTGTTATCCGTATGAACAGTAACAAACGAATCGACCGTTTCCCTTCCTTGTGCCTCGCTTTTAAACACAGCATAGTCGAAGAAGTAGGGCAAATATCACTAATCACTTGTTTACATAGTTTGAAACACCTGCACGATGACTCGACGATTTCATTAGTCGTACAATTCGTTGTTGCGCCGATATACCTATACCCAAACCCGCTAATGATTATTCATCCCTCAGACCCATATCTCTAATATCCTGTGTTTATAAAATTTTTCACAATATTTTATGCAGGAGATTAGAATGGTTTTTCGAAAATAATAACACCTTTTCTTCATACATGGTTGGTTTTCGCAAGGGTAGATCATGTCTTGAAAGCTTAAGATGTCTTGTCTCTGTGATTCAGATTGGATTTTCCAAGGATAAATCTACTATTGGTTGCTTTTTGGATATTGATAGTGCTTACAATAATGTTAATAATATTTCCTTGATACGGAGTTTAGATAATCTTCACGTAGGGTCACTAATTTGTAAATATTTATGGAATTTTCTTCATGAAAGAGTGCTTAAAATAAAAATTGGTAACAAATTTTTTTTGTTATTTAACATTATTATCTCAGAAATATGTCTTAAATTGCAAAATAGTGTGCATATCTCCCAGTATGCAGACGATTTTTTTTTTTTTTTTTTTTTTTTACACCTATACTAAGTTGACGCTTGACTACATTCCACCTGAAGGGAAGTGGAAATGTAGTCGTAGGTGGTAAAGCGCATCAACTTAGTAAAAGCCTATTCACTCTTGCCTTGAAGACACCCACATTGTACTTGGACGGAAATACCGACGCAGGCAAGCTGTTCCACTCCTTTGCTGTCCGATTTAAAAAAGATGAAGCGTAGCGCTTCGTTCGGACATGCGGCGCGTCTACTACAAAAGGATGGATGCTCGCCGTGCGTCGGAACGTCCGGTGATGGAAGGGGGATGGGGGAATTAGTTCATGTAATTCCTTCGCACACTCACCAAAATGTATCCTATAGAATACTGAAAGGCTAGCAACTCTACGTCTATGTTCGAGGCTATGAAGATTGGCTTCCACCAGTTCAGGGTCGCCAATTAGCCTCTTTGCACGCCTCTCAATTGAGTCCAGAGCTGCAAGGTGACATTTTGCGGCACCAGCCACTATATGGCCGCAGTACTCCACACACGACCGGATTTGTGCTTTATATAGTACTAGCAATTGTCCCGGTGTGAAGTAGTGTCGGACCCTCGCAAGAACGCCAAGCTTGCTGGCGGCTGCTCTTGCTCTAGACTCAATGAACCGACCAAAGTTGAGGTTCGAGGAAATCTCTATCCCTAGCAACTGAAGTCGGTCACTGTATTCCAAAGATACATTCCGGAAAGTAGGAGCCAAGGTGAAAGGGCTCCTTTTAGCAGTGAATAAACACGTCTGCGTTTTGGTGGCGTTGAATTTAACAAGGTTGGCATTGCCCCATAGGGAGACCGCCTCTAGCATGTCATTCAAACGCTGCACCATGGCTTCTCTTTCAGCCTGTACTTGATCTCTACTGGCCCGCGTACTCGGCAGGTATCTTTCCACCACTGTGCTGTCGTCTGCATACCCATAGATACCGGGTTTGAGCAGATCGTTAATATGCGGCAAGAAGAGAGTTGCAGAAAGAACGGACCCCTGAGGAACTCCAGCATTTATTGTTAAGGGCTCCGATGAGCACCCGTCAACAACTACTCGGATAGTTCTTAGATTCAGGAAGTCCGTTACCCAGCCGATCAGACCAGGAGATATACCGTACGCTGAAAGCTTGCTTAAAAGGGTCGCATGCCAGACCCTGTCAAATGTCTTCGAGACGTCTAGAGAGACGGCGACCGCTTCTCCATTCTGCTCTAAGGCCTCGCCTAAAACGTGTGTAGCATAAACTAGAAGGTCCCCAGTGGACCTATTTCGGCGAAACCCGTACTGTCGGTCACTGAGGGGATCGTTACCTTCTAGGTATGCTAAAAGGCGCGAGTTCAATACACGCTCCATAATCTTGCAGAGTATGGAGGTGATTGAAATCGGTCTGTAATTGGCAGGATCGGCACGGCTACCTTTTTTGGGCACTGGCTGCACGTTAGCAAGCTTCCAGGATTTCGGCTCTATTCCAGTCCTGAAAGAGAGACGATATAGACGTGTTAATACAGGAGACAACTCAGCTGCACATGTTTTGAGCAGAATGGCTGGTATACCATCCGGACCACTGGCTTTATTCACATCTAGACGACACAATGCTTTCCATACCTCTTTGTTAGTGATGCGGCGGATTTCAGGCATAGAAATTCCGCAGTGAGGAAGATGTGCAAGGGTAGCATTGCCAGTGTCTAGAAGAGAATTATTAGCGAAAAGAGAAGCAAATAAATTTGCTTTCTCTTTCGCTCCCTGAGCCAGAGATCCATCTGGTTTCAGCAGAGGTGGCAGTGAGGTTCGGCAGAAATTCGACTCGATCGCTTTGGCAAGGGACAAGAAAGCTCTACTGCCTGATGGCAGGACTGAAAGCTTTTCGCCAACCTTAGCGATACGACCGAGACGAACCCTACTTAATGCCTTTTTATAGGACTTAGCAGCTTGGTTAAAGGCTCTCTTCTTGGAACTCACATCCGGAGCATTGCGGTTTCGAGCATCAACCCAAGTAACATATGGTAAATGTTTTTGCTTTACAGCATGTCCACATTCGGCATTGAACCATGGGCGAGCTTTGCCACCGATAGGTACATCAGCAAAAGGAATGAAATACTCCATTGTCTGATGTACCACATCAGTTATAGCATCCGCGCAACTCGACGGATCCTCAGAAGAAAAGCAAACCTGCCGCCAAGGATAAGATGCAAAGAAGTGCCGCATCTCATCCCAATCTGCTGCCTTGTATTTCCAAATTCGCCTAACACCATGGAAGTCTAAGTCCGGCTGGGAATAAGTTAATACAGATTTCACTAGACAGTGATCGGAGGTTCCCAAGGGGGTGGAAACCTCTACACGATACCTGTCTGGATCAGTTGTCAGCAGAAGGTCCAGGCAGTTGGCTGTATGTGACTCCACATCAGGCACCCTTGTCGCTTGCCTCACCAGCTGAAAGAGGTCCAAGGACAACGCAAAGTTCCGCGCCTCTCTTCCAGCCTGGTCTGTCCTCTGGTACGGGAACAGCCAGTCCTGATGACAGGCATTAAAGTCCCCCAGAAAGACGAGCTGCGCTGAAGGGTACCGATGCAGAGCCATATCAGCAGCCTCACTGAGATACTCAAATAATCTGGTCGTCTCCTGATCACCGCTGTGCGAACGGTAAACACAGGAATACAGGATTTTTTCGTTTCCTGTGTCTACCAAAACCCATAGGGAAGAAAAAGTGGGATCTTCAAGGTGACGAAGGCGCTGGATACAGAGGTCGTTCCGCGTGTACACACAAACCCCGGCACGTGAGCGGAAATTGTGCACTAACGTGTACCCAGGGTAAGCAAGGTACGCAGTGCTCAAAGGACATTGTATCTGCGTCACCGTCAGAAACAGTAAGTGCGGCTGCTCTGTCTCTAGATGGTGATGGACAGCTTCGAGATTTGAGTGCAATCCTCGAATATTAGCGAGGTGCACTAGGAGTGAGGAGGAGTGCAACCGCTGAGTAACCTTACTTTTCTTTTTCTTACTTTTCATAAAAAAAATAAATGGAGTGAATAGGATAGGAAATGGCAGTTGAACGAGGCGCTACGTATCGAACCCGACGTCGAAATTGATGTTGCTGTGCCAATGGGAGGCTAGTCTGGAGACTGCGGGGACGCCCGAACCGCCCCAGGGATCGCGTCGCGATCGAGTATGTCGGACTCAGTTGCCCACTACCGACTAAAAACCTTCCTCTGGAATCACCTTTTATCCCTCCCACGGAACCGCCGCTAGGCATTACTTCGCGAGAGGGAGGTTTTAGTTCATGCTCTTTCTTCTATGTTTGGAATCAGTTCTTCCTATCATCTATTTTTATTCTTATTTTGTGCTCGGGTTCTTTCTATGCTACGTAGCTCTTGTAAGACCTGAGTTGCAAATATGCTTATAGCTTCCCAGGCTTCCTCCGTAGACAGCAACTGTTTTACTAAGGTCTATGGTAGTATATGGTGTTTGAGGGTAGTTTCTAGTGCGTCACGTTGCACGTTAAATTGGGACACGCAAAAAATACGTGTTCTGCATCTTCAGTAACTCCAGCGCAGGACGGGCACTCCGGTGAATCATCGTGTTTGAAGCGATATAGGTAAGCCCGGAAGCAACCATGTCCTGAGAGCATTTGTATGAGATAATAGTTAACCTCGCCATGTTCTCGTCTTACCCATTGTTCCAATTTTGGTATAAGGGGATATGTCCATCTGCCTTTCGTCGAGACATCCCAAGTTACTTGCCATCGTCGAATACTATTTTGACCCTCTTCCATTCTCAGCTTCTCCGAACTTAACGGTGTGGATTTTTTCCGGCGATAAAGGGCTTGCCGTTCTCTAGCTAGTAAGTCTAGGGGCAGCATCCCGGCGATTACACACACAGCATCCTCTGACACAGTGCGGAACGCGCTGGTGACTCTCAAGGCACTCCTACGATACGTAGGTAAAATTTTTCTTCGTGACACCTGCAGTTTCAGTGTATCAGCCCATATAGGTATGCCGTGTGTAATCACAGATGTAATGACTGATGCTAGTAGTACCCTTCTTTTTTGTTTTGGGCCTCCTATGTTTGGCATTAGGCGTGAGAGAGTTGCTCCCACTGCAGCTGCTTTAGCCCTCACATGCTCGGTCTGTTGCTTAAATGAAAGCCGGGCATCCATCATTACTCCTAGATATCGGAGGAAGGGTTGAGTTGTGATCTCGTGCTCTCCCATCCTAAGGGTGATATGTTCGACGTTTTTTCGACTGGTGATGAGAACTGCTTCAGTCTTGTGTGCTGCTAAATGTAATTTTGCCGCTTTCATCCACTGGCTAATTCTCTCATAGGTGATGTCAAGGGCTAGATTTATTTTTTCCAGGTATTTTGCAACAATTACAACAGCCACATCATCAGCATAAGCTACGATCGTAGCTTCCTGTGGTAATGCCAACTTAAGGAGGCCATCATACATAATATTCCACAACAAAGGTCCCAGGACTGAGCCTTGTGGTACACCTCCAGTGATGCGATATTGCGTCGCGCCCGTCTCAGTGTCATATTTTAGTAGCCTTTCGCTAAAATAGCTGGTTACGATGTTTCGTAAGTATACTGGTACGTTCATATCAGTAAGGGCCCGCATGATATAGTCCCAACTAGCAGAGTTAAAAGCGTTCCTAACGTCTAGCGTCACCACCAAGCAGTATTTCTTAGAGCCTCCTTTCCACCTAGTACCCGCAATTGCAGTTTTGGCGGTATTGACTACTAATTCAATGGCATCTAGCGTAGATCAGCCTTTTCTGAAGCCGTATTGGTTATTGGAGAGCAAAAGTTCTAGTGCTGCTTCGACTCTCGTGTGTATTATGCGTTCTAATATTTTACCCGCTGTGTCTAGCATGCAGAGAGGCCGGTAGGAAATTGGGTCTTCGGGTGGTTTTTTACCTTTAGCTATTAGTACAAGTCTCTGTTTCTTCCACTGTACTGAGAAAGTGCCCTCCCGTAAACATGAGTTGTACACCTCTAGGAACAGAGTAGGACTTTCTTTAATAGCTGCTTTTAAGGCTATATTTGGAATCCCATCCAAGCCGGGGGCTTTAGAATTGCCTTTTCTGTTGTAGGCTTCCAGTAGTTGAGCTTCTGTGATCGGCGGAATGGCTTCGTTTATGCACTGATCCCTCGGGTAGTCAAGTGTGACTTGCTGGAGGAACAGTGTGCTTACTATTCTCTCTAATAGTTGAGGACATGTAGGTCGAGTCATTGGTTGGTATTTCAGGTGCTCCATTACCAACTTATAGGGCCTACCCCACGGGTCTTTCTCTACCTCTTCTATCAGTTCCCGCCAGCACTTTTTCTTGCTAATCTTTATGGTCTTATTTAGTCTTAATCGCGCTCTTTTATAATTTGCTACCAGTTCTTCGTAGTTAGGCTTACTTTTCCCTCGTTGTGAAGTCCTTCTTGTTTTAAGGCATTCTTTACGAAGAGCAGCAATATGGTCGTTCCACCAGTAGACCGGTAAAAGCTTGTTAGTGCCATGTTTTCGGGGCAAACAAGCGTCGCAGGCCTTCATTATTCTTTTCATTAAGTCGCTTGCTTGTTCCTCAGCCTTTCCTTCTCGAATCGGATACCTATCCAAGGCAATTTTAAAGGCATCGTGGTCAAAATGGCGAATATTCCAGCCTTTTGTATTTGTTTTGTTTTGTGCCCTTCTGTTATGTCGACTCACAGATATATCCCACAGTATTGCACAGTGGTCACTGGCCGTATAGATGTCTGTTACTTTCCATGAGTAATTATTTTTGGCAAGGCTGCTACTGACAAACGTAAGGTCTATGATAGAGCTTGACTCATGTTTGACAAATGTTGGTTTGTTGCCATTGTTAAGCAGGACCACGTCTATTGTAGTCATGGCTTCCAGTAGTGCTTCACCCCGGGCATTGGTCTCTATGCTGCCCCAATCAATCGCCCAGGCATTGAAATCCCCAGCAATTGCCACGGGAGGGTGCTGCTTTGCGTCTTCAGTTAGTCGGTTCAAGAAGTTTATGAAGTCATTGAGGGTAAGGCTGGGTGGAGCGTAACAACTGTAGTAATAGACTCCATCCAGTTTCACAGCCACAAAGCCTGCCTCTGTGCTATTAACCACACTTTGAAAAGGATACCGGCCGCAGGATCAGATCACAGCTTTGCCTGTGCTATCCGTTTCCCATGGTTGGGTGGCGAGGTTCCTAAACGGCTCAGATATCAGTGCCACGTCTATTCTTAATTCACGCACGGTCTGCATGAGCAAATCTTGAGCTACTTCACAATGATTAAGGTTCACTTGGATTATTTTAACCATTGTTACTTAGTATTCTTCTTTTTAATGCTTCTCTGAACACCGGACATCTCCTACTTCCAGCTATATGAGCATTGTCTATATCTCCTTTTTCAGGGCAGAGTGCATTAGCCTCTTCAGAGGCATTTAGCCTCTTTTTTACAAGTGGCAACTTTGTGTCCTAGTTCTCCACATTTTATGCAAAGATTACTCCTATCAGCAATGCTTTTGCACCTAGGAGCAATATGTCCATAATGCCAACATTTATAGCATTTGGTTGGGTTTTCATTGCGACATCCTCATCTATTTCTGTATCCTTCGCTGTCGTCTCAGAATAAGTTCTGAGGAGGGACGGCGAGGTTTGAACTTCTACCACGGTGGTTGTAGGCTTTTGTTCGTTGAGTTCTACTAATATTCTCTTGAACAAGCTACCAAGCGCAGCTACGTGTTTTCGGATTTCTCAGTGAACATTCATTTTACCCTTTATGAACTCGGCAAGGGTAATAATGGATAGTTCATGGCGCTCTAGCGCCTTCTTTAACTCTTTCTTATCATCGTTTTTTATAAGTTTAGTGTAATCTGTATTCATGTTGTTCCCACGAAAACCTAGGGAATAATCAGTCCACAACGGCAGAGCCCCGGTTGCCGAAGTAAGGCCACTAATTACGCCTGAGGTGGGACCTGGTACCTCAGGGAAGCGCTCGTGACGACAATACCCTGTCGCCTTCCAGTCCTGGACACGCTAGACCACTGACATCAGGTTGTGTTTGGTCCACGGGGGCTATTTTATTTCACCCCTACCCTATTTGCGGATGCGATTCTCGGGCATTCCCCTATCCGCGACCTGGGGACGCGCTACGTAGCAGTACACCTCTGCCCGTGGTGTGTGTGAGTGTCTGTGTGCGTGTGTGTGTGAGTGTCTGTGTGCGTGTGTGTGTGAGTGTCTGTGTGCGTGTGTGTGTGAGTGTCTGTGTGCGTATGTGTGTGAGTGTCTGTGTGCGTGTGTGTGTGAGTGTCTGTGTGCGTGTGTGTGTGAGTGGCTGTGTGAGTTTCTGTGTGAGTGTCTGTGTGCGTGCGTGCGTGCGTGCGTGCCTGTGTGTGTGTGTGTGTATAATTATTGAGTATTGCATAGAATGTACTAAATTGTATAGAGAAACAATAGCCTAGCTTCCCCTCGTCGCTGGTATACCGCGTATACGTCTCCAGCAATTGCCTACCTATGAATTAATAATAATAATGGTCGACGCGAAGCTTAACCAGTTATCTGTCAATAAAGAAAATTTTAGGTGTCAAAAGTCGTCCAACGGACACGTTTTTGAAATTATGTTAAAGTATATAACTTCGACGTAAATGACGAATAGTTTAATAAATAGGTATCTAAAGATTTTGAATGTCAAGGTGGGCTCTATAAAACACGCTAATTAAAAATGTTTCCCTAAAAATTTACTTCGTTACCTTAGTTATCAATATAGGGCGGGTGGGAGGTCACTGTCGGGGCCGTTTTTCGCGAATAACTCGGCGAGGGCTGAAGCTAACCAGACGTTCGAGGTGTCAAAATGTGCATCTCGTTAAGATCTATCTGACGAGATAGAATCAGAATAGAAAAAAATGAAAATGGGGATTTTCCGAAAGGAAATTTGAAATTTTGCTGCTTAAACTATAATATCACCCTAAGGGATGAACCGGTGTCAAAAAAATTGTAATGATATAGTCGAAATGAAAACAAGAAATTTTTTAAATGAAATAAAACAAAATGGCGTCAGATAAATTAATACGCTTCCAGAGCGAGTCTCCTATAGTCAAGGAAGATGTGGTGCCGCGAAAGAGATAATAATACTAGAAAAAACAATGCCTTAGCGTCTATTCGCGTAGTTTTAAGAACCGCGGGCTTGGGGTTGACCCTCGGGGGTTTAGCCCAGGCGTTGGCGGGTGCCTTAGGCGCCTGGCTATGTGGGCTAGAGGAGGAGTCCACAGAATTTGAAGCGGTCTGTTTCCTCACCGCTGGGTCCAGCGTGATGACCCTTCTACCCGCACATGACACAGCTGGGGGATCATCCGGGATCGGTTCTTTGCGCGAACAGTGGGCTGTTGCGTGGTGTTCCAGACACATAACACACCGAGGACGCGCGTGACAGAAACGTTGGGAGTGCCGATAAAGCTGGCAGCGATGACACTGCCCTGGCAATCCGCGACCGCGCAGACTTTCTACCCCGAGGCCGGTGAATTGGTGATGATGGCCTTAATGTTAAATACTTTTTATCCTTCGGGGGAGTGCTCGAGATGGACGAGCACTAGTTTGAGAGGGACCCTATTGGTCGGTCGGTACATACGGTGTACCGACAGAACTGGGAGATCTTGAGAATTAAGGTCTTCGAAGATCTCTGCGGCGGCCATATTGACCGGGAGCCCCCGGATGATTACCGTGAGGCAGCGCTGATCCTCAAGGGCGAGGGTATTGTAGTCGAGACCACGATCACGCAGGAGTTTAGTCAGACAACGGTGGTCCGACGAAGTCGCGGTGTGGATACGTATCCCTTGATACATGTTCCTCGCAGACGTGAAGTGGAGCTTGTTTTCCGCCATAAGGGTGGAGATCAGGCCCGTCCCGTATAAATAACGGCGTCGGGCGGGCTGACGTGGAGCTGAAGGCGCCCCTGATGTCGCACCGAACGACGGTGGTGCGGACGCGGGCGCAGGCGATTCGCGAACGCGTTTCGGGCCCGGGCCCGAAGAGCGGGATGGTGACGGCGGACTAACGGGCCCGGTGGCCCGTTTAGTCGAAATAGTAGGTGAGGGGGCCTTCGATGCCTTCCTCTTAGCAGACTTGGACTGCACGGTCGTAAAACCGCCGTCCTTCTCTCCGTCCGAGGTCGGTGAGGAATTGCCCGACTCTGACTGCGATTCCGTCCCCTCGTGAGAGGAAGCGGCCTCGACGTCCATGTTGGACTCCTCACCCCTACTCCTAACGCACAATGTGGAGGCCCGGCTCGATGTACCTAACAGATACGACGAATACGCTAGGAAGCTGGGGACTTTGCTTTTGGACGAAGCCAAAAAGGTCGCCTCTGTTAATCTTATCGAGGTCCATGATGGATCCCGAAGGATTATCGATCCTCCCTGTGGGAACAGGGAGGTGGGTACCTAGGTGAGGCCGTAACGTAACGCTACTAGACGACGGCTTGGACTTAGAATTGGCCCTAACTGGGGCGACTCCGAACTGGTTGGACCCCTAAGGTGCCGCAGGGCGTCGAAGCGCAGGCACGGAGATTTTCTTTCTTCGTACGGAGGTCTTCTTTCTTCTATCTACACTTTTCACTGACATCGTGTAGCACATCACAGGTGAGGTAGCACAACACAGGTGGTGGATCGGAGGGCGTGATAACGCACTGAGATAGGAGAGCAGAGCCAGACAAGTGTCCAGCTAGGCTGTCCAAGACGGAATGAATTTAAAAAGTAATGTTGTCCTTGATATATATGCACACCCCATCGCCACTCTTTTTTAAGACGGTCATTTCGTAGCATAGTGAAGTTGGGTAGACGGTAAAGTGAGGAAGAGAGAGATGGTTTGAGCCACGATTCAGAAACAAGGATGCAGTCGACTTGCACGTTACTAAATGTTTGCTTTGAGCGTTTATGTGGACAATGTAAAAGCTATTACATATACTAGGAAAGATAGATTTAAGTCTACAATCGATTGAAATAAAATCATTATCTGACGAAGGGTTACTAGTAGTGCTCCTGTAGCCAACATAGGAAGGAGAAGATACACAAATATTATTAAGATTAAAACTTGAATCAGACATAATAAAATATTAAATAAATAAATAAGTATAATAATGTAAGAAATATATATTAATAATCCTATAAAATAAAGCAAAATATATAACTATTCATATTCACTGGCGTAGTGGGTAAGCATCTTTACAAACGGATTAAAGAGACGAGACGAAGCTTCTTAGCATTCCATGGATTCACCGTGCGGGTGCCGGGCCCATCGCGTTGCAGGGAGAGGAGTGCAAACAGCCCCTGGGACTTGCGACCCAAGTGTAGGTTTAAGGGGCCCCTTTAAAATGCGCATTCACGCTCACCATCAACTGGTTGCGCTCCTCTCCCTACCTAACCAAATTTGGAATGAACCTACCAATGCCGCCTTTGAAGTACGTTCTAGAAATGTACTGATGATAGTTCTAGAGAGGCCAAGATCTTTAAGTAGGTTATGGAGAGATTTCGCTGTTATACCTCTCGCTCCCACTTCTACCGCGTACAAATGAACTATATACCTATTCCTGGTCAGCTCGTTGGTCAGTTCGTAATACTTGTTTACTTTAATTGTGTGATCTTTGGGGATGTTAGTTTCCCACGGAACAGTACGCTCCACAAGTATTACGCGCTTTAACTGTCTAGAGTACAGGAATATGTCCGGTCTGAATGACGAGACAACAATATCCTCAGGAATTCTATACTGTCTCTCATACGTATCCATCATTATAGTCCAATCGCGAGCCGCCTCCAAGATAGAGTGAGGCTTTTGTTTTGTTTTTTTAGACGAGCCTTCTTTAATGAACTCTATGAATGTTTTGGTGGTTGTTATACCCTTTTGCGCTCTAGCTACTGAAAGACTAACCGCTTCACGTATGATTTCCAATACTTTATCATGGCGCCGCGAGTATTGACCTTTTTCCAATAGCACCCTACACCCTACCAACAAGTGTTTAGCCGTTCCTACCGCCTCCCCACAGATATTGCAAGACTTTTCGGTAGCTTTACCCCATCTTACTAAATTACTTTGATCTGGGAGAGTCATTTGGAATGCATTTAGATAGAATTTTAATAAGGCTGGAGACCACTCATGAAGTAAGGTGCGCCACCTCAATGCTAATGGAATACAAAAGTCGCCTATGGTCACCCACTCATTTTGAATTTCTAGATTCATCGCGTGCACTCGATACTGATCGTTTTCATCTTGCCGAATAAAGGATTTTGTTAAGTCTATATCTCGAACTTTCCCGCTATTATAAGAAAATTAATACAGAAACATTGCAATAGATTGGTGCAGTTTTTAAACGCTTGTAGTACGAAATCCGGCTGCATACCTGCAGATCCTTGCAGCCGGATCTTAGACTATTATTGTTATATTATATTACTTATGGAAAAAATATGAGTGACATTTTTCAAAATGACATTTAATTGAAATTATATAAATTACTTTTTACATTATATAAACATATTGAATAGATTTAAAGACAAGAAGTGAAATGATCAAGAAGACAAAAATAATATTAAGAATTGGAATATAACTGCAAACCAGGCACAGATATAGAATATAAATCACATGTTTAAGAAATACCAGACTTCAGAACAGAAACAAAATGCTAAAATAGCATGATTATTAAAGAAAATGTTAAGAATTATGAAATCACTTAGTTACAAGTTCAGCAACGCGTCGAGGTCTTGTTGATCTTTGGTCCTGAGTATTTTGAAGTGTAGGGAAGGCTTTCATTAATACATGCAGCTCACTCATAGTTTCAACTCTCGCCCGGCTTTTATCTGGCAGAACAACAATGATAACACCGTCTGACGTCCAGAAGTTCTTAATACCAAAATGCCTTCTTGCTTCAACACAGACCACTTGTCTGGGTATTGTTAAGAACTCTGATATTGTGTCACCAGAGCCTTTAAAGGCAGTCTTAGCATTCCAAACGACGGATCTCTGCTTCAAGGTTGTAAAGCGCACTAATATCGTCCTTGGTTTATCCTTTTTTTACATCCAAATGGTGACAGACATCAATGTGAGAGATGTCAACATTGTTTATCTTCATTTTATTTATGGTGACTTTATTGATATTAATGGAGACCTCTGGCTGCTCATTACTGACCTCAGTCATTGCATGAAATAGACGAACCTTTCTACGAGAGAGTACTTCATGCTTATAAAAACCTGCAGAGAGCAGCTGTAACTGTTGTTGAAGCTTGGAAAGGGTTTGACACACAAGATCTTTAAACATTTTATAATCATTAGCCAGTTCAGAAAGGTCCTTATAAGTGTTGTTTCATTATTGATGTTTAGTGGTAAAAATAGTTTGAGACAGTGCCTCATCAAAATTATCCATTCGGAACTCAAACATATGGACAATGTCCTTCATCTTGAATGAAGTTAAAAAAATGAAGGCTTTAAAACATGTCAGTTATTCATTTTTAATGAAGTTAAAATAATGAAGGCTTTAAAATATGTCAGTTATTCATTTTTAATATTGATAGTATTAAAAATATGACAATAAATATAAAATAAACAACATTTAAATTTTGCAGCCATTTTTATCTCTACCAAACAAATCTTTGAATGTCATGATGCAGTTTATATTGTGTTGGAGCTGATGCAAGGAGGAGGAACTGTTTGATAGGTATTCGAAGCAAGGATGCCTCACAGAATGTTGCACTTATTATATTATGGTACTGAATTACATATAATATATATTACAATCTAGTTATTAGTTATGTAGGTCATATAAATAAATATAATCAAACACAACTACTGATTTTCGTTGACATAATATCTCATTTTAAATTGACAGCCCGGAGAGACGGGATGACGCTGGAAAGACAGTTGACTCTGGAAAGACAGATGACAGCTGGAAAGACAGCTGACTGTTGGAAAGACAGCCGAGGGCGATGGCCTAGCAAGCCAAGCCCGGGAACTCCGTCAAGCTAAAAGTCCGATAAAGAAAAATACCCCCGGGACAGTCCGAGAGGGGGGGCGGAAGAACTGTCCACCGGTTGATAAAAACGGCGAAAACGGCGCGAAAACGGAAATGAAATGCCCTACGTGCGGGAAAACATACAAAAGACGAGCCTGGTTTCTTAAACACCTTAAATCACACAATGGTGCTGAAGTGCGGCAACCGTCGGTAATATCTTCAGCTTTCACTGCGGATAGAGTTTACCCTCATATATCTCAAGGTGAGCCATTGAACAACAATAACCAGGAGTCCATTACCATCAGGACGCGTCTTAGCATTCCCAATATCAAACATACGACCTGGAAAGCACACGATCGTAATATAGCGGCCCTGTTAGAGCACCCGAGCTCGAATCAGGATTTCGACACGCAGGTAGAGACTTTCCAAAACACCATATACGACTACTTTAATGAGCACTATCCACCTCCAAACCGTTATGCTCACAAAAATAAAGAAAATACTTTTAAATTGAAAATGAGGAGGAAAAAAAGAGAGTTAATACGGAAACTTCGTAGGGCCAAAGCCATGGGCGATAATCAACTTAGTCACCAACTGTCTAGGGCATTAAGGTCAATTCTTAAACTAATTCAAGGTATATCAAAACAAATATCAAAAAATCTTGACAATTTTGACCGGGCAAAACACGAAGTAGATTTCGATAAAAATCCTTTCGAGTACTCAAAAAACATTTTCAAAGAAGAAAAAGGTAAGCTTCTCTTGACCAACGAGCAAATTTACGAACACTACAAAAGCACTTATCAACTACCAAAAACTCATATACTATATAAGGATCCTAACAAACAAAGACCTGAGAGTCCTTCTATTGATTTTCAATCTAACCCACCAACTTTGGAGGAAATTAATAGAATAATAAAAAAGAAGCCAACTAAATCAGCACCAGGTCCTGATGGTATTCCTTACATAGTGTATAAAAAATGTCCGTCGGTTCGTAATAAACTTTTAAATATATTCGATAAAATCTGGTCAAGGAAGCAAATACCGGTAACATTCGGAAAAGCCATTTTTGTCCTCATTCCAAAAAAAGACAGTGTCACGAATCCGAAAGACACTAGACCGATAGCTTTAACAAACACAATTTCTAAGATCTTTTTCTCTTTTTTACAAAATAAAATGACGCAATTCATGATTAAAAATAAGTATTTCAGGCCGAATCACCAGAAAGGGTTCTTGCCCGGTATTTCTGGATGCCTGGAACACAACACATTAATTTCGGAAAGCCTTAAAGATGCCAGAACGAGCGAAAGACAAGTTACGGTGTGTTGGATAGACTTAGAGAACGCCTTTGGGTCGGTACGACATGAACTGATGATGTTCGCGTTGAGATGGTATAACTTTCCTATTTTAGTTGTCGACATAATTGCATCATACTATTCAAAATTATATTTTTCAATAACTTCTAGCGGAAACCATTCCCGACCGCTAAGCTATAATATAGGTCTGTTTCAAGGATGTTGCATTTCTCCAATAATATTCAATATCGTAATTAACATTTTAATAGATAAATTAATAAGTCATGAGAAAAAGTGGGGTTATCGGTTTAAATTTAATAATAAATACACGGAATCCATACTAGCATTTGCAGACGATCTCGCTATACTGACACGTAACCCTAAACAATGTCAGGTACTTTTAAATGAAGTAGAGGATTTCTGTACGTGGACTGAAGGACTGAGGACAAAACCCAGTAAATGCCACTGTCTGTGTCTGGGTAGACGAGACACCAAATATACCTCTTATAATCCGGGTCTTTCAATAGGCGGTCAAAGTGTTGCTACAATTACTGAAGCAGCCCCATTCAAATTTTTAGGTAAAAAAATAGATTACAAAGGTCGCACTCCATCTCTAGATATTATAGTCGATAGCTTTTTAAATGATCTTAAGAAGGTAAACGGTCAACCAATCAGTAATATCAAAAAAGCTTGGATATATGACAACTATCTAACGTCACGTCTAAATTAGCCTTTTCTAGTTTACGATCTTAATAAAACCCTTTTGTCTAAGTTAGATGCAAACGTCATAAAGATATTGAAGTCGTGGTTTGGGCTCGCGGATTCAGCGGACTCTTCAACTTTATTCAGAGACCGAAACAATTTTGGGATGAAATTAAAGAAACCATCGGAGCTCTATAAACACCTTAGAGCTACTAAAAGACATATCATCGAAAAATCTCATGATGATATTGTAACATCTCTTCCAAAAGATAAAAATGCATCAGAGCTGGAGTCACGACTTCAATTCCATAAACAATTCATGATAGGTGCTCAAACAAATAAAGCAGGGTTAGGATCTAGCGGGAAAGTTCGAGATATAGACTTAACAAAATCCTTTATTCGGCAAGATGAAAACGATCGACCGGACATATTCCTGTACTCTAGACAGTTAAAGCGCGTAATACTTGTGGAGCTTACTGTTCCGTGGGAAACTAACATCCCCAAAGATCACACAATTAAAGTAAACAAGTATTACGAACTGACCAACGAGCTGACCAGGAATAGGTATATAGTTCATTTGTACGCGGTAGAAGTGGGAGCGAGAGGTATAACAGCGAAATCTCTCTATAACCTACTTAAAGATCTTGGCCTCTCTAGAACTATCATCAGTGCATTTCTAGAACGTACTTCAAAGGCGGCATTGGTAGGTTCATTCCAAATTTGGTTAGGTAGGGAGAGGAGCGCAACCAGTTGATGGTGAGCGTGAATGCGCATTTTAAAGGGGCCCCTTAAACCTACACTTGGGTCGCAAGTCCCAGGGGCTGTTTGCACTCCTCTCCCTGCAACGCGATGGGCCCGGCACCCACACGGTGAATCCATGGAATGCTAAGAAGCTTCGTCTCTCTATTATTTTCACACCGGAGTCGGAGCTGCCAAGCTAAGTTATACTTATATTCCTTATATTTTATTTTTGCTGTTATAACTTTTATATTTTGTGGGTATTTAAGTGTATCAGTGACTACTGTAAAGTGAATATTTGGTTACATTGTGTTTTGTATTAATAATCTTGAATTTAAATATCAAATGTGATATATATTAAATATAAGTTACATGTTATTCTTTCTTTTGTGTTTCCTTTGTAACAATTTAGCCTTTTTTACCTAACAGTTTTAAATAGTTTAAATTATTTAGGAAGTATTTAATTATTTATATAATTTTTTAATATGTAGAGCAATATTAATCTAACATCAGAAGTGGGATCGCTTTCTAATTTATAATATTTTTTGTAGAAGGATGTCCCTGCCCTACAAGAGGTTCTTCAGACGATCAAAAATGCTGTTTCCGGTAATCGCCAAAAAGAAGACGACGAAGCACTACCAATCTTCATCCAGCGTGGAGTGACCTTGGCGCTGAATGATGGTGCAACAACATCGAGGCCCCATCGAAAGACTTCGGCTGGAGCAGCATTGCAACTGCCTATAAAGCTAGTAAGGCCCTTACAGGCTCAGCATTATTATGGTTCGAATCGTGGGACCCTACAGTGGGTAGGTCGTGTCAGTAAAATAGATATAAATATAAATGTAAGAATGGCTTCTTTTAATAGTCGCGTCAAAACCACTACCAAACTAATAGCTTATTAGAACAAAGCGGTAGGGATGTAAAGGACTCATTATTTCATAAACGTTCTAAAATAGGTACTCGATCTAATAAATTATTTTTTTTTTTTTGGGGGAAACGGAGGGCCTACCAAGGCACAAATATATATATATTCTTAATTGTACACCACAATTATGGAAAGTACAAGAATATTTATAAGAAAAGATAAAAATATGTATAATAAGAAAGAAAAATAGCAATAAAGTAAAAAAAGAAAGAAAAGAAAAAAAAATTGTGGGTAGACAATAAGGCGTAGTGTTTTTATAAAGAATCTGTCTAACGGTCAACTAAAACTTGGTGAGGGTAGTAAAAAAATTTTTTGCTCGTATTTTAAGAACCTAGGTCATTATATTATTTGGTACACCCTCGCTAGTCGTTACTGTCGGGGGAACGAATATTACTTTTAATTGGTTTCGCTTATTCTCAGTTTCATATTATGATAGACTAGGCACACCTAGAAGTAATGGAGGAGTAGAACATTACGTAAAACACTGTTGGTAATATTTTGAGTACTATGTATAATGTCAGATTGGCCGAGCAGTTTATAGAAGGTTCAGCAGTCTAACGTAAAGTAGATCTATTAGTAGTTTGTTATATATATATCATACATTTAATTATTTATATATCGTACATATCATTATTTATATATCATACATTTAAATATTTATATATGATACATTTAATTATTTATATATCATACATTTAATTATTTATATATCATACATTTAATTATTTATATATCATAGATATCTTTTTATAATGAAAAGCTGGTTGACCCTAACTTGGTGCTGATGTGTCTCATCTGCCAGCGGGTGAATGCTATCGGCATGTCTAGGTTATGGGTTCATTGAGTATGTTATCCGCTGGTCGGCCCTCTATTTGGTACCAATACGTCTCACCGGCAGCGGGTGAATGCGATTGGTATGTCTATGTAGTTGGCAAACATACAAAATAATAACAATTACAATAAATACAATAACTTCGACTTCGACTTTGACTTGAATAATAATTTTGTTTTAGTATATACATAATATACATTGTGATATCGACCTGACGTTGAAAAATAATTAGGATGTGATCGTGTTTAAAGTGTTGTAAGTACTTCGGGGACGAAGTACAGTCAGTATGGCCGTATTAGATTATGGTACTGAGATATATATGAAATTATAGTATAGTTATAAGATATGTAGGTCATACAAATAAAAATCAAACACAACTACTGATTTTCATTGACAGAGCACATGTTTGATATATTATAATATATTGTATTTATAACAGTTATTGTAAAGAATTAATCTTTATTTATAATATCTTACTATTCTTATTGATACATCATTTAAGTAATAAATAATTGTTATTTTGATAAGTTATCAGAAGCTATTCTTATAATATTAACTTTTTTATATTTAAACTTTCGTGAATCATGACTATTATATTTATATTTACCCGGCTGTATTCACGTAGAAATTAAATCGGAATGTGCCCGACTAGTTTCGAACCCGTTCGGGGTCCTTAATCATGAGCTCTGAGCGTGGCGGACTCGCGGCGAGAACTGCGTACCTCAGCTCTCTGGGCCCGACGCGAAGGTGGCGGCGGCGGCGGGGGGGAAGATGTAGTGATGTCATCGGAGGGCTCTTGCAGGTCTTCGTCACTCGTCGTTGTCACCCGTTGTATACACACTGAACTCACTGTGTCTCTATTAAAATCTTCTGAATAGACCTTGCTCTTCATTGTATTGATAACCGGTTTCCACGCCGATGGTAAGGTCCAACCACTATCCCTATTGAAGTTTGGTATACGACTAATTTCGATAGCCTCCCGTACTTTACGCGGTACTAAAAACTTTTCCCTTGCTAATACGGACGCTTTGTCAAAACGTATGAAATGCGCCGTTCCCGAATCTAAGACGTGTTCCGTTATCGCTGAGCCATTGCTGTCTAAATTTTTAACACTACGTATATGTTCCGTGATCCGTATATTGACGTTTCGACGAGTTTCCCCTACGTAACACTTCCCGCATTCACAAGGAATCTTGTATACTCCCGGGACGTCTAGGTTGCTATCGTCTTTAGGTGACCGTAACAATGACCGTAACTTGCAGTGCGCACGAAAGATAGTTTTGATATTATAATCACGACGTAATAAGTACCCTATCCTATCAGTAACTCCTTTAGTCTTTCTAACTTCCTAGTCGGGCACATTCCGATTTAATTTCTACGTGAATACAGCCGGGTAAATATAAATATAATAATATTAACTTTTTGTATTTTAATACTTAATATTGTAAACCACAAATGTGTTTAATGATTGTTTCAAATACATTTTTGAATTAAGAATTGTATAAAAATCATTTGGTTATAAAGAATGTTTATATTTATCAATAAAGTTATGAATATGATGACTAAACATCCAGTGTAGATGGCAGCACTACTGTCACTTTTAGAAATTGTTATAAATACGGCTTCTAACTATTGTTAAGGGATTATTATGATTATTTTTCACACTGGAGTCGGAGCTGCCAAGCTAAGTTATACTTATATTCCTTATATTTTATTTTTGCTGTTATAACTTTTATATTTTGTGGGTATTTAAGTGTATCAGTGACTACTGTAAAGTGAATATTTGGTTACATTGTGTTTTGTATTAATAATCTTGAATTTAAATATCAAATGTGATATATATTAAATATAAGTTACATGTTATTCTTTCTTTTGTGTTTCCTTTGTAACAATTTAGCCTTTTTTTACCTAACAGTTTTAACTAGTTTAAATTATTTAGGAAGTATTTAATTATTTATATTATTTTTTAATATGTAGAGCAATATTAATCTAACATCAGAAGTGGGATCGCTTTCTAATTTATAATATTTTTTTAGAAGGATGTCCCTGCCCTACAAGAGCTTCTTCAGGCGATCAAAAATGCTGTTTCCGGTAATCGCCAAAAAGAAGACGACGAAGCACTACCAATCTTCATCCAGAATTCGTCAGCATAGCTGACGTCATTATCTATCTTCCTTGATATTTTGGTGTTCCAAAATAGAAATAAACCAATACAGTAAACTCAAACTTTATTTTAAGTAAAGGAATTTTACACAGTTGTTATCCGTATGAACAGTAACAAACGAATCGACCGTTCCGCCCGTGAGATCTTCTCTCTCTTGCCCCCGAGAGGGTGAGAGGGGTTACGGTACCAGGGCGGGGCCCTCTGACCGTGGCATCTATCGCGCACCTATGAAAATAGGTGCGGTATTTATGGTGGGCGGATGCCCGTGGTTTTGTTGATCTCCTAGGAGACGGGGGGACGGATAGAATTGGGGTGGGGCGGGTTTAGGGTTAGAGGGATGAGTTAACAGGCTGCCCGGGCGGTCATTCCAGCCGGTTGGGACCCTCGGTTGGCCCGAGGGAGGCCCAGCTTAGACGACCAGCGACCAGGGCAGCAACTCAACTAGGAGGTGGAAGTCGCGAGGATATCGCGAGGGAAGGGGAGCGGTTTTTTTTTCTTCTTACTGGTGGGATTAACGGGGTCAGGAGGGCGCGAGTGCCACGGTGCGATGTCTCGGACGTGGACGTGGACAGAGATGTCAGCCCGGCCGCACATCCTTTCGGCGAGGCCCGCTACGAACTCGTCAATTGGTTCAATGCGGAGGTCTCTGGCTAGAGTCGCGTTCCGCACGAACCAAGGTGCATCGGCGGTACGTCGCAGGGACTTGTTTTGAGCTATTTGTAATCGGGACTTTTGTGTTTTGTTAAGCAGTGCAAACCAGGCGGGAGAGACATACGTGAGGTGAGGTCTCACGTATGTCTTATAAAGGTTGGTTTTTAGGTGAAGAGGAAGTTTGGAGCGGAGAATGGGGCGTAGGTGATGGAGGGCGACTTTGGAGGCAAGGATGGCTTTGGATACCTGGGCAGTCATTGATAGTCTCCTGTCGATGATGACGCCCAGGTAGGTAATCTTAGGGGCCCAGGAAAGTGGGGAATCTAGGAATTTGATTGGAGGGGGGAGGGAGAATTTGGAACTGAACATTATGGTTTGGGATTTGGAGATGTTTAGTTGGAGGCGCCACTCCTCCAACCAATCAGGAAGGAGGTTGAGGGCGTCCTGGAGTTTGGAGGCAGCGTGGTTGGGATTCATGGAGTGAGTCAGGAGTGCAATGTCGTCGGCGTATAAGGCCAATGTAGCGCTTCGACTCACGGGGATGTCATTTGTGTAGCAGTTGTAAAGGGAAGGGGACCAGGAGCTGCCTTGAGGGACTCCGGCAGATATGGGGTGGCAGGAGGAGATGGCACCCTCGACCCTCACGCGGAACGTCCTGCCAGTCAAGAAGCTGGCAATGACGCGTGCGAGGTAGTGAGGGACACCAGCTCGATGGATTTTGAACAGGAGACCAGGGTGCCAGACCTTGTCGAAGGCTTTCGCCACATCCAGGAAGGCCGCGGTGGCGGTCTCTCTCCTGTTTGCGGCCGCGTAGTGGATCACCCTGGCCAGTTGGAGGGAGGTGGAGTGTTCGGAGCGGAAACCGTACTGCTCCGGTCGTGGTTTGAGGTAAAGGAGTAGATGTGGGAGAAGGATTTTCTCAAAGAGTTTTGAAAGGGCACTGCGGAGGGTGATGGGTCGGTATCCCTCAACCAGTCTGGGGTTTTGGAGAGGTTTTGGAATAAGGATCACCAAACCTTCCCGCCACGCCAGGGGAAAATAACCCTGGCGTAGCATGGCGTTGAAAAGTTTGGTGAGTGAAGGGATGGCTGTAGGGGGGAGGCGTCGGAGCATTGAATTGGAAATTTCGTCCAGCCCGGGGGCCTTCCGAGGTTTAAGCTCACGGATCGCTTTGATGGTTTGGCTAGGAGTAATGGATGGAGGGGGTAGGGTTGGCTTGAGGGGATTTTCGAGCCAACGGGAAGTTGCGGCTTCGATGCGTCGATGGAATTCGACTCTAAGGCCGGGGTGTGGAGTGAATTGGGTTGTCCAATGATCGGCGTGAAGTTCGACCCGGTCCTTAGGGTGGAAGCACAGCGATCCGTCGGGGCGGGACAGGGGGCGAAGGGGAGGGGGGCGATGCTGGAGGTTCTTGCAAAGCTTTGCGAGGCTGGCCGGGTCCTGGTGTCGACCGTTCCCTTCCTTGTGCCTCGCTTTTAAACACAGCATAGTCGAAGGAGTAGGGCAAATATCACTAATCACTTGTTTACAAAGTTTGAAACACCTGCACGATGACTCGCCGATTTCATTAGTCGTACAATTCGTTGTTGCGCCGATATATACATTAAAAGAAATTTGATAAAAAAATCCTATTATAATGTAAAGGATTATATTAACGACGGTATGGCCTGGGAATAAATTGTATTGTAGCGATAAACTAGTAACCTGGGCAATTTGTTTGACGTTGCTAGTTACTTTTGTTTGATCAACTGGCCGCATCACACCGTTCCCTTAGAAGTCATTACTTGCGGTAGCGTTGGGGGTCGGGTCGCCCTCCCTCCCTCAAATATGGCAAAGGGGGTGATGGCTGACCCTTGCGTTATGCTCGTGAACGGGTGCTGCTTGCGGTGACTGGTCGTGTTGCTGGCAATGGTTCTTGTGTTTTCATTTTTTGATTTCTTAAATTATTAAGCCTTCTACGTGAATTGATTGCTATCGTTCTAGTTGTTCGTAAATTGCTCATTTTACTTATATTGACATTTGTGAAACAGTGATCACAATAAAAAAAAACACCCGGCTGAGTTTGTTGTGTGGTTCTTCTCAGACCAGGCCGCGTTTGAAACCCTCGTAATTTTAACTTTAAGTTCAGAGGTGTTCTTGCAGAAGGGCTTATTTCGATAAGTATGGTATCAAAATAGGCCCTCCTGACACCTCTATTTGACGTACACAAGTGATCACTGAGAATGATTCAAAGTGGAAAAGATTTAAATAAATAAAAAATAAACATGTCCAGGCGAAGATTGACGACCTGCTTTCACAGATTCCCTCCGCTGAAGTCATAGTCCTTTGGGACTTCAACGCGCACAATACCGACTGGCTAGGGTCACGTGCCACTGACTACGCGGGGAGATCTGTTTTTAACTTTGTTCTGGCAAATGGTCTGTCCCAATTGGTTCAGACGCACACTCGTCTACCAGACGTGGACAGCCACATGCCCTTTTTGTTGGATCTTCTGCCGACTACACATCCCAGAAAGTACCATAGTAGTAGTCATTGTTGAGGCCTCTCTAGGGTCCTCAGATCATTGCCTGGTACGGAGTGTGGTGCCAATCCAACGTCCGGCTCGCACAAGACCCGCGACCCGACGCCTTTGGCACTACAAGTCAGCGGATTGGGATGGACTGCGGTCCTTTTTTGCGTCCTACCCATGGGGGCCGATTTGTTTCCCTTCCAATGATCCCAGTGACTGCGCTGCGGCTGTAGCTGAAGTGATACTAAAGGGCATGGAAATTTTTGTGCCAAGCTCTGTGGTTCCACTTGGTGGCAGATCGCGGCCTTGGTTTGATGCGTCTGTCAGGGCTGCAGCAGCCGGCAAACGGCAGGCGTATCGTGCTTGGGCGTTAGTTACCAAGGATCCGAACTCTAGAGATCTGAAGAGGAAATATAATCGTGCCTCCAGATTCTTCAATTCAAATATTAGCGAGGTGCACTAGGAGTGAGGTGGAGTGCAACCGCTGAGTAACCTTACTGTTGACGAGGTCCCGCGGTCGTATTGCGGGAATAAATATATAATGTAACTGTATTTAACATTCATCTATTTTCGTCGAGATACTGTACAGATGAATATAATATAAGGAGATGTGAAAAATAAAAATGTGCGCGCGCGTGGTTGCGTCTCGTCACTCTCGTTCACTTGTTGAGTCCCGTGCAGAGAGGTACATGTCGCGTGCCCCCCTCCACGCACTTCAGAGACATAGCCGCAGCGCCAGCCTCTTGTTGGTGGCATGTTAAGTAATCTTAACATACTCCCCCCGTTGAAGAGACTTTAACATTGTTGTTAGTGTCAACTGGAAGTGGACAAATAGTATTGAAGGCCCGCCGAATGGTACCTTTGCGTGTACCAATGTCGGCTGCTCTGGCAATGCCATCTCTTCCAGGTAGCACCTGCACTATTCGTCCTAAAAGCCACAGTAAGGGCGGTAGCCCCTTGTCTTTTATGACGACTAGAGTTCCCTCCTTCAGCATCCCCGACGAATAGCGCCATTTAGTCCTCTCTTGTAGCCATAGGATGTAATCATTAGAGAAACGTATCCAGAAATGTTGTTTGAGGTACTCGATTCGGCGAAATCGTTGCAAATGGCTGATGTTGAGATGTTCAATCTGTGGATGTGGCAGTATGATTAAAGATCGTCCAATTAGAAAATGGGCAGGAGTTAAGGGTGTCAAGTCGGAGGGGTCATGAGACAGAGGAGTAAGGGGTCTGGAGTTAAGAATGGCTTCAACTTGTATTAGACAAGTAACCATATCTTCGAAAGTTAAATGAGTCAAACCTAAGATGCGCTTGAGATGATGCTTAGTCGATTTAACGGCTGATTCCCACAATTCACCAAAATGTGGGGTGTATGCAGGTATGAATGAAAAGTTGATGCCTGGATCAACATCAGCGAAGTTAAAGTCCTGTGAAAGAAGTTTTGATAATTCATTGAAAGCGCCGACAAAAGTAGTCATTGTCGGAAAAAACGTTCCGTGGTTTGCCCCGACGAGCAATAAACCTACTCATAGCAGCAAGAAAAGCTTCCTTCGTTAGGTCTGACACGAGTTCCAAGTGGATAGCTCTTGTTGCCAAGCACACAAATATGCAAATAAAACATTTGTTTACCCTAAAACCTCTACCCTTTCGGTCAGCAATCAGGATTGGCCCAGCGTAAACAACACCTGTATTCAAAAATGGATATTCTAAATGCAGTCTTTGCTCCAGTAGGTTGCCCATGAGGGGCTGGACGGTGCTAGCCTTAATCCTACAGCATTTAAGGCATTCATGTACTACCTTTTTTGCCAAGTTTCTACCCCGAGAGGATAATAATGCTGTCGACACTGTAAGTAAAAGCTGTGGTCCAGCATGCAAAAGACGAAGGTGAAACATTTTAAATATCATTTTGCAAACAGTGTGTTTACTGGATAAGAGAATGGGGTTCTTTACGTTGTAGTCATAAAATGAATTGTGTAATCTACCACCTACACGTAGTAGATTATGAGAGCTATCTATAAATGGTGATAATGCTAAAAGTTTATTTTTAGATGGCAACTGTTTGCCTAGCACGAGTAGTTTATACTCTTCAGGAAATGACTCCAGCTGACTTACTCTTAATAAAAGGTTTAAGGAATTTGTTAATTCCATGTGTGTAAGTGAACTACGCTCTAATGATTGCTTTCTGCAGTTGTTTAGAAATCGCATGACATATGCCATCACACGTTGCAGTTTATTAAAATTAGAGAACTTGTTGCATACCAAAGAAATAGGATTAATAGTAAATTTTAAAGTATCTCGTGAAAAAATGTTATTATTTCTTGTGAGTAAGACTTATCTTGACAATGTGGGTTAGGAAATGATGGCCACAGAGACGAGTCTCGATGAAGAAATTGCGGTCCTCTCCATCACATGGACGAAGTAAGCAATTTGTCGGCGCTAAGTCCACGCGAAGCGAGGTCCGCGGGGTTTTCTTGAGAAGATACATAGCGCCAAGGCAATTCCCCTACAGAATCTTGGATCTCAGATACGCCATGACGAACAAAGACCTTAAGCTGTGAAGATGGCATAGATAGCCAACCCAAAACCACAGTAGAGTCAACCAAAAGGTTACTTGATCGAAGTGTAGTGTAAGTGTCTGACGAATTTTAGAATATAGCCTTGTACTTAGTAGGGCTGCACATAGTTCTAGCCGAGGGATGGTAGCTGGCTTGATGGGAGCAACTTTGCTCTTTGCAGTCAGAAGAAGCACGTGAACCTTTCCGTCCTGCGAAACACTGCGAACATATACACAAGATCCATAAGCTTTGTCGGAAGCATCAGCAAATATGTGTAATTGTAAAGATTACGGTGATTCACATATTACCCATCGCGGTATGTTAAATGCATTCAACACATTCAAAGTATGTTGGAAATTATTCCAAGCAAGTTGAATGTTTCCAGGGACTGGTTCATCCCAGGAGCATTTTGAAAGCCAAAGCTTTTGCATAATGATTTTAGCCTCCACTACGCAAGGAACCACCAAACCCAAAGGATCAAAAAATTGTGCTATTATTGACAAAATTTGACGTTTAGTGGCTTTGTCAATTGGTATGTTAGGTAAGTTAATGATAAATGACAATGAATCGCTAGAACAACGCCAATTAAGCCCTAGGGACTTGGAAATCTCCTGAAGACTTAAATATACTATTTCGGAGTGTTTAGAGTCTGTACATAAAGCTTGCAATACCTCTGGTGAGTTGGACTGCCATTTTGGGAGATTATATTTCGCAGTGAAGACTAGCTAAGACTTGACGACACTTTTGTAGCACTTCTGAAACAGACGAGTCACCCGACAAATAGTCATCAACATAAAAATCATGTTCTATGGTAAAACGTAAAGTGGGGTTCAAGCATCCCCTCGCTAATTGGATCAAGCTTCTAAATGGTAAAAACGGCGCCGATGCTGTACCGTAGGTCAACGTATTTAATGTATAGCTCTGCAAAGGCAAAGTGGGATTGGCTCTCCACAATTTTTTTTTTAGATTTCGGTGATCATTTTTTACAATCGTTTGTCTATACATCTTCTCTATATCACCGCTGACTGCTATTTTATGTTGCCGAAATCGAAGCAAGATTGATAATAAATCATCTTGTAGTGTTGGACCAACCATTTGAATGTCGGTGAATGACTTGCCCGATATTGTTTTGGCGGAAGCATCAAATACTACTCGAAGTTTAATAATAATAATAATAATACTCTTTATTGTACACCAAAAAGAAAAATAAAAACAAAGATATTACAAACAAAAACAATACATAATATACAAAAGGCGGCCTTATCGCTAAAGCAGCGACCTCTGCCAGGCAACTTTGAGGTAGGTACAGATATTCGATTTTTTTTTTGTAGCTTGTAGTGAGTAGGGGTGTATGAGGTAGATATTTTGAGTATTATATACACTTACATAATAATAGTAGTACATGGGTACAAAGACACATACATGCAAAAATTAACAACAAGAATAACAAAAAGAAAAAAATAATAATAATAATATTTATTAATCATAAATAAGTAAAAATACATATATATATATATATCGGCGCAACAACGAATTTGTACGACTAATGAAATCGGCGAGTCATCGTGCAGGTGTTTCAAACTTTGTAAACAAGTGATTAGTGATATTTGACCCACTCCTTCGACTATGCTGTGTATAAAAGCGAGGCACAAGGAAGGGAAAGGGTCGATTCGTTTGTTACTGTTCATACGGATAACAACTGTGTAAAATTACTTTACTTAAAATAAAGTTTGAGTTTACTGTATTGGTTTATTTCTATTATGGAACACCAAAATATCAAGGAAAATAGATAATGACGTCAGCTGTGCCTGACGTCATAGTTTTTAAAAGACACCGGACCGGCTTACTACGACATAAACACCAAAATATCAAGGAAAATAGATAATGACGTCAGCTGTGCCTGACGTCATAGTTTTTAAAAGACACCGGACCGGCTTACTACGACATCAGAAGTGGGATCTGAAGCTCCATTGGCTCACTATATTTGAAATACAGCTGAAGCATATAAAGTTGTTTGAGCTTGAATAAGCTCTTAGTGAGGCAGTCAAAGGCGGCGGACTCATCACGACTGTTGCAAATCTTACATGTGGGTATGACGAAAATAATTCAATGAATTGTTCTGTTTTTAGTGCATTGGCGTAATCAATGGCAAACCGAAGAATTATGACTATTTGGAAGCTTGAACTACTCGTTTTATGAAGCTATTGATGACAAAGTAGAAGAAATTGCCGCGTCAAGTGATGGCGAATAAATTGGTTTAAGCCACCGAGCGCAGCTTATCTAGAAAAAACGATTATGCTATCTTTGATGTTTACGTTCACGAAACAATCAAACAAGAGGTTTGTTTCCGTTTGTTTGTTGCGGCGAAAGCGGGCATGTTCCCTGGAGTGGTCGTCGTACCAACGGAGGCGTAGGCGGTGAGTCTTCGGGCCATGTAGTCCCTAGCAGCGGCGGCAATGGCTTACCTGGTACATATCGACAACTATTACATCGTGGGTATTCGCAGGTGATTGCTATTATCTGGTGAGTTGTAATATTTTTATTTTTATTTTGCTGCCGTATGCTCTCTTGTTACGACATACGTAATGTGGTAGAACAAATTATTTGCGACGTCAAGTTACCGGTTAACAGTTACAGATTTTATTTACCATACTTTCCAATAATTATTTAAAATACAAGGTAATTAATGGGCGAGAAATTTTTAAACAAGGATTTAACGAATAAACAATTACCAAACAAGTAACAGACAATTGTTAACCGATTAACAAACAATTAATCTTATTCATCCGTCGTTATCTCCAAACAAAAATTCATAGCTACCCACACTTAAAACCAATTTCAATTTATTATCTTAGTTGTATTGACGCAAATATTCAAAACAAACAATTCTGCTAACTTTGCTAATGGAATATTCTTGCGCTTTTGTTAATTGTTAATCATAGGCCAAAGATCTTGTGAGAGTCAGTATTCAATTACATTACCTCTTAGTATCTACAAGAGTGGTACCTCTGAGCTAATTATGTGTTACCCTTGTGCTATTACCATGGGTCCTTGATGAATCCTTAAGAGAACCCTGAGATACCATTGGGATGCCTTGTGGAACCTTAACTAGACACGTACACACCATAATCTGGAGAGTAGTACCTCTGAGCTAACCACGTCTTACCCTAGTGCTAACCACGGGTCCTTGATGTATCCACAAGAGAACCCTGAGATTCCGTTGGGATGCCTTGTGGAGCCGTGGTAGACACGTACTTACCACAGATCTACGAGAACCTTAAAGAACAACTAATAACCTAGTCATTACGAGTTACAGTTAGTAGTGCTCACAAAATCTTCCTATTTTTACAAGACAGTGCACGAGAGGTGTCATTGTCTACTGATATAACACTATTTGAAAAGGCAATAACCTACTCATTATGAGTTACAGTTATTAGCGATTAAAAAATATTCCTATATTTACAAGACAGTGCACGAGAGATGTCATTGTCTACTGATTTAACACTATTTGAAAGGGCTGTATTGCTTACAGATGCCTACTCAAAAGAAAATGTTTCATTTGCTTTCAGAGTACGAAATTTATAAAACAGGTAGGTGCAGAGTATGCACTGCCTTTCAGATGGCCGTATCGGCGGAAGAACCCCAGCATGTTGACCAATGACCCAGGGACTTCCAAGAACACGGCTGGTGCAGAGCGCGCACCGCCGGTCAGAATGGCCGTATCGGCGCAACAACGAATTGTACGACTAATGAAATCGGCGAGTCATCGTGCAGGTGTTTCAAACTTTGTAAACAAGTGATTAGTGATATTTGACCCACTCCTTCGACTATGCTGTGTATAAAAGCGAGGCACAAGGAAGGGAAAGGGTCGATTCGTTTGTTACTGTTCATACGGATAACAACTGTGTAAAATTACTTTACTTAAAATAAAGTTTGAGTTTACTGTATTGGTTTATTTCTATTATGGAACACCAAAATATCAAGGAAAATAGATAATGACGTCAGCTGTGCCTGACGTCATAGTTTTTAAAAGACACTGGACCGGCTTACTACGACATATATATATATATGAAAATAATTTACAGTAAAAGATAATAATCTTGGACTAGCTTTTTGAATCGAGCAAGAGATTGAGCTCGTCTTGCTTGTAAAGGAAGGGAATTCCATAAACGACAAGCCTTCACGGCAAAAGAGTTCGTAAAAAAAGTTGTGGAATGGGAAGGAATTTCTAAAAGGAAATTATTGTCTGAACGTAAATGAAAGGAATGTGCATTAGATAAGAATTGGAACCGTTGTTTTAAATACAGAGGAGTAGACGGATTGAACAGCGTACAGTAAAGAAGGTTTAAAATATGTGCATTCCGGCGAAGGCGAATTGGGAGCAGCTTGAGTAGTTTACGAAAATCGGAAACGTGGTCATATTTGCGCAGGCCAAATATAAACCTAATACATAAGTTTTGAAGTCTCTCAAGTTTATTCAAATGCTCCTCTTTCAAATCCAGGTAACACACGTCAGCGTAGTCAAGAATAGGCAAGAGAAGAGATTTAACCAGAAGTATCTTCGTGGGAACCGGAAGGAAATTGCGTAATCTTCGAAGAGATCCGATTGTAGCAAAAATTTTCCTACTAACCTCACCTATCTGAGGGGTCTAAGATAAATATTGGTCAAAGATTATTCCAAGGTTTTTTTACTTTACTGGCATACGGAACCTGGATACCATTAATATGAACCTTTGGAAGACAGGGCCAGTTTATTTTAGATATCAACCTTTTACTATCAATTATAATGACTTGCGTTTTTTTAGGGTTAATATTAAGGCCGTAGGAAATACTCCATTCGTGTATAGTACTAAGTTGGCTGTTTAATACATTGATATTGTAAGGAAGCTCATCTAGTTTTGAATTTATGTAGATTTGCAAGTCATCAGCGTACAGGTGGTAGAGAGAGGAAATGTTTTTGCAGACAGTATTAATGAATATCGAAAATAGGAGAGGAGACAACACGCCGCCTTGTGGGACACCAGCGTCAAGCGGAGACCATTCAGAGTAGGAGTCATTAATCTGAATGCGTTGCCGGCGTCCAAACAAGTAATTATGAAACCAGTCAATTACCTTAGGAGATATGTTAAGAGAACGTAATATACCAAGAAGAATATCATAATCCACACTATTGAAAGCATTTGAAAAATCTAGCAAGGTCAGAATTGTAACTTGTTGATTATCCATACCCAGTCGGATGTCATCAGTAATCTTAACTAAAGCGGTAGTCGTGCTATGACCAGGACGGAAGCCGGATTGCATAGGGTTAAGGATTTTGTTAGTGGAAAGGTAACGACTTAACTGATTACATATAAGGCGCTCAAAAACTTTAGAGAGATAAGGAAGGATAGATATTGGACGATAATCAGAAAAGGAGGAAGGATTTTTTTTTAGGGATAGGAATTACTTGCGCCTCTTTCCAGGCTCTTTCCAGGAAGAAGAAAATTGGTTAAAATGAAGAGAACTATTAAAAATGTTTGTAATGACAGGGATTAGGATATCAATAATAGGAATAATCATTTTCCGACTAATACAGTCAGAACCAACGGCATCCGACGTAACGGTCAGTAGGTTCTTCTTAACATCACTTTCGGTATATTGACTTAAAGAAAAGGATAAACCAGGAGTGTATAAGCCTGCGAGTTGATTTAAAGTGTTGAATTTAGTCGGACCGTCTATGTTAACAGAGGATGAGAAATGCTGATTAAGCTAAATTAAATTTAAAGTATTGATATGTTCCTGAGTTCGCCCAACTCCAAGTGATTTAAGAAATACCCAAACCCTATCAGGGTCGTCTTCTTCGACAATAGATTTGTGAATGTGGCGTCGTCGTGAATCTCTACACACCTTATTGCATCGATTGCGTAGTTTGTAATACCTCTCTTTATTGAGGTCATTGGGAGAGGATTTATATTTTAATTTGGCCAATTTTTTTTTATCCTGCATCTTTTTAATTTCGTCAGTGAGCCATGGTGCAGGAAGATGCCTCATGCGAACTGGCCGAAT
The DNA here is from genome assembly GCA_963555665.1 of Dircenna loreta. Lineage (NCBI taxonomy): Eukaryota > Metazoa > Arthropoda > Insecta > Lepidoptera > Nymphalidae > Dircenna > Dircenna loreta. The sequence continues at coordinate 6,138,646 of OY743101.1, forward strand.
CGGAGCGTGTTTGTCAAACAATTGAATAATGAGTCATGAATGTTTTTATTATCAAAACTAGAAAGCAAATCAGGATAGTGTGCCGGTATACTTTGAGCGTTTATATGTACGATATTAAAGTTTTTCTGTAAGGTTGAGAAATGTGAATTAAGAGAGTCGCTAAGGGAAGGGAGGCTGTGAAAACTGTTACCACTGCTCGATCCATCAGAAGAAAGTGAGTAAAAACTATCGTCCAGGTTACCATTCAACGACATTTTAATGTATATATATATAAATGTAAGTATATTAAATTATAACTAAATATATTTGCAAAAATAAAATAAACTATTTTTTTAAATATAATTTATGCTATAAAAAATATATATAAATATATATAAAAAAATATATATATCGGCGCAACAACGAATTGTACGACTAATGAAAATCGGCGAGTCATCGTGCAGGTGTTTCAAACTTTGTAAACAAGTGATTAGTGATATTTGCCCTACTCCTTCGACTATGCTGTGTATAAAAGCGAGGCACAAGGAAGGGAAATGGTCGATTCGTTTGTTACTGTTCATACGGATAACAACTGTGTAAAATTACTTTACTTAAAATAAAGTTTGAGTTTACTGTATTGGTTTTTTTCTATTATGGAACACCAAAATATCAAGGAAAATAGATAATGACGTCAGCTGTGCCTGACGTCATAGTTTTTAAAAGACACCGGACCGGCTTACTACGACATCAGAAGTGGGATCTGAAGCTCATTGGCTCACTATATTTGAAAAACAGCTGAAGCATATAAAGTTGTTTGAGCTTGAATAAGCTCTTAGTGAGGCACTCAAAGGAGGCGACTCATCACGACTGTTACAAACCTTACATGTGGGTATGACGAAAATAATTTAATGAATTGTTCTTTCTTTTAGTGCATTGGCGTAATTAATGGCAAACCGAAGAGTGGTGACTATTTGGAAGCTTAAACTACTCGTTTTATGAGTCCATTGATGACAAAGTAGAAGAAATTGCCGCGTCAAGTGATGGCGACGGGTATGTTCCCTGGAGTGGTCGTCGTATCAACGGAGGCGTAGGCGGTGCGTCTTCGGGCCATGTGGCCCCTAGAAGCGGAGGCAATAGCTTACCTGGTACATTTCGACAACTATTACATCGCGGGTATTCGCAGGTGATTGCTATTATCTGGTGAGTTGTAATATTTTTATTTGTATTCTGCTGCCGTATGCTCTCTTGTTACGACTTACGTAATGTGTTAGAACAAATTATTTGCGACGTTAAGTCACCCGTTAAGAGTTACAGATTTTATTGTCCATACTTTCCAATAATTATTTAAAGTACAAGGTAATTAATGGGCGAGAAATTTAAAAACATGGATTTAACGAATAAACAATTACCAAAGAAGTAACAAACAATTGTCAAACGATTAACAAACAATTAATCTTATTCATCCGTCGTTATCTCCAAACAAAAATTCATAGCTACCCACACTTACAACCCATTTCAATTTATTATCTTAATTGTATTGACGCAAATATTCAAAACAAACAATTCTGCAAGAATTTGAAAATTCTTGGTCATGCTCATCTAATGTATGAGATGTAGCTGGAACCTTTAAAATGATTATGGTTGTTTGAACTACTTTTACTTTTCTGAAATTCATAAAATTAACAATATAAATGTTAATGTAACACGTGAAATACGATGCAGTCTATATCCTGTTGGTTTGAAAACCTGTGTGGACCACGATCATAATATTGAGTGATCCAGACCACACCATCGACCTAGACCCATTTCCTTTAGAGCCTCTGTGGACCACGGCGCACAAGACCGCCTAGACCACAGCATCATCACTTTGATCCCGTGTGGACCACGATCATATTAAATGATCCAGACCACACCATCGACCTAGACCCATTTCCTTTAGAGCCTCTGTGGACCACGGCGCACAAGACCGCCTAGACCACAGCATCATCACTTTGATCCCGTGTGGACCACGATCATATTAAATGATCCAGACCACACCATCGACCTAGACCCATTTCCTTTAGAGCCTCTGTGGACCACGGCGCACAAGACCGCCTAGACCACAGCATCATCACTTTGCTCCCGTGTGGACCACGATCATATTAAATGATCCAGACCACACCATCGACCTAGACCCATTTCCTTTAGAGCCTCTGTGGACCACGGCGCACAAGACCGCCTAGACCACAGCATCATCACTTTGATCCCGTGTGGACCACGATCATATTAAATGATCCAGACCACACCATCGACCTAGACCCATTTCCTTTAGAGCCTCTGTGGACCACGGCGCACAAGACCGCCTAGACCACAGCATCATCACTTTGATCCCGTGTGGACCACGATCATATTAAATGATCCAGACCACACCATCGACCTAGACCCATTTCCTTTAGAGCCTCTGTGGACCACGGCGCACAAGACCGCCTAGACCACAGCATCACTTTTATGTACTAAAACTTAAACAATGCAGATTTACGTGGAGTGACTGTATTGAAAATCAAATAAGCGGTGGCATGATGCGCGGAGCATTGTCATCTCTTTGTACTTAATCTCATTATACTTCGCTAATATGTTTATGAATATTGAACTATGGCTGATGACTTTGTGAAGTTGATTAGCTAAAAATCTACTATTTACATTATAATTCTGCTAACTTTGCTAATGGAATATTCTTGCGCTTTTGTTAATTATTAATCATAGGCCAAAGATCTTGTGAGAGTCAATATTCAATTACATTACCTCTTAGTATCTACAAGAGTGGTACCTCTGCGCTAATTATGTGTTACCCTTGTGCTATTACCATGGGTCCTTGATGAATCCATAAGAGAACCCTGAGATACCATTGGGATGCCTTGTGGACCCTTAACTAGACACGTACACACCATAATCTGGAGAGTAGTACCTCTGAGCTAACCACGTGTTACCCTAGTGCTAACCACGGGTCCTTGATGTATCCACAAGAGAACCCTGAGATTCCGTTGGGATGCCTTGTGGAGCCGTGGTAGACACGTACTTACCACAGATCTACGAGAACCTTAAAGAACAACTAATAACCTAGTCATTACGAGTTACAGTTATTAGCGTTTAAAAAATATTCCTATATTTACAAGACAGTGCACGAGAGATGTCATTGTCTACTGATTTAACACTATTTGAAAGGGCTGTATTGCTTATAGATACCTACTCAAAAGAAAATGTTTCATTTGCTTTCAGAGTACGAAATTTATAAAACAGGTAGGTGCAGAGTATGCACCGCCTTTTAGATGGCCGTATCGGCGGAAGAACCCCAGCATATCGACCAATGACCCAGGGACTTTCAAGAACACGGCCGGTGCAGAGCGCGCACCGCCGGTCAGAATGGCCGTATCGGCGCAACAACGAATTGTACGACTAATGAAATCGGCGAGTCATCGTGCAGGTGTTTCAAACTTTGTAAACAAGTGATTAGTGATATTTGCCCTACTCCTTCGACTATGCTGTGTATAAAAGCGAGGCACAAGGAAGGGAAATGGTCGATTCGTTTGTTACTGTTCATACGGATAACAACTGTGTAAAATTACTTTACTTAAAATAAAGTTTGAGTTTACTGTATTGGTTTATTTCTATTATGGAACACCAAAATATCAAGGAAAATAGATAATGACGTCAGCTGTGCCTGACGTCATAGTTTTTAAAAGACACCGGACCGGCTTACTACGACATATATATGATAATAATAAAATAAATAAATATACTATTTAATACTAAATAAGTATTAGAAATGACAAAAATAAATTGGTGTACACCTAATAGGCAACAAATATGTATCCACCAGTTGCTATGAAAGTAAATACTCATCACAATATCAAAGAGAAAGATAGAGAGTAAAAGAAAAAAAAATGTTAATCTAAACAATATCAAAAATATGGACATATATATGTTTATTAAAAACAGATTGAAAAATAATATAAAATAAAAAAATAAAAAATAAACAAGAGACGAAGCTTCTTAGCATTCCATGGATTCACCGTGCGGGTGCCGGGCCCATCGCGTTGCAGGGAGAGGAGTGCAAACAGCCCCTGGGACTTGCGACCCAAGTGTAGGTTTAAGGGGCCCCTTTGTAATGCGCATTCACGCTCACCATCGACTGGTTGCGCTCCTCTCCCTACCTAACCAAATTTGGAATGAACCTACCAATGCCGCCTTTGAAGTACGTTCTAGAAATGTACTGATGATAGTTCTAGAAAGGCCGAGATCTTTAAGTAGGTTATAGAGAGATTTCGCTGTTATACCTCTCGCTCCCACTTCTACCGCGTACAAATTGACTATATACCTATTCCTGGTCAGTTCGTAATACTTGTTTACTTTAATTGTATGATCTTTGGGGATGTTAGTTTCCCACGGAACAGTAAGCTCCACAAGTATCACGCGCTTTAACTGTCTAGAGTACAGGAATATGTCCGGTCTGGATGACGAGACAACAATATCCTCAGGAATTCTATACTGTTTCTCATACGTATCCATCATTATAGTCCAATCGCGAGCCGCTTCCAAGATAGAGTGAGGCTTTTGTTTTGTTTTTTTAGACGAGCCTTCTTTAATGAACTCTATGAATCTTTTGGTGGTTGTTATACCCTTTTGCGCTCTAGCTACTGAAAGACTAACCGCTTCACGTATGATTTCCAATACTTTATCATGGCGCCGCGAGTATTGACCTTTTTCCAATAGCACCCTACACCCTACCAACAAGTGTTTAGCCGTTCCTACCGCCTCCCCACAGATATTGCAAGACTTTTCGGTAGCTTTACCCCATCTTACTAAATTACTTTGATCTGGAAGAGTCATTTGGAATGCATTTAGATAGAATTTTAATAAGGCTGGAGATCACTCATGAAGTAAGGTGCGCCACCTCAATGCTAATGGAATACAAAAGTCGCCTATGGTCACCCACTCATTTTGAATTTCTAGATTCATCGCGTGCACTCGATACTTATCGTTTTCATCTTGCCGAATAAAGGATTTTGTTAAGTCTATATCTCGAACTTTCCCGCTAGATCCTAACCCTGCTTTATTTGTTTGAGCACCTATCATGAATTGTTTATGGAATTGAAGTCGTGACTCCAGCTCTGATGCATTTTTATCTTTTGGAAGAGATGTTACAATATCATCATGAGATTTTTCGATGATATGTCTTTTGGTAGCTCTTAGGTGTTTATAGAGCTCCGATGGTTTCTTTAATTTCATCCCAAAATTGTTTCGGTCTCTGAATAAAGTTGAAGAGTCCGCTGAATGCGCGAGCCCAAACCACGACTTCAATATCTTTATGACGTTTGCATCTAACTTAGACAAAAGGGTTTTATTAAGATCGTAAACTAGAAAAGGCTAATTTAGACGTGACGTTAGATAGTTGTCATATATCCACGCTTTTTTGATATTACTGATTAGTTGATCGTTTACCTTCTTAAGATCATTTAAAAAGCTATCGACTATAATATCTAGAGATGGAGTGCGACCTTTGTAATCTATTTTATTGCCTAAAAATTTGAATGGGGCTGCTTCAGTAATTGTAGCAACACTTTGACCGCCTATTGAAAGACCCGGATTATAAGAGGTATATTTGGTGTCTCGTCTACCCAGACACAGACAGTGGCATTTACTGGGTTTTGTCCTCAGTCCTTCAGTCCACGTACAGAAATCCTCTACTTCATTTAAAAGTACCTGACATTGTTTAGGGTTACGTGTCAGTATAGCGAGATCGTCTGCAAATGCTAGTATGGATTCCGTGTATTTATTATTAAATTTAAACCGATAACCCCACTTTTTCTCATGACTTATTAATTTATCTATTAAAATGTTAATTACGATATTGAATATTATTGGAGAAATGCAACATCCTTGAAACAGACCTATATTATAGCTTAGCGGTCGGGAATGGTTTCCGCTAGAAGTTATTGAAAAATATAATTTTGAATAGTATGATGCAATTATGTCGACAACTAAAGTAGGAAAGTTATACCATCTCAACGCGAACATCATCAGTTCATGTCGTACCGACCCAAAGGCGTTCTCTAAGTCTATCCAACACACCGTAACTTGTCTTTCGCTCGTTCTGGCATCTTTAAGGCTTTCCGAAATTAATGTGTTGTGTTCCAGGCATCCAGAAATACCGGGCAAGAACCCTTTCTGGTGATTCGGCCTGAAATACTTATTTTTAATCATGAATTGCGTCATTTTATTTTGTAAAAAAGAGAAAAAGATCTTAGAAATTGTGTTTGTTAAAGCTATCGGTCTAGTGTCTTTCGGATTCGTGACACTGTCTTTTTTTGGAATGAGGACAAAAATGGCTTTTCCGAATGTTACCGGTATTTGCTTCCTTGACCAGATTTTATCGAATATATTTAAAAGTTTATTACGAACCGACGGACATTTTTTATACACTATGTAAGGAATACCATCAGGACCTGGTGCTGATTTAGTTGGCTTCTTTTTTATTATTCTATTAATTTCCTCCAAAGTTGGTGGGTTAGATTGAAAATCAATAGAAGGACTCTCAGGTCTTTGTTTGTTAGGATCCTTATATAGTATATGAGTTTTTGGTAGTTGATAAGTGCTTTTGTAGTGTTCGTAAATTTGCTCGTTGGTCAAGAGAAGCTTACCTTTTTCTTCTTTGAAAATGTTTTTTGAGTACTCGAAAGGATTTTTATCGAAATCTACTTCGTGTTTTGCCCGGTCAAAATTGTCAAGATTTTTTGATATTTGTTTTGATATACCTTGAATTAGTTTAAGAATTGACCTTAATGCCCTAGACAGTTGGTGACTAAGTTGATTATCGCCCATGGCTTTGGCCCTACGAAGTTTCCGTATTAACTCTCTTTTTTTCCTCCTCATTTTCAATTTAAAAGTATTTTCTTTATTTTTGTGAGCATAACGGTTTGGAGGTGGATAGTGCTCATTAAAGTAGTCGTATATGGTGTTTTGGAAAGTCTCTACCTGCGTGTCGAAATCCTGATTCGAGCTCGGGTGCTCTAACAGGGCCGCTATATTACGATCGTGTGCTTTCCAGGTCGTATGTTTGATATTGGGAATGCTAAGACGCGTCCTGATGGTAATGGACTCCTGGTTATTGTTGTTCAATGGCTTTTTTGGCTTCAATGGCTTTTTAAATAAAGGTTAATCTACGTAAAAAACAAAAATGCTAAATTACTAAACGTTAACCAGCTACAATGTCATCCTTGACGGCAGAATTTAACTCTTTTAAAAAATTTATCTTAATAGCCTTGAACAGCTTACAAAAGCAAGTAGAATTCTTAAGTCGAGAAGTGGATCGCCAGGACATGCGAGCGCGTCGGAAGATGCTACTTTTCCATGGAGTCCCGGAAGACAAAGGTGAAGCTGTCACTGCTCGTGTTACCTCAATTATAGCAGAGCACCTTAATCTGCCAAATTTTTCAAGTGCCAGCATCAAGACATCACACCGCCTCGGCCGTCCATCTGAGAGAACTCGCCCAATAGCCATCAAATTCTCTGACATTGAAGTGCGTGATAAAGTTTGGTTCGCAAAAACCAAACTTAAAGGTACTGGATTCACACAGTCAGAGTTTTTGACAAAGACGCGACATGATGCTTTTCTGGCGGCTAGACAGCGTTTCGGCATCGAAAAATGTTGGACGCGCGACGGCTGCATATTTGTCATTGGGTCCGATGGAAAGCGTCACAGGGCTGTATGCTTGGCTGATGTTGAGGGTATCGCAGACGAACTTCCAATTCCACAATTAATGTCTACTTCTCCTGCAGCTCCAGTTACAGTGGAAAACAAAGCGACTATTCCTCGTACAAAAGGAATTACTAGAAAGTAAGTTTCAGTATCACTGCGTTATTACTGTGTCAGTAATGATTATTATTGTAATATTTTCATATATCTTTTCTTTTTTTTTTTCCAAACGTCACTCTTATTCTGTTTTTACTAAATGTTTATATTTCTCATGTACTTTATATTTATTTCCACATTAGAAATTGTTATTTATTACAAAGTGACAATTGTTATTTCTTGTATTGACAGCTCATAGTGATAAATGTCTTGTTGGTCTTCTCTGGATGCCAGGCTGTCATTCATGTCTTTGACTAATTCCACAATAGTATGTCTATAGCATTATTGTATATATTTAGATTTGTTTTTAAATTCAAGTGTCCTTTAAATGATGTTTTATTTTATTATTATTTTTTTATTTTCTGCTTTATCAAATTAACGTGAATATTTTCCTAAATTTTTATTTTTTAGTCAGCTGGCGGGTAAATGGCATTTTAGTATAACATATATTTATATATATATGAAAGCATCGATTGATATCGACACTGACATCTGACAATGACAGCTAACATTAGTATCTTGGATAAGCGTAGAGGGAGCCACGAGAGAGGGATTTGCAGAATTTTTTCCTCGCGTCATCGTATTCAAGACGGGACCAGTATATTTTGTTTGTGAATCTAAATAGTGAAGTTATTACTAATTCAGGGAAAAGTAAACCGAAGGAAAGCATGAACATTTAATTGTTGATTCTCTTTTTGTTTTAGGTTAGTAACCGTTTCTTTGGTTCATGTTTGTAAAACATCATTGTATATTATAAATAAACCTCTTTTTGTTTTAGACGAATCACATTGTTGTTATTTGCTACAAAAAAACCAATCATAATCTTATAAATCAACAATTATCGTACATGTGAAAAAGAAAATACGCGTAAATTATGGAGAGATTACGATTTGAATTCACAATAAAAGCAAAACCAGAAGACAGCAAGACGAATATATTTGCCATAACCTCCATTATGGATACACAAAACCAAACTTATGTTGTGCCTAGAGAGTATCAGTCATTGCAATTACACAAAGAAATACTTAACCATAAAATATTTGAAAAAATAAGGAATTCCCTTCAGAAAAGGCATGATAAGAGACAGGTATGGATAACACTGACCAAGGAGATGAAATCCGTATATCTGGATGATGAAAACTTACAATTTAATGGATTTCTACTTGAAAAACTAGAACAAGATCAAGAATTGCCGTCAGATCAAGCTTCATTGGAAAAAAAAACAGAAAATAAGACAAAATTAGTAACAGAGTTTTCAATGGAGAAGTTTTCAAGGAATACAACAAATGTTAAACAATGGTTAAATACTTTTGAAAGGGAATGTGCTCGTTTACAAATATATACAGATTTACAAAAAGTTCAAATGCTCAGATTACTATTGGAAGATACATGTATAGATTGGTACACCTCAATGTTAATTAATCACACCGTGGATTCGGAATGGTCTGTATGGAAGAGAAGTTTATGTGAAACATTTGCTGACAAAGGCTGGTCACCGATTAGGTACGCTATGTATTTCAAGTATATACAGGGATCGATGTTAGAATATGCTTTGAAGAAAGAAAGATTATTACTAGAAATAAACAAAACAATAGATACACAAACCCTGATTTATTTGATTGCTACTGGTTTCCCAAACTTTGTAATGGATAGAATAGACAGAGAAAGCCTTAAAGAAGTAAATGACCTATTTAACCACATAAGAGGATTAGAAAACTTAACTAGTAAGAACGAGTCGAAGAGAAATTCAAGCACGGGAAACAGATACAATAAACAAGAAATAAAACAGACAGGAAAAAGGGCATGCAGGATTTGTGAAAACAAAGGAAAACTAAATAGATTTCATCCAGAAAATGTGTGCTGGTACAACCAAGAAAAAAGAACAACCGATGACAAACAAATTAATTCAAATTCAATATTAAAGGTTGAACTAAATAATGAAGATTCAAAAAACTAAGATTCCCTCCGCTAATTGAGATTGCAGTGATGTTAAATAATACATTAGGAACCAAGGGGTTGTATGATCCTGGTTCACGAATAACATTAATAAATTCAAGATTAGTTCAGGTAACGAATACAAAGCCCAATAATTGTTATGACACAATAAAAACAATAAGTGGAGGGGGCAAAACAAAAGGGTTAATTACATTGGATGCGGAGATATTGAACAAGAAGACGCAAATAAATGCATTTATTTTTGAAAATAAAAATTTCGAATATGATCTGATACTAGGATTAGATTCAATATACAAATTTGGGTTGACTCATGATGAGAATTGAAATATCCAAATACAAAAATCTAAAAATTTCAAAATAAGTGAACATATGTCAGAAGATAAACAGAATAAAAGCATGGAAGAAAAAGAATATGCAGTAAACTTTAATGAAGGTATAGATACAATTAGATTTGATACAGACACAGAATGCTTAAATACCAAACAAAGAGAACAAATAAACATATTATTGGATAGTTACTCGGAGATTTTTGCTAAAAATAAATATGATGTTGGGAAAGTGAAGAAGTATGAAGCCTATATTGACTTACAAGACCATATAGATGTTCGGTTCAAGACAAGATAGAAATAGAAAATCAAATCTCTCAACTTTTAAAACATGAATTAATTGAGGAATCTTACAGTCCGTTTGCAGCACCTGTTACTTTAGCATTCAAAAGAGACGAAGGGAAAAAGAGTAGATTATGTATTGATTTCAGAGATTTAAATAAAATAATCATACCTCAAGCACAACCATTTCCGCTCATAGAGGACTTAATAACAAAGACAATTAATTGTAACTATTTTACAACTCTTGATATAAATTCAGCTTTTTGGTCCATTCCTTTAAGGATCACAGATCGACACAAAACAGGCTTTGTCACCCAAGAAGGTCACTATCAATGGACCTGTTTACCCTTCGGTCTGAAGACATCACCAGCTATATTCCAACGGATCTTGGGAAATATTATAAGAAAAAATGGTATGACAGGATTTGCAGTGAATTTCATCGATGATATATTGATTTTTTCAAGGACATTCGATGAACACATCGAACACATAAAGAGACTACTGGAGGCTATTCGAGAAGAAGGCTTCAGACTTAAATTAACAAAATGTAAGTTTGCATGTGACTCTGTCAAATATTTAGGTCACATTATACAGAACAATACAATTACACCCTTGAAAGACAATTTGAAATCAATAAAAGATTTTCCGGCTCCTCAAAATAGAAAACAAATACGACAATTCTTAGGGAAAATTAATTTTTATGGGAAATACATACCGAATGTCTCATTAGTTCTGGATCCTTTACACAAACTCCTGAGAAAAGATCAAAGATTTGATTGGACAGAACAATGTGAGGATGCATTTCGGAAGATTAAAGATTATCTCTGTTCCAAACCTATACTGGCTATTTATGATCCACAAGCACCAACTATTATTTATACAGATGCCAGTGCTATGGGTATCGGAGCTGTTTTGAAACAAACTCAACAAAATGGTGAAGAAAAACCAGTAGCATACTTTTCTAAAAAAATAAATGAATCACAAAAGAATAAAAAAGCTGTGTTCTTAGAATGCTTAGCCATAAAAGAGAGCATAAAGTTCTGGCAACATTGGTTGATTGGAAAATATTTCACAGTCTACACGGATCACAGACCTCTAGAGAAGTTAAATATAAGGAACAGACCTGATGATGAATTAGGTGATATGTCACTTTATCTGTCACAATATAATTGCGAAATAAAATATTTTCCAGGGAAAAATAATAAAGAAGCAGACTGTTTGAGCAGAAATCCCGTATTGAACATTGATGAAAATGATGAAGATAACTTAAGAACGGTAAATACCATTGATATTCATGATATAAAATATGATCAGGCTCAAAATAGGCAAATGATAAAACTTGAAAATAATATTGTTTTAGAAGATGGAATCTATTATAAGAAAAGTAAAAAGAATAGGAAAATAATTTTAAGCGAAGATTACAGCAAAGCAATAATAAAAAAGACCCATGAAAAATATTGCCACACTGGAATAAATCAAACAGAATCTAAAATAAAACCATTTTATACTGCACCACATCTATCAGAAAATATAAAGAAAATATGCAAAAACTGCGAGATATGCATTAAAAATAAATCAAGATTAAATAGAAAATATGGATTGATGTCACAATTAGGTCCAGCTAACAGACCCTTTCAAATAATGTCACTGGATACCATAGGAGGATTTGGGGGTCAACGTTCAACAAAAAGATATTTACACCTATTAGTGGACCACTTCACTAGGTATGCATATATCTTATGTTCTAAGAATCAACATGCTAGGGACTTTATCAAACTTATAGAGAAAATTCCTAAAGAAGAGGCAATAGAAATCATATTGTCTGACCAATATCCAGCTTTTCATTCAACTGAATTCAAAAATTACCTCAAGAGCCGAAATATTCAATTAATACTTACAGCGGTAGATGCACCATTCTCTAACGGCTTAAATGAAAGGCTTAACCAGACTATTGTAAATAAAATAAGATGCAAAATGAATGAATCAAAAGAAAAATCAAATTGGTCAAAAATAGCAGAAGAATGTAGAAATGGATACAATGAAACAAACCATTCCGTGACAGGATTTTCTCCTAAATATTTGCTATCCGGGGAGTCTACAGATATGTTACCAGATGAATTAAAAGGAAAACAATTATTAAAAAAAATTTGGAAGAGGACAGGAAAATAGCATTACAAAGGTCAATAAAGTCACACAAATATAATAAAACTTTATTTGATAAAAACAAATTGCAATACGAATTTAAAAAAGGAGATAAGGTATATGTTGACTATGGAAATAGATTGAACAAAAAGAAGATGGATGAAATTAGAATTGGTCCGTTTGAAATTGAAAAAAAAATATCGGATTCGGTTTTTAAAATAAATACCGGTCGTGGATCAAGATCTATTGGTCTATATCATGTCACAAAGCTCATCCCTGTGTCTATTGAGTAAGTAGGTTTTAGAGCTAAATTTTACTCAACTCGTTGGAAAAATTTGCCTACCGAGGGGGGGTGATGAAAGCATCGATTGACATCGACACTGACATCTGACAATGACAGCTAACATTAGTATCTTGGATAAGCGTAGAGGGAGCCACGAGAGAGGGATTTGCAGAATTTTTTCCTCGCGTCATCGTATTCAAGACGGGACCAGTATATTTTGTTTGTGAATCTAAATAGTGAAGTTATTACTAATTCAGGGAAAAGTAAACCGAAGGAAAGCATGAACATTTAATTGTTGATTCTCTTTTTGTTTTAGGTTAGTAACCGTTTCTTTGGTTCATGTTTGTAAAACATCATTGTATATTATAAATAAACCTCTTTTTGTTTTAGACGAATCACATTGTTGTTATTTGCTACAAAAAAACCAATCATAATCTTATATATATTTGTTATTTTGTTTTAATTTAAATTGAATATACATTGTAATATAGCTGCAATATAATTTTTATTTAGATTATTTTGCTATATTATATATGTCGGAGTAAGCCGGTCCGGTGTTTTTAAAAACTATGACGTCAGCTATGCTGACGTCATTATCTATCTTCCTTGATATTTTGGTGTTAGTTACATACACATTCCAGGAGTATCGCTGACTCAAATTCACTCCCGTGTGAAAAGAATGTGTTTTGTGCCATCGCGACGGAATGCATAGTTGCATTTTAATTAGTATATAAGTTTGAATTAATATAATAATTGATCATTATTGTTTGCACTTACATCGAGTAGGTCATACATTGTATTAATTAATAAGTTCTTAATTTTAATTAAAGTTAGTTTAAAATCAGTTTTGGTTTTTTTTCGACTCTACGTCTGCAGCTAACGTAATTGGCGCAGTCGGTAGGATACTAGAATAGGGACTGTTAGGTCATCACTAGTATCCAGAATCTACGGACCAGCTGCAGCAACGGGAGGTGAATCCAAACTTCGATTCAAGAGAAGAAACCAGTAATGAAATTCATGTGAGTACATTTGAACCATTCTCGTGTTGCTCATTCCTAGTAATAATTCCTCTCCAAAATTTATCATCCTAGAGTTTATAATCAACGGGAATCTGCATCGCAGCAGGCCCGTAAGCGTAGTGTAGATATTAATAGAAATTTATATAATAATTATATTTTAAATAACTCAAGTAATATAAATTTAAATATGGCTCAAGATCCGGATAACATTTACAAAATCCTTAGGATCGTGCCTGAATTCGATGGGAACCCTAATGTTTTAACCAGATTTATTAGTATTTGTGACCAAATTGTAACTCAATACTTAAATAATTCGCCCGGTAATGAATTATCTAATTTGTGCTTATTAAACGGTATTCTTAATAAAATTACCGGTACTGCCGCTGCTACCATTAATTCTAATGGTATTCCCGATAGTTGGTTAGGAATTAGAACATCCTTAATAAATAATTTCTCTGATCAACGGGACGAAACGGCCTTATACAACGACCTCTCATTAGCCGTACAAGGAAATAAGACACCTCAGGAATTCTATAGTCATTGTCAAACGCTATTCAGTACGATAATAACTTATGTTACATTACATGAAACTTTATTAACAACAATTGAGGCTAAACGCGACTTATATAAAAAAGTGACTAAACAGGCATTTGTACGTGGCTTAAAAGAACCCTTGGGGTCACGAATTCGATGTATGCGCCCGGATACTGTTGAAAAAGCTCTTGAATACGTTCAAGAGGAATTAAATGTTACTTACCTACAGCAACGTACAGATGGACTGAAACAGCCAACGTCTACTACTAAACACATAATACATGATAGGATTTTAACACATCCTCGACTTCAAGGATACCATCCCTCAACCCCTAACTGGCCAAGCCCTATGTCACACCGACCCATACAACAACCACAACCTTTTAAATTTAATTTTAATCAGGATCAACCCCGATATCATAGGCCCATGCCTTCTAGAACACAACAAATGTTCAGCGCACCCCCACCTAATTATAACCCGCGCAGTAATGTTTTCCGCTTACCACCTAGGAATAATTTTAATCAAAGTCCTATGCCCAGGCCTATGAGTGGTGTTCAACATTTTAATCCCAAGCCCTTACCTCATACCTTGATGACTGGACATGACTGGCGTAAATCTGGTAATCCGCCGCCGACAAACTACTTAAAAGCTCGTGAGATGAACATGAATGAATGTTTATCATATGATAGTATGGACTACAATTACCCTGAATATTATTACGAACCGGACTATAATAATTATACTGAACAAGAGTACTATGACAGTTATTATAATCCAGACTTTTATAATAACAATACTAACACGTGTTACGAAATGAATAATGACGAAATAATTAAAGAAAGTGAACCCCTATCAGATCCTAGTTCAACTAATCAGGATTTTCGTTTAGACCTAAAATCACCCAAACCAAAATAGAGTTAAATTTACAGACACAAAGACAACTTCCATATATTCAAATTAAAAATCCCCCACTTAAATTTTTAATAGACACTGGTGCAAATCAATCCTTCATTAGTCCTAATGCTGTTGAAAAATATTTTTATAATTTTCCATTAAATTACGACCCTTTTGAGGTTACAAATGTACATACTACAAGTAGAAATGAATATTCTATAACTTTACCTTGCTTTGAGGAATTTACAGACCCAGAGAATATTAAATTGTTTATCTATAAATTTCACGATTATTTTGATGGATTAATAGGACTAGACTTATTAACGAAATGGGAAGCAAAAATTGATTTAAAGGACAGAAATTTAATTACGCGTACAGGCTCAAACCCTATTAGAATGTATAATTCTTGTAACGTAAACTTTTACGAGGATATAATACCAGCTCAAACCTCAAAATTAATTCGTATCCCCATAAATTCTCAAGATGGAGAAGTTTTTATTAAAGAACAATTACTTTGCAATTGTATTTTACACGAATGTATTACTAACGTGACTTGTAATCGTGGATATGTAGAAGTCGAGAACCCGACACCAAATGACATAATATTATCACTAGACCAACTGACTAATGCTGACTTATTTAATATTGAGTACGAGTGCACTCAATATAAGACACGAGGACAGGACATCACATCACGATTACGAAATGATCATTTAAATAACGAAGAGAAAGCTAACCTTATACAGCTTTGTTCCAAATACTCTGACGTTTTTTATATTGAAGGTGAATATTTAACATTTACCAACAAAGTTAAACACCGTATTAAGACCACCGACGAGGTCCCTGTACATAGTAAAAACTATCGTTACCCCTTTGTACATCGACAAGAGGTTAGGAACCAAATAACAAAAATGTTGGAACAGGGAATTATAAGACCATCCGATTCCGCTTGGAGTTCACCGATCTGGGTTGTGCCGAAAAAGATCGATGCTTCAGGTAAACAAAAATGGCGTTTAGTGGTCGACTATCATAAACTAAACGAAAAGACTATAGACGATAAATACCCAATTCCTAACATTACTGACGTATTGGACAAACTAGGGAAGTGTCATTACTTTACAACACTGGACTTAGCAAGTGGATTCTACCAAGTAGAAATGGATCCACAGGATATTTGTAAAACAGGATTCAATGTAGAGCATGGTCATTTTGAATTTCTTCGTATGCCCATGGGACTAAAAAATTCACCGTCAACTTTTCAAAGGGTCATGGATAATGTCCTTCGAGGCTTGCAAAACGAAATATGCCTTGTGTATTTGGATGATATAATAGTTTTTAGCACATCTTTACAAGAACACATGAACAATTTAGAAAAAGTATTTCAAAGACTCCGTGAATCCAATTTTAAAATTCAATTAGATAAATCCGAATTTTTAAAACTTGAAACAGCCTACCTTGGACATATCATTAGTAAAGATGGTATAAAGCCAAACCCTGACAAAATTTCAGCTATTAAAAGATATCCTATCCCAAAGACAGCTAAACAAATAAAACAATTTTTAGGCCTTCTCGGTTATTACCGAAAATTCATTCCAGACTTTGCCCGTATAACTAAACCTTTTACTCAATGTTTAAAAAAAGGTAAAAAGATTACTTTCGATCATGAATATACTACCTGTTTTGAAAAATGTAAGACTCTTTTAACTAACGACCCCATTTTACAATATCCAGACTTTGCTAAAGAATTTAATTTGACAACTGATGCTTCGAACTTAGCCATTGGAGCGATTCTATCCCAGGGTCCAATAGGATCTGACAGACCCATATGTTATGCATCCCGTACCTTAAATGACAACGAAATTAACTATAGTACCATTGAAAAAGAACTGTTAGCAATAGTATGGGCTACAAAATATTTTAGACCATACCTATTTGGACGTAAATTTAAGATACTAACAGACCATAAACCTTTACAGTGGTTGATGAATATGAAAGAACCAAGTTCTCGACTGACTAGATGGCGACTTAGACTAAGCGAATACGACTTTTCAGTAATATATAAAAAAGGTAAAATGAACACTAACGCAGACGCCCTCTCGAGAGTTGAAATTCATAATGACGAAACGAGGACCCTTATTGAGGAAATTGATGAATTAAACTCTTTACTAGGAAATCCCTCTGAACATGCACCACCTAAACCAAATTCTTCAACTGACACCGTACATACAGACAAAGAGAACCCTATATTAAACATACCCATTACTGATGACCCTCTTAATAAATTTACTAGACAATTATGTTTCACACTCGTAAATGATACTAAACGAAAAGCGATAGTTACCAAGCCATTCGATACCCATACACGAATATTATTATTATTATTATTATTAAAATCTTTATTGTACAAAAAAAAAACAATTTCATACAAACGGCGGACTTAATGCTAAAGCATTCTCTACCAGTCAACCGATTAAAACAAAAATATACAGAAAAATACAGGCTAGGGGTGTAATAGGGATATAATAATAAAAAAAAAATAGAAACAATAAACAAAAAGATTAAATACATGATACCAAATGATCAAAAAAAATACGTAATATCAATAAATAAATAAATAAATATAAAAATACACAAATTGTTAATACATACATATACATACGTATACATACAAACACATACATAAATATATAAATGTATATACATATACACACACATACACATATATACATATACAAAGCAAGAGTAAGACGATATCGTGAATTAAAAAAAAGTAAATAATGATAATAATAAAATAGTAGTAAAAACACAAATGTCACTACGCAAATTAAAAGTCAAAAAGAAGATAAAATATTATTATTTTTTGTGTATAAATACTTACGCATATGTTTTTTAAATACCTGCCTATTTGGGGCACGTCGAAGCAAATCAGGGAGACCGTTCCGACCGTTATATCTATACAAGTGTTAGAATCCAATTTAGAGGAAGATGTAGTTAATGCTATAAAAGAATATGTTAACCCAAAAATTAAAACCGGTATTCTTATAAACCCACCCCTGGCAATGTATGCAATAATTCCCATTATACAAGACAAATTTAAAAGTTCTGCAATGAACCTAGTTTTAGCAAAATTAGAAAATGAAAATATTAAAGAATATTTACAACAACAAGAGATTATTCATCATTATCATAATGGAAAAACGAACCACCGCGGAATAAATGAATGCTATTTAGCTTTATCCCGAAAATACTATTGGCCAAGAATGAAGGAACAAATTTCAAAATTTATAAATGAATGTACGTTATGTGGTATGGCCAAATATGACAGAAATCCTATTAGACCCCAATTCAACATTGTACCACCAGCTAACAAACCCTTTGAAATTATTCACATAGACTTGCTGACTATACATAGTGAAAAATATATAACTTTTATAGACGTCTTCACGAAATATGGTCAAGCGTACCATTTGAGAGATGGAACAGCCGTTAGCATCATACAGGCCCTATTAAGATATTTTACTCATCATGGTGTACCCCTAACTATAATAACTGACAACGGAACGGAATTCACAAATCAATTATTTTCAGAATTTACAAGATTACATAAAATTAACCACCATAAAATTTTAGCTCACTCACCTAACGACAGTGGAAATATTGAACGTTTTCACTCAACCATATTAGAACATTATAGACTTTTAAAATTACAACACACAGATGAATCTTTAATCAATCTTATGCCTTATGCCCTAATAGCTTATAATAGTACGATACACAGCTTTACTAGATGTAGGCCTTTTGATTTATTAAATGGACATTTTGACCCACGAGACTGTCATGACTTGGATTTTACACAACATTTATTACAGCAATACATGATAAATCATAAAGAAAACATGCGAAAAGTATACGAAATAATTAATAACACTTCCTTAGAAAAGCGTAGTGCTTTGATAAATAATAGAAATGAAAATCGCGAACCAGAAATTATATATGCACCCGAACAACAAATATTCATTAGGAATCCCCTGGCAAGCCGTCAAAAAACTGCACCTAGATACACTCAAGACAAAGTTATAGCTGATTTACCAATCCATATATATACTTCCAAAAAACGTGGTCCTGTAGCTAAATCCCGATTGAAACGAGTCCCTAAAGGAGCTAACTTGTTACAGGATAATACTAGCTCTGCTGACCATCCACGTGACGAATCCCCTAGAGATAAGACTTGAAAGCTTGGATGATGGACCTGGACTATTACCATACAAACTTGGACTGATCAGACTTACGACTCACTACCATACTTTTTTACAATACGTTAAACTTGACTCCATAGAAGATAAAATAGGACTTTTAATGACTCAATTAAATAGCCTCCAGAGCCTTTTTAGTAATGAAACATATTTACTTTTTGAACTTCAAATAAATTATCTTACTGAAAAGCTTATTAAAGTTTCAAATAAATTAGAATCTTTCGAACCAAATCGTGTTAAAAGAGGTCTTGTAGATGGTTTTGGTTCTGTTATAAAATATATAACAGGAAATTTAGATTATAAAGATGCATTAAAATATAATAATGCAATAAAAGTATTAGAAAATAATGAAAATAAGATAGCATCAGAGTTTAATAATCATATAAGCTTAAGTAAAGAATGGATGACAAAGCAAAGTGAAGTAATAAACCAGTTAGTTGAAAATCAAGTTGAAATTAACAATACATTACAAATTATTCTTGACACAAATGCATATAAGGGTAATATTTTACTGAAATATGCAAAGTTTGCCCAACTTTTAGTAATAATTGCAGAAAATATAGAAGACCTTATGTCCGAGTTAATAAAAATAGAAAATATTTTAGCATTTACTCATACTTCGAGTATGCATCATTCTATGATTGACATAAGTACTTTAAAGTCAATGATAAATAAATTAAGGAAAATTTATATTAAGGATCAAATTATAGATTTAGAATTAAAGGAATACTATAGCATTATAAAGCCGGCATGTTATTATATAGAAAAGCAAATAGTAATAGTTTTTAAATTTCCAATAATCTCTGCAGACATTT
The DNA here is from genome assembly GCA_963555665.1 of Dircenna loreta. Taxonomy (NCBI): domain Eukaryota; kingdom Metazoa; phylum Arthropoda; class Insecta; order Lepidoptera; family Nymphalidae; genus Dircenna; species Dircenna loreta. The sequence continues at coordinate 6,159,018 of OY743101.1, forward strand.
ATAATCTCTATAAACTCTCTATTGTTCCTAATAAATTCCAAAATGTCCTTATACCCCCGTATCCTTTCATTGCAATTAACGAGAAGTCGTTCTTGTACATGGAGACAGAATGTCCGAAGCTTAAAAACTGGTATCTTTGTGAAATGGAAGTGAATCATCGTATTCGTACAGAACCTGACTGCGTGCAACAGCTTATCTCTCATCAAGTCCTGAAGGAATACTGCAAGCATACAACAATTACCCTAGCAAAAGAAGCAATGTAAAAACTAGATAATCAACATTATGTATTTTCTTTCCCTCATGTCACCAAAGTACAACTAGTTTGTGAAAAGGAGGAATTTACATCACTCCAGGGTAACTTCTTGATCATCATCCCTGTAAAATGCTACATAAAAACCGCCGAATACACTATACTGAATGATAGTGATGAAACAAAGGGTCAACCATTAAAACTGATGAAAATACCATTTAATCCTGCAAATCATATTGAGATTCCTACTCATCTCAATCTAAATTCAATAAACTTACAAGAACTTCATAGTATTCAAGATAAAATAATTAAAGAAGACCCCTTACAACTAGAAAAGTTTAATCTTCATACAATCTACCATACTACAATACCATTTTACGTTCTCATATTGAGTGCAAGTGCACTTATGATTGTGTTTGGATGTCATCGCTACAAGCTACGAAAAACCAAGAAACCTAACGAAATTACTGCTTCATCGATTGGTCCACCAATCTCAAATGATAATATCGATGCACAACTGGAAGAAGAAGGGACGTCAACACCCCGTAAGAAGATACCAGCAGCATTTTATCTCAATGTTCTAAAATAGTTGCTGATCTGAGGATGGAGGAGTTACATACACATTCCAGGAGTATCGCTGACTCAAATTCACTCCCGTGTGAAAAGAATGTATTTTCTGTGATCGCGACGGAATGCATAATTGCATATTAATTATTTTATAAATTAGTTACAAACATATTCTTCAGGAGGATCGCTGACTCGAATTCACTCCCGTGTGAAAAGAATGTGTTTTGTGCCATCGCGACGGAATGCATAGTTGCCTTTTAATTAGTATATAAGTTTGAATTAATATAATAATTGATCATTATTGTTTGCACTTACATCGAGTAGGTCATACATTGTATTATTAATAAGTTCTTAATTTTAATTAAAGTTAGTTTAAAATCAGTTTTGGTTTTTTTTCGACTCTGCAGCTAACGTAATTTGTTCCATAATAGAAATAAACCAATACAGTAAACTCAAACTTTATTTTAAGTAAAGCAATTTTACACAGTTGTTATCCGTATGAACAGTAACAAACTAATCGACCGTTTCCGTTAGATCTTCTCTCTCTAGCCCCACCTACGGGGGGGGAGGGGAGCGAGAGGGGATACGGTACCAGGGCGGAGCCCTCTGACCGTGGCATCTGTCGCACACCTATCAAAATAGGTGCGGTATTTATGGTGGGCGGATGCCCGAGGTTTTGTGGGTCTCCTAGGAGACGGGGGGACGGATAGAATTTGGGTGGGGCGGGTTAAGGGATAGAGGGGTGAGTTGATAGGCTGCCCGGGCGGTCAGTCCAGCCGGGTGGGACCCTCGGTTGGCCCGAGGGAGGCCCAGCTTAGACGACCAGCGACCAGGGCAGCAACTCGGTTAGGAGGTGGAAGTCGCGAGAATATCGCGAGGGAAGGGGAGCGGTTTCTTCTTCCTCTTGCAGGTGGGGTTAATGGGGTCAGGAGGACGCGAGTGCCACGGCGCGATGTCTCGGACGTGGACTTGGTCTGAGGAGTCAGCCCGGCCGTACATTCTTTCTGCGAGGCCCGTTACGAACACGTCGATTGGTTCGATGCGGAGGTCTCTGGCTAGAGATGCGTTCCGCACGAACCAAGGCGCGCTTGCAGTACATCGCAGGGCCTTGTTTTGGGCAATTTGTATACGGGATTTCTGTGAGTTTTTAAGCAGTGAGAACCAAGCGGGAGAGGCATACGTGAGGTGAGGCCTCACGTATGACTTATAGAGGTTGGTTTTTAGGTGGAGAGGAAGTTTGGAGCGGAGAATGGGGCGTAGGTGATGGAGGGCGACTTTGGAGGCAAGGATGGCTTTGGATACCTGGGCAGTCATTGACAGACTCCTGTCGATGATGACGCCCAGGTAGGTAATCTTAGGGGCCCAGGAAATTGGGGAGCCTAGGAATTTGATTGGAGGGGGGAGGGAGAATTTGGATCCGAATATGATGGTTTGGGATTTGGAGATGTTTAGTTGGAGGCGCCACTCCTCCAACCAATCGGGAAGGAGATTAAGGGCGTCCTGGAGTTTGGAGGCAGCGTGTTTGGGATTCATGGAGTGAGTCAGGAGTGCAATGTCGTCGGCGTATAAGGCCAACGTAGCGCTTCGACTCACGGGGATGTCATTAGTGTAACAGTTGTAAAGGAAAGGGGACCAGGAGCTACCTTGAGGGACTCCGGCAGATATGGGGCGGCAGGAGGAGATGGCACCCTCGACCCTCACGCGGAACGTCCTGCCCGCCAAGAAGCTGGCAATGACGCGTGCGAGGTAGTGAGGGACACCAGCTCGATGGATTTTGAATAGGAGACCAGGGTGCCAGACCTTGTCGAAGGCTTTCGCCACATCCAGGAAAGCCGCGGTGGCGGTCTCTCTCCTGTTGGCGGCGGCGGCCGCGTAGTGGATCACCCTGGCCAGTTGGAGGGAGGTGGAGTGTTCGGAGCGGAAACCGTACTGTTCCGGTCGCGGTTTGAGGTAGAGGAGTAGATGGGGGAGAAGGATTTTCTCAAAGAGTTTTGAGAGGGCACTGAGGAGGGTGATGGGTCGGTATCCCTCGACCAGTCTGGGGTTTTGGAGAGGTTTTGGAATAAGGATCACCAAACCTTCCCGCCATGCCAGGGGAAAATAACCCTGGCGTAGCATGGCTTTGAAAAGTTTGGTGAGTGAAGGGATGGCTGAGGGGGGAGGCGTCGGAGCATTGAATTTGAAGTTTCGTCCAGCCCGGGGGCCTTCCGAGGTTTAAGTTCACGGATCGCTTTGATGGTTTGATTAGGAGTAATGGTGGGAGGGGGTAGGGTTGGCTTGAGGGGATTTTCAAGCCAACGGGAAGTTGCGGCTTTGATGCGTCGATGGAATTCGACTCTAAGGCTGGGGTGTGGAGTAAATTGGGTTGTCCAATAATCGGCGTGAAGTTCGGGCCCGGTCTTTAGGGTCGAAACACAACGATCCATCAGGGCGGGACAGGGGACGATGGGGAAGGGGACGATGTTGGAGGTTCTTACAGAGCTTTGATAGGCTGGCCGGGTCTTGGTGGGCCGCCGCAATCCTGTCCTCCCAACGGGATGTGGCGGTTGCTTCCAATTCGGTACGGATGCGCTCAATCAGTCTATTGAGACGGGTTTTGCTGGCAGGGTCTCGATTACGCTGCCAAGTTTTTCGGAGCGTTCTTTTATCGGCAATAAGTAGTTGGATATGCTGAGGGATGGGTGGGAGGGAGAGTTGTGAGGGGAAGGAAGTGGAGGCTTCTTTTGCAGCCGTGAGTGTCCTAGTGAGGGCCAATAAGGACTCATCAACTTCTTTTGGACACGACGGTGAAGCGGGACGGGGAAGATTTGCAGCTACTGTAGTGGCATACTGCTGCCAGTCGGTTTTGCTTCTGGGAGGGGGACGGAGTCTGGAGTGGGAGGATGAGCCCCGCACTACCACCAGCACCGGTAAATGGTCTGAGCCGAAGGCGTCAGGGAGCGTCTCGAGGCTCAGGTCATTCGAACCCAGACCATTGTGTACCACGAGGTCGATAGTGCTGGGCATGTGGGATTGGACATGAGGGTAATGGGTAGGTTCATCAGGGCCGTTGATTGAATATCCATGGATTTCAGCGTCCTTGAAGAGCCGGCGGCCGGCGGTGCACGAAGCGTTGCAGTGCCAGGCCGGGTGGTGGGCATTCCAGTCACCGGCGGCGAGAGTGGGGGTCGGACACAAGATTAGATTACGCACCTCGCTCACGGCCAAAGGTGAGGCCGGGGGGCGATAGATGGCGAAGATGCGAATCGTATTGTTGTTATGTTCCAGTTCCACCCCCAGTGACTGGAAAGATCTGGTGGCTGAGTCGGTAGTAGGAATGTGCACTATGCCTCGACGTACTGCTGTAAGTAGGCCTCTGTGTGCGTGCTCCGGGGTAGCGTCCAATCTTTGGATCGCATACCCCGGGATGTTGATAAATTCTGTTTGGCGGATGTGGGTTTCGTTAATGAGTGCAATGTCAATATTTCGCTGACGTAACAATCTCGTAACAATCTCCACTGGATCGTGTCCGTCCCTCAAGGCGGTGAGTACCTCCTTGAGGACATCGATGGCCCTGTCAATGGGGATGGTGTGCGGAGGAGGTTGGGTCGAGGGCGTGGAGTTGGATCTGGTGGTGGCTATTGTTGTCTTGTCTTGGCTTTCAGGAGGGGAGGAATTCCTGCCTCTCTTGCCGCGCTTATTCCTCCGCTTATTCCCATGGGACTGATTGTTAGTAGGGGGGTTGGCATGGGGCCATCAGGGTTGGAGCAGAAGCGGCAGCTGTGACCATTGTCATTGTAGGTAATGTATTAGGTTGCTGTTGGTTGTAGTTGGGGGTGAGAGCATATGAAGCTGAAGCAGGTGTGCGTCCAGTGAAGGCGGCGGCGCCTGCCCGACGATTTCGGGCTTCTGCCCGAAAAAGAGGGCATTGGGCGTAATTGGCTGGGTGGGGGCCACCGCAGTTTATGCAGGTGGCAGGGGCTTCCGTGGGGCGGGCGCAATCTCGTGCTGCGTGTTCTCCCCCGCAGCGAACGCATGCTATTCGGCGGTGGCACCCATGGCTGGAGTGCCTGAATCCCTGGCATCTGTGGCACTGTGCGGGACCCTTTCTACCACGCCAGGCTTCGATGCAGATGCCTGGCATGTTTAATAACGTTTTTACGTTATATATGTCGGGAATGAGGCCTGGCGTGTTTTTTAAAATGGCCAGAAAAATGCAGCCCGGGCGTCCCATGCGGGCCTTGATTGGGCGAACGTATTCTGCAATGAAATTCTTGTGTGCAAGGGCCTCGATGATCTCTTCCGGTGCGGTATCAACCGGAATCCCTCGGATTGCCACTTTAACACCTTTCTCGTTGGGAAGGGTGTAAGAGTACCAGGATACTGGGGCGTTTGGCTCCAGTTCGGAGAGATACTTCTGTACCACCCGGTATTCCTTTTCAGTGGCTGGTGAAAATCTGACTCCTTTGCCAAAGGGGCGAGCGTTAGGCGGATGTCCAAGGGCGGTTGTGAGCATTTTAAAATGCGTCGTCCAATTTGGTAGGTCTTCCGCGATAATAGGTGGCGTAGGCGTAGGGGAGGGGAGGAGGGCTAGGGGGGGATTAGGCTCCACCCCCTTGCCGGCTTTCGCTACGGTGAACGCGCGAGACGAGTCCCGCGCGCTATCGCGGCTGCTTATTTTAACTGGCTTCAACGAGGTGCCCGCTCGCGGCAATCTTACATTCCCCTTGTGGGGGGGAATGGGACGCTCTGAGGGGCGACAAGTCGCTGGCGTCTGCTCGTTTCGCCCTGAAAAGGGCGTTTTGGGGTTTTTCTAGTTTATTATTTAAGATAAATAATAACTAGAAGCACACAAACACTACACTGCACTAGATTCGGACCGCGTGGTGAACACTTGGCGGGCTTGCCGATCCCGACCGTTTCCCTTCCTTGTGCCTCGCTTTTAAACACAGCATAGTCGAAGGAGTAGGGCAAATATCACTAATCACTTGTTTACAAAGTTTGAAACACCTGCACGATGACTCGCCGATTTCATTAGTCGTACAATTCGTTGTTGCGCCGATATATACATAAAGTGTAGTATTGATTATTTTCTTTCCAAATATATTTATAATATTAAGCAACTATATTTTTACATATTTTTTACATATTGTTTATTACTATATACATTTATTTATTTACCTATTACTCTATGACTTTGAGCCATGACGATTCATTTATGTCCCTTTTATCCTCGTCTGAGGAACCGAACAGTGAAGACAGTTTCCACAGTATTCCTTCTTTAGCTGATAATCTCGATTCCAAATTTTCAAATGTCCCACAAAATTTCAACATTACTCACATAAATGCTCAGAGCATTCCTGCACATTACCCTGATTTACTGTCCGCCTTTCAAAGCATAAACATTCATTCGGTACTAGTCTCCGAATCTTGGCTTAAGCCATGTCTGCCTTCTATCTCTTACTCTATACCCGGATTCCATTTGATTCGTAATGATCGTGTCGATCGGACTGGTGGTGGTGTTGCAATCTATCTTCGTTCTCACATTCCTTTCTCTGTTATAAGATCTTCTAATTCTCAAACTGGTGGTAAAGCAGAGTACATTTTTGTCGAGGTGGTTCTCTCTCACACAAAATTACTTCTCGGTGTGTTTTACAGCCCAAGCATTGCTGTTAACTATTTTGTGGAGTTTGAACTCATACTTCAACAGTTAACACCATCCTACAGTCACACAATAATAATGGGTGATTTCAACACGTGTTTAATTAAAAACGATCACCGATCATCTCGTCTCAAATCTTTAATTAATGGAGCAAACTTACATATCCTTCCTTCACTTGCTACTCATTTCTTTCCAAATTGTTCTCCTTCGCTCCTTGATTTATCTATTGTTTCTTCTATTGATTACATCGAAAAGCATGGACAATGCTCTGCATATGAATTTTCATATCACAACCTTATCTATCTCTCATACAAGATTAAGCCCCCTAAGGCCAAATCTAGAATACTTCTGCAGCGCAATTTTGGTGGGATGGATCTGGCTCGCTTACAGGAGAATGCCTCCAAGATTGACTCGTCCAATGTTTTAAATACTAGCTGTGTGGATGAACAAGTAGATTTGTTAAATGCCTCACTTACAGCACTCTACGATACGCATGCACCGATACGCCCGGTTCGTGTTAAACACCTCCCTGCGCCTTGGCTTACACCGGAAATTAAAAAAATACAGGAGAAGAAGCACAGAGCTAAGTGAAAGTATGTCCACGACTCGAGTCATAGCAATTGGGAGAAATATGTTGTAATTCGAAATCGATGTAACAAACTGTGTAGAGACAAACAACGTCGCCATATCTACAAATCGGTCATAGAAGAAAAAGACTCCGGAAGGGTGTGGCATTTTCTTCAGTCATTAGGAGTTGGCAAAACACGTCAAGATGTAATTGTAGGTAATTCAGATTTAAACTGCATGAATAAGCATTTTTCAAATTCTGTTGCAATTGATAATGCAATTAAAGTAAAAACGATAAATCATATTTCTACTTGCCAAACTCCTGACATGCCTGTTTTTTTTCTAAGTCAGTTCTCTGAAAGTGATATTAAGAAGAACATTTTGGCTATTAAATCCGATGCTGTTGGTTCTGACTGTATTAGTCGTAAGATGATCACTCCCCTACTTCCTATTTTAATTCCCGTCTTAACCTCTATCTTCAATAATTCCATTAACACGAATAGTTTTCCAAGCTTGTGGAAAGGCGCTCAGATTATTCCATTACCCAAAAAACGAAATGCATCCGCCTTTTCCGATTACCGTCCTATATCTATACTCCCTTTCCTATCCAAAGTGCTTGAGCGTCTTGTCCACCACCAATTAAGTAGTTTTCTCACGAAATATAATCTCCTAAATCCTTTCCAATCTGGTTTCCGTCCTGGTCATAGCACGACCACTACTTTAGTCAAGATAACTGATGATATTCGAGAAAGCATGGACAATAAACAGCTCACGGTATTAACGTTGCTCGATTTCAGTAATGCATTTAATTCTGTGGAGTTTGATATTCTGCTGGCTATCCTTAGTTCTCTTAACATATCTCCTGCGGTGACTGACTGGTTTCATAGTTACTTGTATGGACGCCGGCAAAAAGTTTCCGCAAGGAACTCATGTTCTAAGTGGCTACAAGTCAATGCCGGTGTTCCGCAAGGTGGCGTGTTATCTCCTTTGCTATTTTCTTTGTTTATAAATACAATAAATCTAAGCTTATCCTCTCTCTACCATTTGTATGCAGACGATCTCCAGATATACACACATTCTAGTGTATCGGAACTCCCACTTGCTATCAGTCGGATTGATACAGATCTGCAGATCATACAGAGATGGTGTAATGATCATGGGCTGCATATCAACCCGTCTAAAACCCAAGCTATCATTATTGGTAGTTCCAAGCTTTTAACCAAAATTGATTTTCTCCAACTCCCAGACTTAGTATTAAATAACATCAGTATTCCATTTAGTAACTCCGTTATCAGTTTGGGTGTTACATTGGACCGGTATCTTCGATGGGGTCCTCATGTAACCGAAGCTAGCAGGAGATTTTTTGCCTCTGCTGCATCTTTGAGCAGGTTGCGCATCTTTCTCCCCATTTCCACCAAAACTGTTCTTGCACAAAGTCTCCTCTTACCAATTCTTGATTATGCCGACATATGCTATCTCGACATAAGTGAGGAGCTATTAAACAAACTTGAGAGCCTGCAGAACTTCTGTATCCGATTCATTTTTGGTCTCCGCAAATATGACCACGTTTCCCATTTTCGTGCTAAACTCAAGTGGCTCCCGATTCGCCTTCGCAGGAATGCTCACATCCTAAATACTCTTTATTCCATACTGTTCAATCCCTCTGCCCCTTCCTACCTCAAAGAACGTTTTATATTTTTGGGTGCGTCACACGAACGTTCTCTTCGTTCTGAGGATAACTTAACCCTTAAAATTCCTCCCCACTCTTCCTCTTTCTACTTAAATTCCTTCACAGTTCAAGCTGCTCGTTTATGGAACTCCTTGCCCTATTCCATTAAGTGTGCAAAGTCCCAGGCATCTTTTAAAACAAAAGTCAAGGAATTTTATCTTAATTCCCTGGCTTCTACCTAAATTCCTACTTTTCCCTTCACAAAGTCTTAACATAAGCTTTCTTAAATGTAATTTATGTAATGTATGCAGTGTATATTATTTATATAATTATTTATATATATATAAGTGTATGTGTATGTATATATTTGTGTATGTATGAATATGTATGTATATATATGTTTCATAATATTTTATTTTACTATATTATATTATATTATATTATCCTGTACTGTACTGTACCTAAATACCTATTTTCATATTTCGTGTCCTCTACCCAAAGGTTGCCTGGAAGAGATTGCTCTTTAGCAATAAGGCCGCCTTTTGTACTAACTTATCTTTTATATGTTATTGTTTTTTGTATATTTCATTTGTTTGTTGTGGTACAATAAAGCATATCGTATCGTATCGTATCGTTATGTACTATTAACAAATGACATTTGTCAGAACTGAAGTAATCACTCGAAGAAAAAATATATAATGTATATATAAAATAAATAGTGGACATTGCACATAATGTAAGGATATTTTAAATTGATTGAGAAAAACCCTAAATATAAGCTATTGTTTCCTTACTGCAAATCTCTTGGTACGTGTTGTAGCTGTCACAACATTCTTGTTTTGAGTGGTCACTGGAGGTTGTTCTGGAGATTTAGTGTTTAAAATAGAAACACCATTGAGATCGGCAAGGCATTCAATTCGATGAAATGACCCATCGGCAGCCACAGCATGAATGCATCCTTCACTTGTCCAGCATTTACTTATACCTAATCGCTTCCGAGCTTCAAGAAAAACACTATGGCGACTTTTTGTAAGATACTCAGATTGGGTTATACCAGTGCCTTTTAATTTGGTTTTCGTAAACCAAACCTTATCCCGAACCGCAACATCAGCAAACTTTATTAAAATTGGCCGAGGTTTATTGACTGATAATCGTCCCAATCGATGTGAAGATTTAAAACTGGCCGTAGAAAAATTTGGTAGGTCTAAGTGTTCGGCGAATATATTTGTGACGCGTGCGGATATGTTCTCGGCTTTATCTTCAGTAACACCATGCAAAAGAAGCATTTGCCTTCTACGCTGAATCTCTTGGCGATCAATTTCTTTGGCTAGAAATTCAACTTGCCTTTGAAGACCGTTGACAGCAAAGAGAATAAAAGTAAAACTGATGTTGATACCTTTGGCAAAACGAAACAGTCAATAGCTATTTTGTAATCACCATTAAGTGATTTTAATGAAATATGACATCCTAGTGAAGAAGTAGAAGATAATTGGTTAATACCTATAATCTTCGAGTTGGCATCGTAGGTAGGAATGTGAAGCTTACGCAAAAAATCCTCAGCGATGAAATTTGCTGTACTCCCGTTGTCCAATAAAACTCGTGCCGTATGATGGTTACCCTTGCCGTCCACCACTCGCACAAGTGCCGTAAAAAGGAACACTACTTTGGGTGAGGCGGAGTTATTTGCTGATAATGCAATATTTTGTGTATTAGAGTCAGTGTCATGACCATGTAGTAAAGTGTTGTGTTTTTTAACACAATACTTACAATGTCCTAATTTACAATTGCTAACATTATGACCTGGTCTTAAACAATTTATACAAATATTATAACTAATAGCTTTTTTCATGCGATCTTGTACTGAAAGGCTTCGAAACTTATCACAAGCAAATATAAAGTGGTCCTGCTGACATAAATGGCAAGATATTTTGCGCGATTTTTCTTCAGTGTGAGCTAAGAAACTTTTACTTTTGCTACTAATATTATGGACTAACATAATTAAACCTTGATGACTTTGACTCCTTAAGAGTTTCAAGCAAGTCTGCTCTATTACTTAGAAAGGTAACAAAAATACTTAACGTTGGAGAATCAGATAATGAGTTGTCACCTGATTGAGTTTTGCTCTATTACTTAAAAAGGTAACAAAAATACTTAACGTTGGAGAATCAGATAATGAGTTGTCACTTGATCGAGTTTGTTGGTCATTATGTATATAACGAAAGTGTCCCAGTACTGGACAGGTTGACCAAGGGTTGACAACGCTCTGAGATTTTTATTTGTTGTATATTTTATCGACAAAATGGCGTAATGACTTACTGGATTCAAGTTTGATGGGCTGTAAGTTGAAGAGAGCTTGAACATGGTTGTTGACAAGCAGTCTTTTATTGTCATACCTCTCACAGAGCAACCTCCAGGCAGCGTCATAATTGTCTGATCTGAAGTCAAGGTTGTCCACGACAAGAGAAGCACTGCCCTTTAAAGAAGCACGTAGATAATGAAGTTTGTTAAACCTCAGATGCTCCTATAAGCAGTTCATTTGATATGTTATCCTCTCCTGGTGTTTTTCCTTTCTTTTGTGATTTTATAGCTTTAATAACTTCTTGTTTTAATATATGTGGGATCTCTTCACTGGAAGTTTTCTCAAGTCCTTTTCTTATTTCATTGTCACTGTATAATTCTCGGTAGTAATCTGTTGCTACATCTAATATTTCAATTCTACTTGTTTTATTTTTCTTGTTTCTGAGGTATTTCATACTATTAATCCATTGTGCGTTCTCACTTAGTTCAAACAGTGCTTTCTTGACCCCGCCTGTTGTTTCTATGCAGTGACTTATTGTGTCTGTTCTTGTTTTTTCTATGTACTTTCGTATTTGAAGTTGAATTTCTTTGCTCAATCTTATTATGACATGTTTACGTTGTTTCCGGTCTGTAAACAAAATTTTTCTTTGCATAATTAACTTTCTTGCCTCTACTCCTCATTTTTCTTTTCCTGATTTTGTTAATCTATACTTATTTTCGATTTCTTTTGGTTCCTTCTCTAGGGCATCGTATTTTTCTTGAATGACACTGCAGTAATTTGTTATTTTTATGTTTGCTTGTAAAGATTCCAATAGATTTTCTGGAAGTGGTAAGGATATTGGTTTATGTGTACACTGTAAGTTCTTTCTTGATTTTTTCAGTTCCCTTGCGTATAGATGTCCACGAAGTAGTCTGTGATCTGTATTGTAGTTAAATTTGTTGACGACATCTATATTTGAAAACATTCTTGGTTTGTTAGTTGAAATGTAGTCAATTTAATTCCTTACCCTTCCATTTGGTGACACCCAAGTCCACTTCCTATTAGGTTTTTTGTTGTAATAACTATTCATTATGTTCAGGTTGTTTTCCAAAGCAAAGTATATCAGTCTTTGTCCATTGTCATTTCTTTTACTTGATGTATATTGGCCAAGTATTTGATCTTCATTTAAACTCCTTTTTTCCAGTTGTCCATTAAAGTCACCCATTATAATTATTGTTTTGTGCAAGCTTGGCATGACTTTCTTGAGTTTGTTATAGAATTCATTTTTTATCTCTTCTTTTGCGACATCAGTTGAAGCATAGATTTGAATGATCGAAGTAGGTTCTTTATGGCCAGGTATTGTAATATTCAAATTTGCTATCGTGTCTGATATTCCTCGAAACTGTAATATTTCGGTTTTAAGATATTTCTTTACTATAAATCCTACACCATAACGTTAATACATTCTTGTAGTAAAATATAAAATTATCATGTTCTTCAATTTTCTCATCCGCTCTACGCACTTCACACAGGTCCATAATGTCCCAATTCACAGTTTCCAGTGCATTGTTTAATTCTTATTGAGATTCCTGGGATTTAATGTTCTAGAATTAAGTGTAGCTATGTTAAATCGAAATCTATTCTTGTACTTTAATTTTTCTTTCATTTAGTTTGTGGTTTCCATCTATTGCAAATTCTTGGGGGGTGTGGTCTAACTCCCCGCGGTGACCAACCGTATTGGGGATTTGTTTATTTATAGTTTTTGTTGTTCCTATTCTGTTTAATTTATTCTCGACTCCGGTGTCTGATAATTTCTATGCCTTGTCCTGTTTCGAGTGTTTCTCAGTCAGGGAGAAAGACCTGGCTCTCGTGTATGCAAATGCATCAATTTTTTGCATTTTAGGCGGAGCTAAAATATTACTTCCCACTGGACCGTGGGGTGGTGTTTGGATACATTTGGGAGATGTAGAAATTTCTCTTTTCCTTTTTTCAGACTCTAATTGTCCTTTTACTATAAGTTTGTTGTTCCTAATGAAAGTATCGCTTCCTTTTTCTAGCTCTTGTTTTAGTTGTTGTTGCAAATTCCTTCGAATTTCAAGCATTTCTTTTGAGAAATCCTCTATAAGATAAGTATTTGTTGGCATTTTCATTTTATTTTTCATAATTTCTGCTTTTCTGTGGTAAGATTTAAAGGAGATCAATATGGGTCTGATTTGGTTTACATCATGCTTCTTCCCCATTCTATGATATTTATTTAATTCAAATTTCTCTATTTTCAGATTTAGGAATTGTAAATTATCTTTTATTACCTAAATTGACAGCCCAAAGAGACGGGATGACGCTGGAAAGACAGTTGACTCTGGAAAGACAGATGACAGCTGGAAAGACAGCCGAGGGCGATGGCCTAGAAAGCCAAGGCCGGGAACTCCGTCAAGCTAAAAGTCCGATAAAGAAAAATAACCCTGGGACAGTCCGAGAGGGGGGATGGAAGAACTGTCCACCGGTTGATAAAAACGGCGAAAACGGCGCGAAAACGGAAATGAAATGCCCTACGTGCGGGAAAACATACAAAAGACGAGCCTGGTTTCTTAAACACCTTAAATCACACAATGGTGCTGAAGTGCGGCAACCGTCGGTAATATCTTCAGCTTTCACTGCGGATAGAGTTTACCCTCATATATCTCAAGGTGAGCCATTGAACAACAATAACCAGGAGTCCATTACCATCAGGACGCGTCTTAGCATTCCCAATATCAAACATACGACCTGGAAAGTACACGATCGTAATATAGCGGCCCTGTTAGAGCACCCGAGCTCGAATCAGGATTTCGACACGCAGGTAGAGACTTTCCAAAATACCATATACGACTACTTTAATGAGCACTATCCACCTCCAAACCGTTATGCTCACAAAAATAAAGAAAATACTTTTAAATTGAAAATGAGGAGGAAAAAAAGAGAATTAATATGGACCGCCTTCCGGACCGCCTAATAGAATAGACGTGTGTGTATAAATTATAATATATAAAATAAATTGTTTTAAAGAATTTAAAATAACTCAATACTCGCAAAATACCAGGCCGCCAGAAATGTATGTGGGTTGTGCGTGAATGTAAAGAGTTGGAATTGAAAAGGACAAAGCGACAGTGACGGAGATAGTTTACTTGGTCTCACTTATTGGTGCGTCATCGTGCTTCACTCGCTATCGTGTCGTAAAGTACCAGGCCGTCATAAAGCGTGCAGTGCAGTGATCTGAATAAGACAACACCAAAGTGACGGAGATAGTTCTACTTGTCTCTTTCATTTGTACTGTTTATCCTTTATACCTTACTACAATTACACATTCTGGCGTTATTATATTTAAATCAAGTAAATATAGTTGCATACTTGTTGTTATTTGCCTCAAAATATCGATTCAAGAAAAATGGATTGCTTAGCAAATAAATCTTTTTCTGACTCGGATATGAATCAGGCTGGACTAGATAAAACGCCTCCAGAATATGTTTTCCCACGCTTCAAAAGGAGAAGAGAAGACCTGTACCCAGAGGATTTAAACAATTTTAAAGAGGAAATTAAGAACATGATGATTTTACAGGAAAAAGAACTTAAAATCATTCTGACAGATATTCAGGATTCTAACCTTAGTATCCGGTATCATCATCATCTGTATCTCACGTAGTTCTCCAAAATGAGGAGTTGAAAAGGAAAATTGAACAATTTGAGCATCAGAGAAATGAAGATATGAAATACATTACATTACTAGAGGATAAAATCGAGAATATGCAAATATCAACCAGGAAAGCTAACATTGAAATAAAGAACGTCCCAAAGAAAAAAGATGAAACCAAGAATGATCTAGTGGATATGGTAATTGGCCTTTCTAATACTATTGGTAGTCATTTTAATAAAAATGATGTCAAGGACATATACCGTGTAAAGCCTAAGAAAGGGGGTTCTCTAAACACTCCAATTATAGTTGAAACAACATCTACTCTTCTCAAAGCGGAAATTTTGAAACTTAGCAAAACTTTTAATATTAAGCACAAAATGAAGCTGCGTGCCTTACACTTGGGCTTGAAGACGTCGGAAGATACTCCTATATTTGTGTCAGAGCAGCTAACAGCGAAGGCTTCACGCTTATACTTTTTAGCTAGAGACCTTGCTAAATCTAACATGTATAAATTCTGCTGGACTGCTTATGGAAAAGTGTATGTTAGAAAACAGGAAAATTCCCCGATCATTACTATAAAAAACGAGGCCCAGGTTCAGCAGTTACTACAACGCTTGTGACTAGATCTTCAAGTACTTCTACATTATAGTTCTATTTTAAGGTACCTTACCCTTTGTCTTAAAATATTTTGTGAATTTATTACACACAAACAAAACTCACACTTTCACTTAACACACTTACAAATAAAAATATACAGACCTACACTGCTATCTATATATTTATATGTACGATATACATATAGTCTTATGGCAAACAAAAGTATACTAAGTAATTTTTTTGTTTATATAATAATACAGAATTATAGAATATTGTATTATAAAGTTTTGATTATGTCTAAATATTTAAAAAATCCTAAGTACACTCATAGTAATTTAATAAAAACCAGATATGGATAACGTTCTTATTGCTCAAAGTGAAATAGATGATTTAAAATTTGCGACTTCCATTCGTTGTGACATCGAGGATGTTATAACCAATATAAATGTCAAAGAAAATGACTTAACTGTGATTGTACAAAATATAAGAAGTGTATATACCAATATAGACGAAATAACGATTACTTTGAGTTCGCTAACATTTGTTCCGGATATAATAATTTTAACAGAGTGTAGACTTAATCCTTTCAAAACCATTCCATGCCTAACGAATTATAATTCACATTTCACTACTCACCACATCAATCAAAATGATGGAGTTGTAGTGTATTTTAAAAAAAGTATTACCGCTATTGACATCAAGGAAATTCAATTAGAACAAGCTTCGTGTTTACAAATAACTACATTTAATAGCACTATTTTGGCCATATACCGTTCTCCCTCCAATGTACAGGCTGACCAATTTATTAATTCTTTAAATAATTACTTAGAATCACTAAAATCATATAAAAAAATAATCGTTACAGGAGACATAAATATTAATATTATTGCGAAAGAATCTGAATCGAGCTATGAACGTAATAATAAAATTAAATATTTAAATATGCTGGCTATGCATAGCATTATTTCGGGTCACTTAATCACGACTAGAGGAAAAAGCTGTCTGGACCACTTCATGCTAAAGCTCGACAAAAATAAACTATCTGCTAGTATTGCTGTTCCTAATACCACGATTACAGACCATTCAATGATTCTTTTATGTTTAAGATCCAATTCAACTAAAAGATCTGAAAATAATATAAAAACTATAACGGACTTTAATAGATAAATTAGTAGATAAAAACCTACAGGAATTATTATTTTATGATGATCCTCATATAGTAATCGAGAAATTAATAAGCAAAATCATGGACTCCCTACGACTAAACACTTCTACCATACAGGTGCCCAATTGTAAACGCGTCATTAAGCCTTGGATCACCCCTGGCCTTTTACGTTGCATAAGAAATAGAAATAGAATGCAAAAAAAAACACGAATGCATCCACATAACGAAATTTTAAAAACGACTTTTAAAAGATATAGAAATTTCTGCAATAATATAATTCGGAAACAAAAACGTAATTACGAAAGGGAAACACTTATAAAATCTTCTAAAAATTCTAAATGCTTCTGGAACAATGTTAAATCAATAACGAATATGAAAAATATTAAAACAGGTAACAATAAATTACTCAACATAAAATCTTCTCCCCAAGAATCAATTAACTTTGTGAACAATTTCTTTGCTCAGACAGGAGAAAAATTGACTGAAAAAATTTCAACTAACAATAGACTTCTCTTAGACTCCAATGTGGTATGTAAAGGGACTCAAACAAATTCTTTTGTGCTCCTGGATACTGATCAGACAGAAGTCAGCGAGATACTTAAGGATCTCAAATCTAATTGCTCCCCTGGGTGGGATGATATCCCATCAAGTTTTTTAAAACTGGCAAATAAAGAATTAGTTCCTGTTATCACGCACTTAATAAATCTGTGTTTTAAAAAAGGCGTTTTTCCATCTCTACTGAAAAAATCCATTGTGATTCCAGTTCACAAAAGTGGTGACCGTGAAGATGTTAACAACTTTCAAAAGTAGTAGAAAACATTTTGAATAACAGATTACTAAAATACTTAACCAAATATGACATCTTGTCAAACTTCCAATACGGTTTTCGTAAAGGAAAATCAGCTGAAGATGCTATTACGGCTCTTACTTCACTCATCGTCAACCAACTTGACAATGGTAGAAAATGTTTAACTGTATTCTTGGATCTCAAAAAAGCCTTCGACACTGTCTCTGTTCCCATACTAATAAAGAAATTAGAAAACATCGGTGTTAGGGGCGAATCTCTTGCTATTTTTACTGACTATTTGAGGGGTCGTACTCAAAAGGTTAAAATTAATGAATTAGTTAGCGATGATATTCAGATGACTTTTGGCATCCCTCAGGGTAGTATCCTTGGACCCACATTATTTTTAATCTACATTAATGACCTCTGTAACATAAATTTAAGTAATACCAAAATCATTTCATATGCCGATGATACTGCAATTATGTTTTCTGATCTTTCCTGGGAAAGAGTTAAAGCTGTTGCCGATTTGGGACTTTTTAGAGTGTTTAACTGGCTGAGTTCGAACTTACTTACACTAAATACAACAAAAACCATATATATGTTTTTCCATTTACAATCGTACCCAACCTGGAAATGATTTTTGTATAAAACTCCACCCCTACGGAGATCCTGAGTCTGATGTAGGAGAAAACAGTTCAATTATCAATAGGGTGACTTCTACTAAATATCTAGGTGTCATGATAGACCAAAGACTTTCTTGGCAACCACAAATAGAAGCTGTTTCAAATAGACTGAGAAAATTAACATATATATTTAAAATAATTAGACATGTGGCGACAAGAGACATACTTCACAAAATTTATATAGCATTGATACAATCTATCATAGAATACTGTTTACCGGTCTGGGGCGGTGCTTCCAAAACTACATTTTTAGAAATAGAGAGACCATATAGATTTCCCACAGACGCACTGTTTTCGATGACTCAATTATTGACTGTGCGAAAGCTTTATATCCTGAAGGCTGTTTTACGAATTCATAACTTCCAGAAACTTCCTTATAGTATTTTGGATAAAAGAAGAAACCCTAATGTTTTTAGTGTTGCTAAAACAAAAACTTATTTCGCTAGCTATCAGATTATTATACGGTCTGCTCGAATCTATAACAAAATAAATAGAAAAAATAATATTTATAGTATGCAACGTCATGAGTGTAAAAAAATCCTGACAGAGTGGTTAATAACTCTAACATATAATGACACTGAACAACTGTTCCAAGGTAGGATAATGAATGCTTGAACAATAACCATGAAATAAGAATAACACACACGCATGCACGCACTGTCACTCTCACACACACACACATACACATACACACACACACGCACACATACAACAGCACATCCACACATACACACTCACACACACAACCATATACATAGCATCCACAAAATAATTTAGTTTTGTTATATTAATTACTTTTGGTTCCCTACTTCTTAGTTTATAATTTTAATCAATGTTTATTTTGTGTAAAAATACTTTTTACGTAATTTTATATGGAAGAGCGGGATACTCTAACACAAGTATAAATACACTTTATACTTAATAGAGGATCTCCACAACTGTGTACATTATATATTGTAATACATCCTAAGTTATCGATGAGTAAATAAAATTATAATTATAAACTACGTAGGGCCAAAGCCATGGGCGATAATTAACTTAGTCACCAACTTTTAAACCAATTCTTAAACTAACTCAAGGTATATGTATCAAAACAAATAACAAAAAATCATGACAATTTTGACCGGGCAAAACACGAAGTAGATTTCGATAAAAATCCTTTCGAGTACTCAAAAAACATTTTCAAAGAAGAAAAAGGTAAGTTTCTCTTGACCAACGAGCAAATTTACGAACACTACAAAAGCACATAGACTATATAAGGATCCTAACAAACAAAGACCTGAGAGTCCTTCTATTGATTTTCAATCTAACCCACCAACTTTGGAGGAAATTAATAGAATAATAAAAAAGAAGCCAACTAAATCAGCACCAGGTCCTGATGGTATTCCTTACATAGTGTATAAAAAATGTCCGTCGGTTCGTAATAAACTTTTAAATATATTCGATAAAATCTGGTCAAGGAAGCAAATACCGGTAACATTCGGAAAAGCCATTTTTGTCCTCATTCCAAAAAAAGACAGTGTCACGAATCCGAAAGACACTAGACCGATAGCTTTAACAAACACAATTTCTAAGATCTTTTTCTCTTTTTTACAAAATAAAATGACGCAATTCATGATCAAAAATAAGTATTTCAGGCCGAATCACCAGAAAGGGTTCTTGCCCGATATTTCTGGATGCCTGGAACACAACACACTAATTTCGGAAAGCCTTAAAGATGCCAGAAGGAGCGAAAGACAAGTTACGGTGTGTTGATTATGATTAGACTTGGAGAACGCCTTTGGGTCGGTACGACATGAACTGATGATGTTCGCGTTGAGATGGTATAACTTTCCTACTTTAGTTATCGACATAATTGCATCATACTATTCAAAATTATTTTTTTCAATAACTTCTAGCGGAAACCATTCCCGACCGCTAAGCTATAATAAAGGTCTGTTTCAAGGATGTTGCATTTCTCCAATAATATTTAATATAGTAATTAACATTTTAATAGATAAATTAATAAGTCATGAGAAAAAGTGGGGTTATCGGTTTAAATTTAATAATAAATACACGGAATCCATACTAGCATTTGCAGACGATCTCTCTATACTGACACGTAACCCTAAACAATGTCAGGTACTTTTAAATGAAGTAGAGGATTTCTGTACGTGGACTGAAGGACTGAGGACAAAACCCAGTAAATGCCACTGTCTGTGCTGGGTAGACGAGACACCAAATATACCTCTTATAATCCGGGTCTTTCAATAGGCGGTCAAAGTGTTGCTACAATTACTGAAGCAGC
Organism: Dircenna loreta; assembly: GCA_963555665.1. Taxonomy (NCBI): domain Eukaryota; kingdom Metazoa; phylum Arthropoda; class Insecta; order Lepidoptera; family Nymphalidae; genus Dircenna; species Dircenna loreta. The sequence goes on from OY743101.1 coordinate 6,179,179, forward strand.
CCCATTCAAATTTTTAGGTAAGAAAATAGATTACAAAGGTTGCGACCTTCATCCATCCTCCATCTCTAGATATTATAGTCGATAGCTTTTTAAATGATCTTAAGAAGGTAAACGATCAACCAATCAGTAATATCAAAAAAGCTTGGATATATGACAACTATCTAACGTCACGTCTAAATTGGCCTTTTCTAGTTTACGATCTTAATAAAACCCTTTTGTCTAAGTTAGATGCAAACGTCATAAAGATATTGAAGTCGTGGTTTGGGCTCGCGCATTCAGCGGACTCTTCAACTTTATTCAGAGACCGAAACAATTTTGGGATGAAATTAAAGAAACCATCGGAGCTCTATAAACACCTAAGAGCTACCAAAAGACATATCATCGAAAAATCTCATGATGATATTGTAACATCTCTTCCAAAAGATAAAAATGCATCGGAGCTGGAGTCACGACTTCAATTCCATAAACAATTCATGATAGGTGCTCAAACAAATAAAGCAGGGTTAGGATCTAGCGGGAAAGTTCGAGATATAGACTTAACAAAATCCTTTAATCGGCAAGATGAAAACGATAAGTATCGAGTGCACGCGATGAATCTAGAAATTCAAAATGAGTGGGTGACCATAGGCGACTTTTGTATTCCATTAGCATTGAGGTGGCGCACCTTACTTCATGAGTGGTCTCCAGCCTTATTAAAATTCTATCTAAATGACTTCCAAATGACTCTCCCAGATCAAAGTAATTTAGTAAGATGGGGTAAAGCTACCGAAAAGTCTTGCAATATCTGTGGGGAGGCAGTAGGAACGGCTAATCACTTGTTGGTAGGGTATAGGGTGCTATTGGAAAAAGGTCAATACTCGCGGCGCCATGATAAAGTATTGGAAATCATACGTGAAGCGGTTAGTCTTTCAGTAACTAGAGCGCAAAAGGGTATAACAACCACCAAAAGATTCATAGAGTTCATTAAAGAAGGCTCGTCTAAAACAACAAAACAAAAGCCTCACTCTATCTTGGAGGCGGCTCGCGATTGGACTATAATGATACGTATGAGAAACAGTATAGAATTCCTGAGGATATTGTTGTCTCGTCATCCAGACCGGACATATTCCTGTACTCTAGACAGTTGAAGCGCGTGATACTTGTGGAGCTTACTGTTCCGTGGGACACTAACATCCCCAAAGATCACACAATTAAAGTAAACAAGTATTACGAACTGACCAGCGAACTGACCAGGAATAGGTATATAGTTAATTTGTACGCGGTAGAAGTGGGAGCGAGAGGTATAACAGCGAAATCTCTCTATAACCTACTTAAAGATCTTGGCCTCTCTAGAACTATCATCAGTGCATTTCTAGAACGTACTTCAAAGGCGGCATTGGTAGGTTCATTCCAAATTTGACTAGGTAGGGAGAGGAGCGCTACCAGTTGATGGTGAGCGTGAATGCGCATTACAAAGGGGCCCCTTAAACCTACACTTGGGTCGCAAGTCCCAGGGGCTGTTTGCACTCCTCTCCCTACAACGCGATGGGCCCGGCACCCGCACGGTGAATCCATGGAATGCTAAGAAGCTTCGTCTCTTGTCTTGTTCGAACATTAGTTCTCAACGTCTCCTTTTGTCATTTTGTTCTACCATCTTTACAAATATAAACGTCTTGCGAGCTAGAAGACTCACCTCCTGATGACGGAATGTCTATGTCCTCTACATACTCTTCAATATCACTTTCGGATTGGGTACTCCAATGTTCCGAAACGACTTCACTTCCGGTTCATCTGTGTCGCTATTATCACCATCCATAAGTGCCGATAATATATCATGTTCACCTACACTTCGAGCCATTATAAGAGGTAGTAGACTTTCTTGCAGATACGTTTTTAGCTTTCTTAGGATTTAATGCCTTTTTAAAGTTAGTTTTTTCTTTTCTACCTGTTTTAACATCAGTAAAGTTTTCGTCTTGTTTATTTTTCCTTCTTTTGTTACCTTTCACTTTTTTACTATTTATTTTCTTTTGATTATATTCTTCAAATAAATCTTTTGTGTTAGTTTGTTCTGGAGTCGCTGGTCGAAGACAATCAACAGGTGAAATATTTCCAAGCGATACATCGGGTATTGGAATAGAGGTCAAAATTGATGGTGAACTAGCAGCAGATTCTTATCTCTTCTGCTGATCACAATGAATAGGTATATTTTCTTGATCACGATCCGGCGTTGAGGCTTCCGATAAAATAAACGGTGTTGTATCTCCGGATTCTGAAGCTTGTGCATGAGGATTTTCGAGAGCTGGTGCGTTTTCTTGTGTACCATCTGGTGCACGAGCTTCCGTTAAAATGGAAGGGGCAAAAGCTGTTTCTGGTATGGCCTGTGGGTTGAAGGGATACTAGCCAGTCGCTTTAAAGCCACTCGTGGTATTGCTGTGTGTCATGCATTTGGACCAAACGCTTGAAAGAATTATATTAAGGCGTGCTTTAGTGAGTTTCTTATCTCTGGTCCAAAAATGATACCAAATCAGCATCCCAGTGGTGCTCGAATGATTGATAAACGGCTTTGTCGAGGGGCTGTAACTCATAGGTCGTGTTTGAAGGTAGGCAGTACAAATTAATGTCAAGTGAATTGGATATATCTACTATGGAAAGATCTAAATGACATGCTGCTCCATCAAATATCAAAAGGCATGGTACCTGGCTTTTGTATCTAGACAAGTGTTTTAAACATATTTTGAAAAGATCACTGGTCATGTATCCTTTTGCTGATTTTTCCACTAAAAATCCTTGAGGGAAATTATCGTAAAATTCTGGTTTTAAACGTTTTCCTTTAAATATGACCATAGGTGGTATGGCTGTGCCAACAGCATTAATGTAGCAGCATGTTCAGACGCCTGCAAATGAACCCTTTTAGCCCCTTTTTTGGCCAAAACACTTTGCTGGTGGGGGATAGTGAGACGGCATCCTTTCTCATTCATATTATATATTTTCTCGGGATGATAATATATGTCAAATTTATCGTAGATGTCTCTTAGTTTTTTAAAATGGTCATCAACAATAAATTTATTAAGCTTTTGGGCCCTATCTGGGTTCATGAATTGCGCTTTTCTTACGGATGTTTCTTGATGTCTTTTCATGAACGCTTTGAACCAGTCTCTGCCTGCGCGTTTGCCCTCATGATTAAAATTGTATTTTATATTATTTTGCTCACAATATTTATAAACCAATCGAAGCAATATTCTTGGTGTCACAGGCAAACCCATTTTAGAATACCGGATTATCCTTTGCACAAGTTGAGCTTCCTCTTTAGCATTTAATAAAGGTTTACGTCCCAAACTTTTCTTTAAACTGCCAGACTGCAGATGATTTCTGATTGTTCTTCTAGGAACCAGTATATCTATCTGCAGCTTTATACGTACTCAAAATTCCTCTTTGTACTGCTCTTACAGCTGCGATCAGATCGTCATCTCACCACAATGACCGTTTGGGACGCATCGTGACCGTAAGCACTGAAAACAATGATAAATAAATTAAAAATGTATATCTACGTACATACTACCCACCAAAAAACATTTCAAAAACACGCTCCTACTTATATAGCAGTTTAAAAAAATATGAGTATAATAAGGCCTAATGTAAAATTTTATAGGCCTTATTATCCGGCAATCATGCGGTTACAGAAAAAAATACAAATATAATTTATACAACTACAAGTCCTTTAATACGGTGGCCTACAGACAAGCATATATTAATTAATAAACGGATAGTCAATACAGGTTTGTAAATATGATATTTCCAAAATAACTTACGTTTTACCGGAGCCAATTTTTATAATTCGTGCCGCATGACCGCACCGCTGAATGATTTCGACGACAATGGCGGGGGGTGGAGTGCAAGCGTTGGTCTACCACTTCGCAGCGACTTGTTTACGCTCTGAACTTATGTGAGTGTAACCTTGATCGTCAACTACTGTATTTCGTACGTTTTTTGTTACTTAGACCTTATTGCCCGACAGGCCTTAATACCCACGGGTACCTTATATTGCATTCTTTCTAATCTTTTTTATGAACTTGATAAAAGGTATTCCAAGCAATTGAACAATATTCGAGTTTACTTTTTATCAGAGAATTAAATAATACTAATATGGTATTTGATTTTTTGAAATGTTTCGTGCATCTTATTATAAGGCCTAGTGTTTTGAGCGCAGGTGATATAACATCATCTAAATATTGAATAAAACTCAAAGTTGAATCAAAAGTGATTCCCAAATCTCGTATTTGATTAACTTTCAGAAGAAAATTACAATTTATGTTATAACTGAAATTCATGAAATAGCATTTTGAATAATTGAGTTTAAATTTTTACACCATACCTCAAACCTAGTTTTAATCTTGTTGTAAAAGATTAGAGTCTTTATTAAAAGTTTTTATTAGAGAAATTTATTAAATATGTAACTTCTAGCAAAGCTATACCTATTGTCAAATGTTTGAGAAATGTGTTAGACATAGTCACATCAACAAATGATTTGGTAAAACATTTAAAACATTCCTTGCAATCGGAATTAAATAAAAGATCCGAAAACATTAAAGAAGTGCACTTTTTTTCGGTTGCAACGTTTTTGAATCCTCGATAAAGAACTTTTGATGATGACCCTTTATCATCAACAAAAGCAATAAGTTTTTCCAATAACTAGAAGAAAATGTTTAAACTTGATTACTTATGACAATTCAGTAGCACCTAGTTCTGAATCATCTGGTTCATTAAAAGTGACGGTCGATGAACAAGATATATAGCAGTTAATCATCAAAAAATAATGGCATTTAAGACGTCAATGGTTAAAAATACTGAATTGGACCTATACCTTGCGGCACCGCTATCGGATCTTATAATAGATCCTCTTACGTCTGGAAGAGCTCTGTAGGAACTTTTCCTAAGCTAACCGAATTAGCTCTAAAGCATCTCTCTGTGATCACCACTTCTGCTCCATCTATTATTTTCCACATCGGGAAATGTGGTCAGAAAAACAAGAAACAGTATATACAAGATACCGGAGAGATTATCAAATATTTTTTTTAAACTGCTTACCTGAAAGTTCATGGTAATAATTATTAAAACGTTAACAATGTCGTTTAGATTTTTGGCTTATAATTTCATTTTATTTTAATACTATTCTCACGTGAAACAAGGCTGAAAATTGACTGGAAATTGATGGCATTTTTTTTTTTATTTCATTTATATTTTAGTGTTTTGGGACAATAAGTTTGTTATTTTGTTGGGATACTCATTATTTAATTTTTATTGTAATAAATAAAACGTTTAATAGTACTAAAATTCGTATCAATAATACTACTTGGTTTCCTAATTGCTTACTTTGAAATGTTAAGGGAACGTTGCCTTTGACTTTTATTTATTTATTTATTTTATGTACTCACATTTAGAACAATCACTTAAATCATAAATTTTGTACATGGGATAACTTATATCTTCAAAGAGATCTCTTCCAGTTACCGCAGAATAAGGAAAAAAAAACAATTTATAGAAACAGTAGGTCATAAAGTGCAATAAAAATAAAACATAATAGAGAGTAACAACAACGATGATAAATGAATATATAAAATATTACTAATAATAATACAAATATACACATAATTAATTAATAATACAGAGATATATTTAAATATATATCTACTTTATATATACTTATATACATATATACTAAAATATATACATCAAAATAAATACATAACTACATACATAACGATACATAGTGCTTCTTCAATCTATATTTGAAAGAATTAACAGTGCGGATGCTATAAATTTTAGGGGGTAGAGAGTTCCACAATTGTGCTGCTTGAACTGTAAATGAATAAGAGTAGAAGATGGAGTTATATCGTGGAACGTCTAGCGGTTTAAAAACTACACACAAGCGCTTTGGTCTGTCAGTGGGTACTACTAGATTAAACCGTTGACGCAGATAAGTCGGTGCAGAGTTTCTCAGAATATTGAAGAGAGTAGTTAACAGGTGAATATTCCGGCGAAGGCGAATAGGGAGCCACTTTAATTGACGTCGGAAGTCGGAAATATGTTCGAATTTACGCAGGCCGTATATGAAACGTATACATAAATTCTGAAGACGATCTAATTTGTCTAGCAGCTCCTCTGTAGCATCTAAATAGCATACATCAGCGTAGTCGAAAAGAGGTAGTAATAAAGATTGAGCTAGGAGTATTTTTGTTTAAGAAAGAAAAGTATTTTTGTTGAAGAAAGTTTTGCAAGCGCCTCAAAGAGTGAAGTGAGTAGTGAAGACGTTTACTTACCTCGCTTATGTGCGCTAACCAAGACAAGTAAGTGGCAATTATTAGACCCAGATTTTTGGCAGTGTCAGATAATGATATGGTTGTCTTATCGTATACAATGTTATTAAAATCTACAACGTATGCTATTAAAATCAACCTTGCTACGCAGTTGTCTACTTCCAATCATTAAACACTGGGACTTTTTGGAATTTATTAAGAGACCAAATGCCTTAGTCCAGTCTCGGATTCGTTTAAGGTCCTCATTGACAGCTTCTTTTTCTTTATCAAGATTATGTAAGTATGCATGTATATCTGTAAATTAACTGCATAGAGATAGCAGGGAGAAGATATAGTTTTAGTGATTTCATTTATGAATATGGAGAAGAGCAGAGGAGACAGAGCGCTGCCTTGCGGTACACCAGCAGCTAGGTTAGCCTGAGTAGAGAAAGCCTCGTTAGATCAGATAACCTGCCGGCGACCATAAAGATATGACCTAAAATAATCAATCACGGGTGGAGATATATTAAGAGAGCGTAAAATAGCGAGCATTATATCAAAGTCAACTGAGTGAAAGGCATTACTAAACTCTAGGAGAACTAATATAGTAAGCTTTTTGCTATCCATAGCACGGCGAATATCCTCTGTGACCTTGAGTAAAGCTGTAGAAGTACTGCGGTAGTTACGGAAACCGGATTGGAAAGAGCTAATTAGGTTATGGGTATTTAGGAAATATGTAAGCTGTTGAAATACTGCACATTCAAGGATCTTTGATAGTATGGGTAATATGGATATTGGACGAAAGTACGATGAAGATGGATTATTTGGGTAAGGGAATAACATGAGCTCTTTTCCAATCTGTAGAAAAAGAATTGGAACTTGGAAATTAGGGAGAATTTCAAAATGTATGTAATAAATTCCAATACATAGTCCAAAATGGTAAAAGCATATGACGACTAATGTCATCATGCCCTATGGCTTTTGTTGTAAAACATAATAAGCTTTTCTTAACATCACACTGCGTGATCTTATGATACATAAATGGATTGCAGATGGGTCGGGGAACCAAGTTTAATTTACGGAGGATAGCTGATCTTTCGGTATCTGATAAAATAAAGGGGTTGTGTAGAAAAATGTGTGTAAGTGAATTGATATCAGTAATCTGATGAGAGGGTTTCCCCACGCCCAATGTTTTGAAGAATCTCCACGTTTGAGATGGATTTGAATTATTAATAGAGGAATTTTCAGTTTTGAATTGATTGTTTTTTTATTTTTATTCTGGTAAATTATTAATATGTATCTCTTAGGTTTTTTATTGGAATATGGAAATAATGTACTTTTAAATAATACAAAAAATGGATTCTTTTCCACTAATCTCACATCCCTACTTTTAAGTAGGAAGGGCTTGAAGGGTTGAACAGTAGACAAAAATGGAACGCTAAGCATCTGAATATTCCTGCGAAAACGAATCGGAAGTCACTTGAGCGTCATATTGACGAAGGGCAAATCTGAAATAGGAAAAAGTAAACATTGAACTAAAAACAACTTTGGTAGAGATTGGAAGAAAATTACGCTATGTCCTCATAGATCCCACTGCTGCAAACATCTTTCTACTCACTTAACTAATCCGAGGATTCCATGATAAGGTTTGGTCAAATACGATACCAAGGTTTTTAACTTTACTGTTGTGCGGGATTACTACGTCTTCGAAACCAATGTGAGGCAGTTGCAGGTCGGAAGTGCGAGCAATCAGCCTAAGAACTATCAATTACAATGATCGTGTCTTTGAAGGATTTAATCTTAAAGCCTAACCATCTACTCCAATTAGAGATACAATTAGAGTAAATACTATATACAAAGGCTCAAAAGATCGTGAACTGCACACCAAAAATAAGGGGAACAGAAGTATGATGTGACAAATAAAGGCCAACTTAGAGGATATTTATCAAAGATATCTCAGCTATAAATAATTTTAAGCAACTTTCCATAACCAGTGTTTTAAATTGTGTTTTGTTTTTTTATTACAATTCACATATTACTATTTATGACATCCTCATAAACTAGCATATATGTCTGTTGTCAAGGTTAAATTTGCAACTGCTTAGTGGAGATTGGCCAGAATTTAAAGAAATCTATGTAAACATTTTCATTTGATGTCTGCCATAAAAAATAATACAAAAAGTAAGACACTTTTATTCTACTCCTAATTTACGTATCACACATGGAAATCTATAAAAAAATTATATGTACATACATAGCACAAGATTTGTTGCTATGCCTTACGGCCTTGTTCAGACCGTACATACCTCCATTAAATATCGTATATCGGTATAGTTCTAACACAATTCCTTATTCCTATCTAACTAGTAATAAATTACAATTAGATTTACTTTGTTCCCTAAAATGAGCACCCTTTTTATCATAATTACATCACAATTCCAAAAAGTTAAAGTAAAAAGAAGTTTCAGTATTTTTTATTGAGTATGAGACCTGTATTAATTATATTCAAAAAACAAGTCAATCAATACAGATTATTAAGTTATATAAAAACTCAACTAAAGGAAAAATTCCATCTATTGAATCATTTGTCCACATTATTGTTTTAGTGTTACCTTATTTTTACAAATAGCAATAATCATTTTTAATAATATTGTTACAAAACAAATAGCATAATGCTACCCTCTTAAAAAGCCTTTGGTACAATCAGTTCCTTTTGAAGTTCTTATAACAAGCACTCCTGGGGGTGGGGATGAAAGTAACACACCAGCAGTCGGTGAACCTGTCGGTAACTTTGCTAGTGCTACTCTTTTTCTTTTCCTTTGGTGTTATTTTCTTTGTGGAATTTTTTTATTTTAAAACTTGTCATCACTGTTGTTCACTTGTAATTTATCTTGAAACTGAGTAAGGCTGAAATAAATAAAATTAATGTTTTCAGTCTCACGTCTTGGAAAATAAATAAAAATAAACTAGCAAGATCTGTTTTCATAAAACTACAAATTTAGAGATATTTGATATATCTTGTGCAGTACTCATGTGTTAATAACAGAACGAACTTTTTGTTAAATATGTTTTTAATTTCTTAATTGGATAAAACTGATATAATTTAGTAAATATTATCAGAGGAAGTCATTTCAGAAATATAAATAAAGTTATTTCGTAAAAAAGCTATACACATGCTTATCATCTATAACATCTTCTGGACTTCTTGCTTCCCCAAGTATTCGCAAGCGGGCTTCTTCATACTCCTTCTGTCTTTGTTCCAGTGTTTTCACTGGTCGCGACCGGTTTTCCCCATTCAGTTGTCCGTTCGCTAAGGACGACGGACGCCTTAATATAGGAATTGCTGGCTCTGGTATCGCACATTGTGATCCTATACATGCGTTAAGCTCCACTATTACGCTAGTAACCTTGCAACTCTTCAACGCTGTCACACTGGACATCAGCTTGACCTTATGGTCAAACTGCAATAATGTCAACTATGCATTAGTCAATCTAAGCATAAAAGGCCAACAATAATTCGGGGTCGGTTTTAGCTGATTTACTTACGCCAATTTCGTCCATATCCTCAGAACTCAGAGTACGATAGGGAAGGGCACCAAATATTTTGATTATTGAAATATGGATACTTTTAAAAAAATAATCGACAAATGGGCGAAATTTTTAGAAACTTTTAGAATCAGAAAAACATATTGATTTATTTAATTTATGTTATTTGACATATAATATTGCTTCGTATAAAGCTATTGCTTCTCCGGTAAATACTGAAGAGAGAGTATGACATCTAAAATTTATAATAATTTTGAATAGAGGGATCCAAACAGCAGCACCAACATAATTATTTTCTTCAAGTTGAGATGCATCAGTGAAAATTAAAAGCCAACCTGGCCAGTCTAACGTTTCTAAAAACAAAGAATTGGCTTCTAGAGTACTTTTAGAAATTCCAATATCAAGCAAAATATTTGGCTGCAATATAAGAGAATCAAAATAATTTTCAAATAAGGGATTAATCTTTGTTTGGTATTTTGGGAAATTCAAATTATTAAGTTCATTATAGCTGATGGATAGATAAGGAATGGACTTATTTTTCCAATATTTAGCGGTAGTTAATAGCTCTGATAATAATTGAAGTTTTGGAAAAAGACAATGAGAAGACAAGTGGGCAAGAAAAAAGTCCTAAATAGAAATCTATTAACAAGAAACTGTCTTCTTATGAAAAGTGATGGTTCCGAATATTCCAATTGCATTGCATTTATCAGAGATGACTTCATTGCACTGCATATAATGCGTAGACATTTAGCTTGAATCTTATCCCAAACTTTTAAGGCAAATTTATTACATGGTTCCAACAAAAAGGAACCGTAATCAAAGTGACTCCTTATGATAGCATTGTATAAAAGTTTTTCACATAACGGGTGGGTGAACCCCAACAAACTCCGGATAGGGAACGCATAACATTGATATTCTTCTCACACTTTTTTGCTACATAAGAAAGATGTGGGATACCAGACAATTTTGAGTGGAGAAAAATTCCAAGAAACTTTAGATTGCTATCATTCGGAATCACTTTATTTTCAATACGAATGATGACATTTGGAATGATCCTTTTTCTAGTAAAAAGAACAGAAGTGCTTTTGCAGCCAATGAAAGACCCTGATTTAATAACCAGTAATTTAAATGACCTACAGCCATGTTTAATTTAGAAATTTATTGTTCTATAGATTTTTCAGATCTGTACATAATATCGTCGGAATACTGGAGTATGTTACAAAGACCATTAACAGCTAGATCTAAACCTACCGTATAAATATTATAAAGAATGGGACTCAACACAGAACCTTTCCAAATCAGTCTAGAAGAAGAATTATAATTATCACTGCGTAAGTTAACTGATCTAGCTTGCAGATAATATAAAATTAATTTAGTAAACCAATGCAGGAATGCCCAAGTTAACCATCTTTTCTTTTAGAATTGGAAGCAAAACACTGTCATAGGCCGAAGAAATATCGAGAAAGACACCTAGCACAGATTAATTTGTAGAAAAAGCTAAACGATTATTGGTTACTAAAATGCTAAGATTATTCATGGTGCTCATACCCTTTCTAAATCCAAACTGAGTACTACAGTCGCGTGCAAGTAAATCGACTCAAGCCTCAAGTGCGCATAAAAAGTGATATAACTTAAAAATGCCTTAATATACCTCTATATAATGTTTTACATAATTAAAGCCTAGTAATTGAGCTTTAAAATGGTGCAAGTTGCATGAAAATCGATTCAGTAGTTTAGTAAAAAAGGTTAATGCCAATGATAATGTAAAAAATGTTGAAAATTCATACAATTTCACAGTATGGGGCTATTGTGTTTAAATGAAACAAAATGCGCGTAAGATAAAAAATTTATTCGTGTCAATATTTGGTATTTCCTCCTCTAGCTCTGATCACTGTTCTCATGCGATTCTTCATCGACCTTATCAACTTTTTAATGGATGATTGTGGTATTCGACCCCACTCTTCTACCAACGCAGTCTTGAGCTCATTGATGTTTGTCGGAGCTGATTTCCTCGCTCTAACTTTCCTTTTGAGCTCGTCCCATATGTGCTCAATGGGATTTAAATCGGGGCTGAGCGGTGGCCAATGAATTCCAACTTCGTTCAGGAAATCACGTGTGGCCCGAGCAGTGTGACATCGGGCATTGTCATGCATCAAGATGAAATTTTCTCCAATAAAGCCTTGATAAGGGACAACTTGATCCAGTAGAACATTTTCAATGTAACGATCACTGGTCAGACCTCCTCCCCGGCCTCCCCCAGGAACGAAAACAAGCTCCGTTTTGCCTTCTAAGGAAATTCCGGCCCACATCATGCAAGATCCGCCACCATATGCAACGGTTTCCACAAAGCAGCACTGTGAAAACCGTTCACCGGGACGACGGTATACCCGACCTCTCCTGTCGCTGCCATGGAGACACATCCTCGTCTCATCTGTGAACAGGACTGACTGCCATTGCTCTATGCTCCAATCCAAATGCTCTCGAGCAAAGTGAAGCCGTGCTTGACGATGAGCTGTGGTCAACTTCGGGCCTGTAGCGGGTCTTTTCGGAGAAAGGTTAGCTTCTTTCAACCTTCTTCTAACTGTCCACTGACTGACAGTCACCCCGCGAACTTGACGTAGCTCCTGCTGCACATCTACGCCGGTAAGGTGTCGATTTCGGAGAGAGGTCGAGACCAAAAACCGGTCGTCACGCTCTGAGGTGCACCGGCGTCGGCTGGTATTAGGCCTCCGAGTGAAGGCACCAATCTCTTGAAACTTTCTGTATACTCTCGAGACAGCGGACTGACTCATATTCAAACGACGAGCGACTTCTCGCTGGTTCAACCCTTCTTGCAATAGGGCAACGACTTGAGCGGCTTCCTCAGGTGTTGTATCCATAATTTTCTTCAAATGACGGCTTTAATTTGCAGAGATGTGTTCAGGTCAACGTCTAATGAGCGACTGATAAGAAAAAACGATTACAGAGGGTTTTTATAGGGGGTTGTGTCGCGCAAGTTGTGTATAGAGCGCAGAGCAGTTTACGGGAGGTTGCGTTCAGTTGCATTCTAAGTACAAGTGTTTATTTAAATTACTGATATTATGCTACCATTTGAAAGCCTAATTACTAGGCTTTAATTATGTAAAACATTATATAGAGGTAAAATAAGTAATTTTTTAGTTATATCACTTTTTATGCGCACTTGAGGCTTGAGTCGATTTACTTGCACGCGACTGTAGATAGTAGTAAATAATTTTCCAAATAAAATTCTAAACGATTTTTAAGGTGTTCCATGACCTTTGCTAAAGTTGAAGAGAGAGCAATTAATAGGTCTGTAACTTAAAGGATCAAGAGGATCATTACCCGGTTTTAAAATTGGAATGATAATTTGTTTTTTCCATTCCTTGGGGACCAAGCTGGAAATAATAAAATTATTAATAAAATTTAGATTTTTTTTTTTGTTTCAAAATCTGCTTTAACAATAAAAGAATAAGGAATTCCATCTTCACCAGGCGAGGAATCCTTTAAGCCATCAAGTACAATATCAAGTTCAGAAATAGAAAAAATATTATTTATAAAGTTATTATTTTTGGGCACACTCATAGATGGGGAAATAATTAACAAATCGTCCGCTTCTTGTCTCGAAGGAGCCCAAGGAGGAGCAAGTTTGCTAAAAAAGTGAAAAATCCATTGAGCGTGGTCGTTAGAGACATCATTTCTTGGAGAAAAAAACCCCACGAAAACTTTTAATATTGGTCCAGACAAACGAAGAATGCGAGCGAGGAGACAAACTTTCACAAAAAGCAATCCATCCAATCCTCTTCTTAAATGAGAGTAAGCGTTTAGTGTGCAATTGTGTTTTGTAATTTTAAAAAGTCCGAGTCTTCAAGGTAAAGGATTTCAGAGTCTTTTCGTTTAGTAACTGACTGGGTACACTCTGAATCCCATCAAGGAGGGGAAGAGATAAGACTTCGGCCCATATTCTTTAAAGGAATAGAGTGATCAGTAGCATATCTAAGAATAGTCACAAAGGCAAAATAGGCTTCTAAGAGATTTGCAGCAGAAATATTAGGTAAGGATTTAACTTTTAATATTAGTAATAGAGGCAAACTGTTTCCAATCAGCCTTGTTAAGTTGCTATTTCAGAAGGAGAAGATAAGGAAAGATCAACAGCAGTTCTTTTGTTTTGTTGCGGTGAAAGTCTTCTTGTTGGGAACCCAACATTTAAAACACATATATTAAAATCGTCAAAAAGCTCAAGGAGCATGGACGCAAAAGAGTCAATTTTATGAGAGCCCCAGACGGTGTGGTGCGAATTAAAATCACCCACAATGATGAAGGGGGGAGTAAGAGAGGAAAAAATCAGGTTAATTCTGGAATGCATGAAGGACTTGGATGAGGAATGTATATTGATAGTATAAGGATATTTGTAACTTTAGCTGCAACAGAATTAAAAAGATTACAATTAAAAGGGGGAAGAGAGATACGGGAAAATATAAAATATCTATTAATTAATAAGAGAGTTCCACCATATCCACCAACTCTAAATAGAGAACCAGGATTAAGTCATGTCTCCGAAATGGCAACGACTGTAACATTATGGTGATTAATCATGAAACATAAATCAGGTTCCTTATGTTTGAGGGAACGACTGTTCCACTGAAGTAAGGATAGAGTTGTCTTTGAATTCTATGTTGTGATTGGATAAAAGAATTTGGACAATATTGTTAACAGGATTTTCTTTCCTTTTGTAAGAGCACAACCATTTGAAAGGGAGGAATTACATTCTTTAACAATTTCGTTGTGAGTCAGTTTACCATATCCAGGTCCTGCAGCAGACTTATACTGTTTTTAAGGTACGTAAAAAGTTTTTCTGTAAGAGGAGGAAGTCTGTGGTTGCTTATATTGATAAGAAGAAGAATCGTTGGGTTGAAAATTTGGGAGCCAATCTGAAATAACCTCCGCATAAGGTCTTCTCACTGTAGGAAATCTGAAGGATGCCTGAGAATAGGAAACTATAATATCCTGAGACATAACCATTTTAATTTGTCGTTGACGTGAGTGTTCCATACAATTTTTATCATTGGTTGCGTGTTTCCCGCGACATAAAAGACAAGTAGGACTTTGGGAAGTACATGAGTCTCCAATATGTCTCGGCACACTTATAACAGCGAGCCTTGGAATTACATTGTCGCTTAGTGTGGCCAAATCGATAACAATTCATGCACTGAATTGTTGGATGCAGATACAGTTCTATAGGAAGAGAAGTATAAAAAAAATAAACATGTGAAGGTAAAACTTGTCCGGTGAAAGTAACAACCACTGACTGTGTAGGAATCCAACTGACTGACTTATTTTGCACTACTTTTCGGTTTAAGCGTCGGGCTTTAACTATTTCACCACAGCCCGATGGTACCTCAGCCGATTTTACAAACTCCTGCATACTATGCTCCGTTGGGATATTTCTCACAATTCCCATACGATTAATACAAAATGTAGGAATTACTGCAGTTAACTTTTCTGAATTCAAAAATGGGTTATTTATAAAATTATTGGCGTCTAAACCTGTGGAAAACTGTAGAGAAACACGACTTTTATTTACATTCTTGACACCACCTTTTACTAATTTTTTAACATTTTGTTTATGTAGAACTTTTCCAACTTGAATTGCAGTTAGTTTTAGATTTGGAACACCATCTTCACAAACCTTATTGATGTGCACTATAAAGGGTCCTTTGTCTATATCAGTATAGATTCTTTTACACTCCCGTCAATAGAGAACTATTGACGGGAGTGTATAAACATGTTGGTATGAGGATGCAGGTGAGGAGTCCCCGGGATTTTAGTTGGCAACTTATCTATGTTATCTACAGCTTTACGTTTCGAACCTATTGTGTTCGTAGTATTAGTTGTACTCATAGCATAATCATGTTCCATAAGATTAGGAAAGGAATACTGAGGGATATCGGGGGGATATGTATCCGCCTCCATATTCTTAGATAAAAATACAAGCGACTACATATAACCTAAAAAAATAATAATATAATAAATAATATTAATAACATTTACCAAAACAAAATAGTTAATTAACAAACGATATATACACAAAACAAAAATACACGTTTTAATAACCAAATAGGTAAGATATATTAAAAAATATTATCCAAACAGAACGCGAAGTGATGTCTCAAACAGTCAGCTGTCAATACTCAAAAAAAAATACTATAATCAGATATGTAGCTAGTATCTACTTTACCTATTGTTATTTTTAGCTATCACTTGTCAATTCTGAACGAATTGCCTCTGCAATCAATCTTTTAGTGCCTAATAATCCTATTAGTCAAACAGCTGAACATATAAAACGAGTATTTTCAAAAACTCTTACTGAGAAATATTGCTACACATAATTGTTTTATTCAAATTGAACAATAATTACTAAGAACCTTACATTTTCAAACATTCGTAATTTAATTTGTTAAATAAATATACTGAATTTTAAACTTTGTAAATTATTTTTGAGGCGACTTAGGATTGTTTTTATAAAATAAAGCCGATAAAATAAAATCAAACTTCGATATTGATATTTTTAAAAATATCAATAAATCGAGAATTTGATATTTTAAAAAATATCAACAGTCTTAGTTAGGAATGTCCGATATGAGCGGATATTATGCATTCTATACGAATTCCTTAGTAAAACTTTTGAATATCAAATAGCTATTTATTATAAACGAGAAATGGAAATAACATATTTTATCATTTTTCATCATTAATAAATAGCTTTATTGAAAATGTTCATAATAAATAGCAGTAAATAAAAGGCAAAAATAAAAATTACAAACTTTATTGGTTAATATACAATATTGCAATAAAATATAATGAAACAAAATAACGATTAATTTAAGAATACTTTTATATGTGGAATTATTAAATGCAATTACAATTATAGCAATATGATCTATGTGTATAAAATAATCAATTACATAGAGAATAAGTAAGTTGTACATGTCTTAATAAGTGTTCTATTTAGGAATATCAAATTATTTTTATCATTACTATTATGAGATATACAATAATAAATAGAAAGAAAATTGTATTGTATGTTAATTGTAATTAAGTTTTAAATAACATTTGTTCTATAACAGAAACTTTAAGTAACATTTGAAATTGTCTTTAAGCATGTCAGCCTTCTTAAATTTTGTATAAAGTTATAATTAAATTTATACAAAAATAAATGTATAAACTAATAGAAAGAAATGTATAGCTTTAATTTTAAATTACTAATTTTAATGTAATATAATACATTAGTAATAAAATGTTATGTACATATCAATATAGGCAAGGAACTGTTTATCCAGCTCTACGAGGGAGTCTTCTAAATGTGGTGTTCCACCTCCTTGATGAATGGACAGGAATATTCTGTAATTTTAATTAAAATCAATTAATTATTGTTGGAATATTTACATAAAATATTACTGTTAATTTAAAAACGCACGTTCTAAGGGTGCCTCATGTGAGGCTTGGACCGCGGCTTAGAACGCCGCTAATGGAGGGAAGCTGGGTTTATCGGACTCTAACGTCCTCCGACGACGACGCCGGAGCAACGTGTGGGGGAGACCTCGTCTTCGCCGGCGAGGACGGTGATTGTGTGTAGTGTTTGGTGTGATACCCGCGTTTCCTACCGCGTTACCTAATGTTATTGCGTCGTCGGGGTCTGCGAGTACCGACTTCGGTTTCCTAAGTTTGACTATAAGAGTCCTACGCGGTTGGTAATTAGTGGCCTCAACCACCAGTGGGTTCGGGTGATCCACAGCCCTGTCAAAGTAGCTTTTTGAAAGCCCCTTGAAATACTGTGCGATCGTCGGAAGGTTGCTGATGCTAATTTGCAACGCCTTATATAGTTTTTGACGGCTCGGTGGGGGAACAATGGCGTCCGGTGCACGTGCCACTAGCGTCAGCAAGGCGCCGTCTCCGTTTTTCAAACACTAAAGATAAATTTTGAAGTTCTAGTTCTCGATAGGAAGTTTTATTATGAAGTACCGCTCTTAAAGAAACGTATGTATTACCTAAGAAATTTATTTACTTACCCACCTTTTTTTGTTTTCAAATTAAGTGATTATCATTATATTACAATAATCCTTTTTATAATCGTTCTGAAATAAATTGATAGTAAATCACTATTTTAGACTTAAGAATTCGCCGTATTAGTCTTATATCTATCGAATCATCGTATCTTAATTTTTTTTCGTCCTGATATCATCGAGACAGTGACTCTTATTGCGTGATTCCAATGCATATTGAATTTTAATTTTGTTTTAGTACAATGAATACTAGCATCTATTGAGTATCATGCACTATCTCAATTGCAAACTCATTTTTCGACATTTTGGTTTTTTTGGCTAGCTTGTATATTTTTACCTGCTGAAATTCAATGTCATTCTTCATTTTATTAATATAAGTTTAAACTTAAACTTAAACCTCGTAAAGTGTCTCATATGGCTTAATTCAATCAATGGAAGCCTATTATTGTCTTTTGAAAACTAAAATTATTTACAATAACAATGAAATTTGTTATCTGTAACTGGAAAATAAATTTCATTATGGAAATAAACTCACTGAAAAAGCGGTTCAATTTCGTTTGGTATACAAGGTTTGGTTATGTTACCTTACACAGTACAAAAGTTTTATATTTTTTTGTAAAACAATAGATAACAATTAATATATTAAACAATTTAGTGAAATCATAAATGAAATGGTAGGTATGGAATCTATATATATAATATGTATATATACCTAAGTCACTACGTTTTATCTTATGTTCGTTTTTAAATTCTCAAAACCAAATACAGTAGAATCCCGATTATCCGAACCCCGATTATCCGAATATTCGATTATACGGACTCGCGTCACGGGTCTAACTGCTGCTTGAAAAATTTTATACCGCGCAACTGGACACGTAACGACAAGTTTAAACGCGCCTCCGAATGTTTACTCCCGCTCTCATTTTGTTTGCATGACTGTGTTTGTTATTGTTTCATTTCCTCTTATAACGTTTCGTTAACGATCAGTTCAATCGAATTCAAATATTGCTTTGGTGCCATTTGACCCCGATGACCTCCAATTCAGTGTTTGTGTCAACTATCTCAAATAATTATTTCTAGTAAGAATATTCAGGATATAAAGTTATTAATAACCTTGACTCATGCTCTTCAGGGGCGGGTACTACACTTTTAACTAAAATTCAACCAAGCCAGTATGAATGATCTCAAATAAAAGAAATTTTAAAAGCCCAGTTCTCGCGCCCTATGCTTGTTCAAGACTACTTTGACCAGATTTTGAAATTTAAAATAAAGCTAGGTGAAACCCCAGCGCAAGCTTGTCTTTGCCTATGGCAGATAATCGAGAAGATTCCTGAAGCAAATTTACCTGAGAGAGTAATAACAGGCTTTGCTATTTCGGTTTTAAGTTACTGCGATGTAAATATTAGAAGAGAAATAAATTCAAATATCGTCAGTGACAAAAATCAACTTTTCCGTGTAAGGCATCTCCTTAAAAAGGAAAGCTGTCACGTCAGACAGTGTCGATCCAATCGATTCAAAACGTTACCGAACAATTTTTAATCATCGTTGTTATTTCTGTGGGAAAATGGGTCATCGTGGCTCGGACTGTTGTGAAAGAAGTAATTTTAATCGCACTTCTTTCAACAAGTACTTGAGTCATAATCTACCAGAACCACCCAAGAATCGGAAGCCACAAGTAACTTGTTACTTTTGCGGTGAGGTGGGTCATGTTGTAAAAAACTGTCCTGCAAGGACTGATACTCTGACAGCTCCAGGGAGCAAGGAAGTCAACTAATGCAACAAAAATGTGCGTGGTATTTTGAACTGTAGTGATTTATCTTTACCTTACCTGTGGCTTAGAGTGTAGTCTTATAAAAAAGTTTTGCTCAATTGATTCACGGTAAAAGATCACATGACCTAATTAATATGGTAGGGATCGGTAGGAGTTGCCTGAATAGCAGGGAACAGATCAGGAGCCATATTAAAGTACAGGATATCACAACTTCCGTCACTTTACATGTTTTGGCGACACAATTTCGTTAGGGCGGGATATTCTTCATGATGATATTAAAGTTGAAATAACAGAGTCTGGTTTAATATTCACTCGATATAGGGAGTCAAATTTATTTAAATTTAAGTTGGATTCACCGTGCAGGTGCCGAGCCCATCGCGTTGCAGGGAGAGGAGTGCAAACAGCCCCTGGGACTTGCGACCCAAGTGTAGGTTTAAGGGGCCCCTTTAAAATGCGCATTCACGCTCACCGTCAACTGGTTGCGCTCCTCTCCCTACCTAACCAAATTTGGAATGAACCTACCAATGCCGCCTTTGAAGTACGTTCTAGAAATGTACTGATGATAGTTCTAGAGAGGCCAAGATCTTTAAGTAGGTTATAGAGAGATTTCGCTGTTATACCTCTCGCTCCCACTTCTACCGCGTACAAATGAACTATATACCTATTCCTGGTCAGTTCGTTGGTCAGTTCATAATACTTGTTTACTTTAATTGTGTAATCTTTGGAGATGTTAGTTTTAATAGAAAGTTAGGTGGTATAAAAAACAGAAAAATAGTTTTGGTTTCTGTTACAATTCGTTGTTATTACGGCCTCCGAAAGAATTAGTTATCATAATAACAACTCTGAAGTAGGGTTGTACCACTATAGATGATTATTATTTATAAATACTTTTTGTGTTATTTATTACTTTATAAGTATTTTTCTTTGAAAGGTCACTACTGCTACTAGTAATATTGTTGTATTTCAATAAATCGGTACTAATTAATAATCGACATTCATCAATATTGCGATACCATTATATCGGTTAGTTACAATCGCACCTAGCTTAGTAACTGCTAGCTAGGTATTTCATCGATATTGGGGTCACACGTAGCTACCAACGGACACGAGGCAGATCGTTGACGCAGCCCGGGCGTATTGCTTACGCTGCATACCACCACCACTGAACACCGGACATGACCGAGGTTTCTTTCGTAATTAAATAATTTAGTATATTACTATTCGTTCATTCTTCGAACAATTGTCATCTCTTAGTAATACTTAATATATTGTAATAATTTAATTAAATATAATTAAAAGCAATCTTGTTTTTTTTTGCATACTTCGGCTGTGACTTTCATAATTGGCGCAATCGGTAGGATAGCTGTTAAAATTAGAGTCAGTGCATCAAGCAAGGACCGCAGCAGTTATCCAGAATCTACAATCGCAGTCAAGAAGTATCCAGACATCGATACACGCAGAGAAACCAATTATGCATACGTGAGTATCTAGATCTATCTAGACTTGCTATGCCTTTGTTTTAATTTATTTCCTTACAATTAATTTCCAAAATTTTCCATCCAAGGCAATTGCGGACCCCTAGGATAGCTAGAAATTCTAGATTATCGCTTTTAAGATTCTAATAGAAATTTAAATATAATATTAGGAAGTAACGAATTAGTTTATTCCAACATGAGCGACGCCTTAGTAGATAGTATTTTCAAGGCGCTTCGATTAGTACCAGAGTTTGACGGTAACCCGAATGTTTTAACGCGTTTTATTCATCTTTGCGATCAATCAGTTGAGCAGTACATTAGAAACGACCCTGCTTACGGATTAAGCAACTTAGCTTTTTTAAATGGTATATTAAATAAAGTCACTGGGCCCGCGGCGCGTACCATAAATTCCAATGGGATCCCAGAGACCTGGGACGGCATTCGTAGTGCTCTCATAAATAATTTTGCAGATCATAGCTATGAGACATCTTTTTAAAACGACTTGGTGCTTATGACACAAGGCTCTGTAACTCCACAGGATACGGTTATGCCTGATCTGCCCATCCACATATATACTAAGAAGAAACGTGGACCTGTAGCCAAATCACGCCTTAAAAGTAGCCCTAAAGACTCTACATTGTTACAGGACAATCTAAGTTAATTTCCCATTATCACTCTTTCCTATATTATATCGACCTAAATGTCATTCATCTTCGAGTTAAGTTAGTTAAACAACAAATTCAAGAATTTTGGCCCCTATTGAATAACAAAACTTTATCATATTTTGACCCCCATTTAAAACACCTTACAACAAAACTTAGTGAAATTGCTGACCAGTTGAATGAACAAATATTAGAAAACGAGTTGAATAATCATATAAGTTTAAATAAAGAATGGGCCACTGAAAGTACTAAAATCTTAGATAAATTAGTGTTTAATCAGAGTAGAATTTATAGAATGGTCAATTTATTTATGGAAAGTAATAGCAATAGGGAAATAGACTTAGTTAAATACGCTCATTTAACCCAGTATCTTTTAATCTTAGAAGATAATATTGAAAATTTGGCTAATGAGCTTAGAAAATTAGAAAATAATTTAGCTTTTATTCGTGCATCGAGTACATCCTATACTATAGTCAATTTAGATGAAGTAAAAAATATATTATTTAAGATTAAGACATTATATTTAAAAGATGAAGTCTTAGATTTAGATTATAGAAATTTCTTTGAGGTAATAAAATTAGGATACTTTTACGTAGAGAAACAAATCGTCATAGTTATCAAAGTCCCCATTGTCAATCCGAACAAATATAACCTTTATAAATTATCCATAGTTCCCAACAAACATAACGAAGTCCTAATACCTACCTCACCCTATATAGCAATCTCTGGAAATGACTCTAGGTACATGGAGACTGAATGTCCTAAGATAAATTCATGGTTTCTCTGTGAGTCTAAGCCATATTATAGCATTCAGGGTGGACCTGATTGCGTGCAACTGCTTATCACCCAGCAAAAAATAAGCAGCTCCTGTCACCAGACCCCAGTCGTTTTAAAAAATGCAGCTATTGAAGAACTCGACGACATGCATTATACAATTAACTTTCCAGTCCCGACGAAAATCAAGATAACCTGTAGACAAGAACGATGTCAAACTCTCCAGGGCAGTTATTTAGCTGTGATACCAACCAATTGTGGATTAAGGACATCTGAATTGTCAATTTTTAATTCAGATAACCGCATAAAAGGACGTGTGGTGAGAGTTATGGAAATACCGCACTATAGTGAATTTAGACGCAGCAACCGCTCATCTATCATTCTGAACTCAGCCAATCTAGAAAATTTGCATAACCTAAATACCAAGATATCAATTGAACAACCTATCCACTTTGGACCATACTACGATCCCTGTCTATAGTCTATTACTAGGCGCTAGTGCAATCATACTTAGTGCACTATTGTACAGGAAGCTACGAGCTGGAGGCACCAGCAAGACAAATCAAGCCGAAGAAACTGAGATTGAAATGCCTGAAATAATATATGCCATCCCAACTCCAAAGATCACCAGTCCCAGGCACATAAAAGTAGATCATGGAAAGATCTCAGCGACCATCTTAAACAATGTTCTCGATTAGTCGCTGATCTTCGGGGGGAGGAGTTACAATCGCACCTAGCTTAGTAACTGCTAGCTAGGTATTTCATCAATATTGGGGTCGCACGTAGCTACCAACGGACACGAGGCAGATCGTTGACGCAGCAGGCTGTTGCACCACATCTAGTGCCATCGATTGACCCCGGGTGTATTGCTTACGCTGCATACCACCACCACTGAACACCGGACATGACCGAGGTTTCTTTCGTAATTAAATAATTTAGTAAATTACTTTTCGTTCATTCTTCGAACAATTGTCATCTCTTAGTAATAATTAATATATTGTAATAATTTAATTAAATGTAATTAAAAGTAATCTTGTTTTTTTTTGCATTCTTCGGCTGTGACTTTCATAATTGGTTTATCGATAAATGGTTTGTTTTTTAATAAAGATTATAGTAGATAATAGAATTTTATAACAAGTCATAATTTAGCAATCAATACAATAATATAAGAGCGTTGAATTAACAATTTTAGAACACTATAAAGATATTTAAAAAAGAAATAATCAAATATAAATAAATAAATGACCAGTTTTAAATTAAACTAAACTACGACGACGGTATTCTACATCACTATTTCTTTTCTCTTTGTCTCACCGATTCGGTCTAAGTATAAAGGACGAAGAATTGTGCCGCGGCGTGGCCCCACCTCTTCCACAGCAGTAAGTACTACTGCCGGCGCACATCTCTCCCACAAAAAACTCGAAACTTGGGCCACTCTGATATCACGACTTTCTTTGGACCGGAAGAACTTGTCCCATCTCATCCCAACTTTAATCGACCGGAGGAATTTGGAACTTCCTTGATGGAAAGGATGATCCCACCACATGAATGGCCCAGGGAACTTTGGTAAACTTTACAACACGAAGTGTTTTAGTTTGGTTATCTATATGTCAAGTTTGTTTCTTTTTGAAAATAAATACACAATATAAATATTTTGCGTCACAAGAATGTGATCGTTTTTAAACCTATATTATCCATAAATACCAAACACTTATGACGATCCTAATCCTTGCCAAATCACATAAAGATTCTCACTAAAATTCTTAAATATTGTTCGTATTTTCCTTTTGTAAATTGTTTCTCTATTAATCAATAATTCTAATTCTAATTACAAAAAACTGCCATTTTTCTTGTAGGTATGATACATAAAATGTTAGTAAGTATTTTATACATAACAAACAATCAAATACAAATAAGACAGGAATCTTTTGCTAACATACAGTTTCGTTAGTGAATTAACTAGATTTTACTCAGTACAATAAAATATTAATTATTATCGTGGTATTCTCTGTTCCGTCAATAATATCCAAATTACATTATACGATCTGTACAAATCTCAACCGGTCTAAGTATCATCACAAAGTGAAATGGTTAATAGTCCGATAGTGCTACTCTTTGATTGGTGGAGACGCCTATTAGTTATCTTTCAAGGTCAAATAGAATGGTTTAGATAGTATCATGTAACTTGGCCCTAACTTAATCATTTAAACTTGACTGGTTTTAATCTTATTAACAACGTATAAGAGACGATTAAAAAGAAAGCGATCACAAAAAAGTTTAAACACATTGATTACTTCATTGATGTGGTTCTGTCGGAGGATATTATTCTTTATTAGATTTTAAATTTGATTGATTTAACTCTCACCGAATAAATGTTTTATTCGATCAACAAAAGATTTAAAATATTTAATAAAAAATATACTTGTTTATTTTAAACTACAATTAATCACGAATTATATTGAATAGAAAGTTTGTTTATTTTTTCATGTTTCTTTCGTTTAAGAAACATCTGGTCGGGAAAAGTTATTTTCCCAAGAAAATTTAATTCGAAAAACTGGGAAACATTCCATCATAAGCGCAATCTGCTGTGATATATTTAATTAAACAAGGTTATGGGCCAAATTTTATTACCATTCTTTATTATGAATGGTCAATGTTTAAATTATTCGTAAAAGTATCACCAGCGTATATTGAACTCCATATTTATTTCGTCATCTCATAGAAATATATTTCCAACACGACCTCTTACCTCCAAAGAATAATTTCACACTATTTCTTCATCTTACGTAATGTCAAGATCAAATAATAAATATTTTTCGGTTGTCGAAAACATACCAATTTTCACAGACAGCACACAATTTTATTAGCAAATTATTACCTGTTTTTGGGAATGTCAGTCGGACAGTCAGTTTTCATTTGCAAGTAATTTAATCTAAGACCAAACTTCTTTCAAGATATATCTAATATAAAATTATGATATAACCATTTAATTATATAACATAAAACCTTTTTATTACTAAAGTTCATGAAAATATTAATTACAAATTTATTTTTGAACGTTTAACACTGATCGCACATGACATGATGGTCAGAAACAACATAAGTTTATTAACTGACCGTAGCATAACTTCATTTGTATTTCTAAATTACTTATATTTAAATACATAACGTGCAATAACTCTATTTATTTAATTGATAAGTTTAACATTGTGAACAGTTAATGATTGTTTAAAGTAAAAATCTGTGATGAAATATAGAGCATAGAAATCAAGTCAAATCAATTATCAGCTAGAGTATAATATATGCTATTTAAGGAATTAAGCATTTATATTTATAATGGTTATATAATGTTAATATAGCAATATACAATTCAATGTTATTTGTATATTGTTTATTTAGTTTATATTATGTATATTGTTTTTTTATTAAAAGAACAGCACGTTATATGCGTTTGTAAATTTTTATCTTAAGACTTTTGATTTTGATATTTAAGATTTTTGTCTTAAGACAGTGAATTATATGACAATGAATATTTTTTATGATCGTGAAAGTGTGAGTTACCACTCACACTTTCACGATCGGTTATTACCGAAGATACAGATTGTTCTCACCAAAGGCAATTTTGGAAGCGTGTCATTAAAATCATAATTCTCATATGGCCTGAAGGCCGATTGTTAGGAAGAGTCAGGGAGAGAGGCGTCGACGGACCGTCTGTATAAAAGCCACAAGAGCCAAGTAAAGAGCATCACACAACCACGAGACCGCCGTGAGACAACATGAAAGCCTTCTTGGTAGGTATCCGTCCAGTGAAAGCGTTATGACCCGTGTGACCCGGGAGTCATGCTTCCTTGTACGATTGTGACTCAGAGCTTGCGAACATTCCGATCAAAACGATACAAACGTATTGCAACGTTTCAGTTCTGTACATAACAAAATAACAACCGGAAATTTCATTTCTAGATATCCTTAAGTTTCTAATAAATTTTAAAGTTTTTAATTTTCAAAAGAACAAAATTTTGGATTAAAGTATAACATTATTTTTATATTTTTATTAAAGGTATTAGCAACCGTTGCAGCTATCGGCTTGGCAAGGCCCGAGGCGGGATACTCCTACAACGCACCCGGATATGGTCATGGCGGTGGCATCGCAGGTGGTCTAGGAGGCAGACACGGTAGTTTCTCCTCCGGTGGTCTGAGCTCCAGCTCCTTCGGTGATATCGGCGGCAATATTGGTGGAAGCATCGGCGGTGGATTTTCCTCCAAGGGTGGATTCTCATCCGGAGGTGGATTCTCATCCGGAGGCGGCGGTGGATTTTCATCCGGCAACCGCGGTGGATTCGGAGGTGGAGCTGGAGATGGTTTTGGGGGTAGTGCTATCGTCCAGAAGCACATTTACGTCCACGTTCCCCCCCCAGAACCTGAAGAACAACGCCCACAAGTGATTAACGGCGGTGGAGTTGCCCAGAAGCACTACAAGATCATATTCATCAAGGCCCCAGCACCTCCCGCACCCATTGCCCCAATCATCCCCGCTCAAGCCCAAAACGAAGAGAAGACCCTGGTCTACGTCTTGGTCAAGAAACCCGACGAACAACCCGACATCACCATCCCCACTGCTGCTCCCACTCAACCTTCAAAACCAGAAGTATACTTCATCAAGTACAAGACCCAGAAGGAAGGTGGTATTGGAGGTGGTATCAGCGGTGGTATCGGCGGTGGTATCGGCGGTGGTATCGGCGGTGGTATCGGCGGTGGTATCGGCGGTGGTATCGGCGGTGGTATCGGCGGTGGTATCGGCGGTGGTATTGGCGGAGGTAGCCTCGGAGGAATCTCCGGTGGCGGTCTGTCTGGTGGTAGCATCGGCGGTGTTATTGGCGGTGGAAGCATCGGCAGCCATGGTATTTCCAGCGGTGATATCGGCGGTAATCTTATCTCTGGTGGACACGGCTCCGGCTCTGGAGTCAGCTCCTCATACGGCCCCCCCGGTCAGTCTGGCCCTTACTAAGCCGATCCCTCTACCAACTTGTGATTCTTGCCTTGCCGGCGACAAATTTTAGTTATAAGTAGAGAAAAAAAATACGGTGCCCAAATGTATTTATGTAAATAGTAATTTTAATGTCTTATTATAGTTGTATTATAAATCTTTTTGCATAAAAAATCGATAAACAAATGAATTTCAATCTTTTTATTCCTTAATAATAAACTCTCTAAAAATCCGGACATGTCAAATAATAATGTACACATCTAATAGAAAACTGAA
Organism: Dircenna loreta; assembly: GCA_963555665.1. Classification (NCBI taxonomy): domain Eukaryota; kingdom Metazoa; phylum Arthropoda; class Insecta; order Lepidoptera; family Nymphalidae; genus Dircenna; species Dircenna loreta. The sequence goes on from OY743101.1 coordinate 6,206,999, forward strand.
ATCGAATACTAAGTGGTAAATAAAGGACACTTCATGTTGCACGACCTCTCACAATCTACTAGCATTAGTCACTCGACACGTATACATGGTAGAAAGTTAGGTTTTCACCAATGCTACGCAATGAGACTGACCTCACTTGCCAGTTAAACCTTTTTTGTGTTATGCATCACCTTAACATTTCTTCAATTTATATTTTAACATTAAAAAGTTCATCTTGATACGGCATATTTGATATATGAAACAAATTCTGTAATATTCCCTGCATCATCCATGTTGGATTTGCATCTTTTATCAATTTTAAGCAGTCATTTTTCTGGCTTATCATATTAGAAGCACCATCTGCAGCACAAAACGTTACGTTTTCATTAGTGTATCATTGACATGTAAGTAGTTTTTTTAGCTTATTATATATATCTTTGGAGGTAGAGGTGCTGTCTAATCTACAGAACAACATTAAGAACCGTTTTAAGTAGCGCTGACATTGACGGTTTTATGAAATTCTCTCCTGTAGTGCATATTGTGATTTTTTATATTTTTTTCTGTAAAGTTTTAGAATAATTATATATGAATACGAGCACTATGTTTCATATTCAAATCCGCCACAACACGACCTCTTTTCATTTATTCATTGGTCAAGCATTGCTGGCATAAAAGACAAAAAGGAATCCGAACATCGTGAACAGCGGATATGCACCAAAATCTTAAATTATCTTGCACCGCCCGGGATTTCGACCCGCGGCTGACGGTACTGTCCGCGGCGGTGAATCCCGGACAGAATAATAATCAGCTCATTCATAAAGCCCATTCAAGTGTCAATTATAATCCTACTAGAGTGATTACAATTCGTTAATAGGCAACGTCATCATTTAATGAGACGAAAATAAAAGGGGCGTCGAACTTAGAGCATAGACTAGTTCTTACACAACCTATGAAATGTAAGGTTTATAACTAACATATATAATAACGTCAAATTAAAAAAAAAAGAGATATATATTTTATAATAGCATTATAAATATCTTTTTTATAATTTATATTGTTATAAAACTTATATTATAAGACTTATTCTTCATGTTTTCTCGTATTCCAATTTATATAAAATTGATAACACTGTTACAAGTAACGTCAAATTGTCTTATTTTTCTTATAGATATTGTAATACAATCCAGTTTGAATATCTATTAAAGCCAAGCCATTCTGAATATATTATTACAAAAAAATATATTTAATTATTTAAAATAAATTATCCATAATTTACCACCAATCCAATTAATTTGCACGGAAAAAAATCCGGAAGTTTATATTAATCGCGATAAAGTGACAATTGCAATACAATTTCGTTAATGGTCTTATTAAACTTTTGTGTAACAAAAGCGGCGCATTTATATTATATTATGCCACACTACACACACTACACAAATTATAATTCTGTTGTAATCGGTATTTTTACATCACAATTTTAATCGAAAACTTTACTTACAAATTATAATGATGGTACAGAAACAATATATCTGTAATATTTTAAGTTACATTCTTTAAATGTGGATAGTTTTTTAAACGCTAAAAAGGTGCTGATTTTTTTTACGAATTATAACATTTAGGTAAAAATACAATAAATTTACAAATTTGGTAAAATATATAATGGTATAATGTGAATAAATATTACCTCTGATAAATACTTTAGGACACAATTTTATAATATATGCAATATTTTAAAATAATAATACTTCAATTTGAATACATACAATATATAAAATATATTGTAAATATAGTTATTGGTCTTATAATATTCAACCTTCCATAACTATTGCATGGTAGTTAGCCATACACAATCTCGTTATATCTTTATCTTAAAATGTACCTTATATGTTGAGAGATAAGAAAGAAAATAGATCCATTCCTTTTTTTTATAGCGAAAGCACATACCTAGTGGTACCGCTCTCTTCACCGCTATGACCAAACCTGTTTACAATTTATTTAAAATGTCTGCAATAACAATACGACCCTAAAATTATACATACAAAGTCCAAATTTATATAAAATTGTTAAAAACATCTATTATGTAAGAAGAACAAGTTCTGACATGTGATGTTTTGTTATTACTGCTAAATTTACATATCAGCTGCGCGGATGCAACGGAAATTTTAAGTGATGTAATCATTTTGTCTTCAATCTTAATATTACATTAAACATTTATAATGGAACGGTGTTTTACAAAAACAAGTAGTTTTCTTAATACAATTTAAGAACTTACTAAAATATGATATCTCTCAGTCAGTACTCTGTTATTTATATAAAATCGCATTACCTACTAAATAAACGTGTACAAGTATTATTTCGGTCATTTGTATATTATTGGTTATTATCATCTTACTTTCCAATATCATGTTCAAGATAAATCTATACTGCCAAATTAAGTTAAGAGAAAATAGGAGTATCTGTTGATAAGCAAGATTGTTCTGATAACAAATTCAACACAATATGTCCATCTATATTGTATATAAATAAATGTAAAGATACCATCTTTCAATTCATGTACCATTGAAAATATTAAAAGAAATATTGTCTTAGTTTCAACTTATGAAGTAGCTAAAATAAATGTAAACAACCAACAATTATTTTATTTTTTTATAATAATAGAAAGTAATTTTGATGGTAAAATAAAAGGGAGGTTAGAAAAAATATCTTTTATGACATTTCATTATTTTTTAATTTTATTAATTTGTCATAATAGAGGTCCAGAGGACATAATGACATGGATTGTGCGTGAAAAAAAATAATAATAATAAATTTTCTTTATTGTACACCCTGAGTATAAAATTACAAAAACCAAAAAGACTGAAAAAAAAATGGTACAATTTTGGCGGCCTTATCGCTAAAAAGCAATCACTTCCAGGCAATTGCATGAAGGAAAAGAAATATACTCGAGTCGTAGCGTGGGCGTGTTTACAGTGTAAAACAAAAAATGGAGTTATATATACGATATATACATGCATACACCTAATTACATACATATAAATACAATAAATATATATACAAACATAAATATAAATACATATATATATATATATATATATATATATATATATATTTATATATATATAAATACATACATAAATAAACATACTAATATCCAGATAAACAAATAAATAACCAGACGACAAACTTTATAAATTTAAAAAGTGAAATTTAGACACCGTTTAAACGATTAACATGACTTAGCATTTTTAATTTTAAGTGGAAGATCATTCCAAAGTCTAATGGAATGTATAGTAAAGGAGTCCGAGTAGAAAGAGGATGAATGAGAAGGAATTTTAAGGATAAAGTTTTGATTGGAACGAAGAGAACGATTATGAGAGCTACTCAAAAAATCAAATCGTTCTCTTAAGTAGGAAGGACGAAGGCCAAATATGAACCTTATGCAGAGGTTTTGAAGGCGCTCAAGTTTATTTAACTGATCCTCTCGTAAATCAGGATAGCAGGCATCTGCATAATCTAAAATTGGAAAAAGTAAAGATTGAGCTAAAACAACTTTGGTAGAGATTGGAATAAAATTACGTATTCTCCTCATAGACCCTACGGCTGCAAACATCCTTCTACTCACCTCACTAATCTGAGAATTCCAGGATAAAGTTTGATCAAATATTATTCCCAGGTTTTTAACTTTATTACTGTACGGAATTACAACGCCTTCTAAACTAATGGGAGGTAGTTGTAGATCGGAAATGCGAGCAATCAACCTAGAACTACCAATAATAATGACCTGTGTCTTCGACGGATTTATCTTAAGGCCAAAACATTTACTCGAATTAGAGATAAGCGCCAGATCTTGATTCACATGAAAAATAGTATTTCCAAGGTCATCAAGATTTGACTGACGGTAAATCTGAAGATCGTCTGCATACAGGTGGTAGAAAGAATTTATTTGAGAGCAAATAGTGTTTATGAACACTGAAAATAATAGAGAAGACAACACGCTACCTTGCGGAACACCAGCATTGATTTCACTCCAGTCCGAGTACAGGTCATTTAACCACACACGTTGCCGGCGCCCGCGCAAGTAACGATTAAACCAGTCAGTTGCTGATGGAGATATTTTAAGACTACGCAATACAGTTAGTAAGATATCAAAGTTTACAGTGTTGAAGGCATTACTGAAGTCAAGTAATGTCAATACCGTAACCTGACGGTTGTCCATACCTGACCTGATATCCTCGGTAATTTTCAGGGCCGTAGTCGTACTATGACCGGGACGGATGCCGGATTGGAATTTACTTAGGAGATTATTTTTGGATAAGAAAGCGCTTAATTGAAGATGTACCAGTCGCTCAAGAATTTTTGACAGAAAAGGGAGGATAGATATAGATCGGAAATCTGAAGGACTGGAAGCGTTACCTTTTTTCGGAATAGGAAGAATATAGGCATCTTTCCAACAGGAGGGGGATTCACACATTGCAATGGAGTTGTTAAATAAGGCCGCAATGGTAGGGACTATAATGTCAAGGATAGGAATGATCATTTAACGACTAATAGCATCAGTACTAACTGCATCAGAATTCATAGACAGAATGGTATTCTTAACATCACATTAGGAAAAATGACTTAAATAAAAAGTTGGAGAATTCGGAGTTGGAAGAGATGAAAGTTGGCTTATAGTAGAAGTCTTAGTAGCATCATCCAGAGGTGCAGACGTAGAGAAATGATAGTTAATATTGTTTAAATCAGTATGGGAAATATTTTCAGTATTTTGCTTACTTCGACCAACTCCTAAAGATTTCAGAAAGTTCCAGACTTTTATTGAGTCCTTCTCTTCAATAACATATCTGTAAATATGGCGTCATTGATTATCTCTACAAAGCCTGTTGCAGCGATTACGAATTTTGATATATTTGACCTTATTCATGTCATTGAGTTCATTTTTATTTTTGGCTTTGGCTGTAACTTTTTTTTGTTGTAGCTTTTTTATTTTTTATTATTTATTATTTATTTTTTCTCTTTATTTTGAAAGGGGTTTTTCCAATATTGAAAATGTCACCCCTATGATTGATACAAAAGTATAAAGACTTAAGTCTACCTATTATACTTAAACATAAAATTAAAATAATTAATTTATAAAGCATTCTAGCTTTATCCGAAGAAGGACAAGCTAGAATGCTATTATAAAATCCTAAATTAAAAAAAGAATCACCAAAAATTTTACTCCTTTGATTCAGCACACGGCTACATTCCGACAGTATATGATGAGCGTCTTCTATGACCCCGCACGCACTACAGTTAGGTGATTCAAGTTTACACATCATAAACCCAAAACTATTGAGAGGTAGATGTCCAGATCGAAGCTTCAAAGCCATCACAACCTCCTCTCTACTCATCCTTCTCTCACTGAACCACAAGGTACGAGGGAGAGATGGCTGAATAACCTTATACCATATACCTTTCGTCAAAGATCTTTTATCAAAATATTCTGACCAAAATTCTAAACAAAAATTCTTTACTGACGGAATAAGTTCGGTATACCACGGTAGACAATTTGAAGGTACCCTATCAGACCCAGCCTCGTAAGCTAGACGATCTACTACCTCATTACCTTGTAGTCCAATGTGAGAAGGGATCCACTGCAATACAACGACTTTGCGAGCGGCAGTAATTTTAAAAATGCTTTTAATTATAGAATACGCCAATAGAAAACTTCTAAAAGCGGATGTACATTTAATCAAATGTAAATGAGCAGATTTAGAATCCGTAAATATAACAAACCGGTCTAAATCCAATGATTGAATATATAAAAGAGCCTCTGCAATGGCGAATAATTCTAAATGCATAATAGAAACTTCAGTAGTAATTTTAAATTAACAATAAATACCTGTTTGAGAATCAAAAAATGCAGCACCATAAAAATTTCATGTTTTGAACCATCCGTAAAAACAGAGTAAAAGTTACCATATTGATCATTCATTAGTTTACAGCAGATGGTTCTTAAATTATACATATTATAACAACGTTTAGGTCTACTCAAAGGCCACAAACCAGGCTTTATAGCTAATGACAAGTCCACATTGCTAACCCAAGTATCTAATGAAAACATATCATATTTATTATCACAGGTAATTGATAATTTATTTAAAAGGTTGTGCATTGTAACTAAAAGAGGCTTTTTTTTGTTTGTCCAGTAAGTTTTTTCAGTAAGTTCGTTTAATTTTTTAATTATTTTCATTATAGGAAAGTCATTAGATTTCACTTTTAAATAAAATTTACCTGCTAGATACCGACGACGCACTGCCAATGGACACAGTTGTAGTTCAGATTCCATTACATGACTTGGAGTACTTTTGATAAAACCACCAATCACACGTAGACACGCGTTTTGTAATCGATCCAGTTTAATTAAATGACAGTCGGCGCTGGTATCAAATAAGAAACTAGCATAATCCACCCGGCTACGTACCAGGGATATAAAAAGTCGCCTTAATTGTAAAGGATGTAAACCCCATCCAGGTCCGACTAAAACTTTGAAAATATTCGTAAACTTAACTACTTTAAAACAAATCTCACTAACATGTTTCTTCCAGCGAAGACCTTTATCTAACCACAGATCCAAGTACCTCACATTTTCTACTACTTCTAACGGTACACCTTTAAATCGTACATCAATCGTTTGTTGACGAAATCCTCTATTAAACAAACAAATTTTACTTTTAGATGGAGATATGTCTAAGCCTATATTTGTTAACATAATGTCAATTGAATTAAGTGCAGCTTGGATATGGAATTCTCCTTCCTGAATAGATTTACATTGTACATATATAACAAAATATAGGCCATAACATCAGGTCGCCGGCAAGGTTACCACCCATCGGGCAAAACCGTACCGCAAAGCGACTCTGTCGTGTTCCGTTACGTTGCTCGATGAAGCCGTATATGGGAAATGGGTCTGAACAGCTGCGTTGCGTTGGTGAACCGTTTTGTCGTCGAGTTAGTGTTTGTTGTGTCGGGTGCCTAGTCGAGGAGGGTAGCGGGATCCGAAGCGACGGCTTTCCGCTGGCCGCCCGCAGATAGTTGGGGGCCCAAGTGGTGGGTTAGCTCCCGCCAGCTGCGAAAAATCCCAGGGTGGCTCCATCGTGCTGGTTGGCGACCAGATGAGGAGGCCCGATGGCGATCCCTGGGGCAGTTCGGACGTCCACGCAGTCTCCAGACTAGCCTCCCATTGGCACAGCAACATCAATTTCGACGTCGGGTTCGATACGTAGCGCCTCGTTCAACTGCCATTTCCTATCCTATTCACTCCATTTAATTTTTTTATGAAAAAAAAGAAAAAGAAAAGTAAGGTTACTCAGCGGTTGCACTCCTCCTCACTCCTAGTGCACCTCGCTAATATTCGAGGATTGCACTCAAATCTCGAAGCTGTCCATCACCATCTAGAGATAGAGCAGCCGCACTTACTCTTTCTGACGGAGACGCAGATACAATGTCCTTTGAGCACTGCGTACCTTGCTTACCCTGGGTACACGTTAGAGCACAATTTCCGCTCACGTGCCGGGGTTTGTGTGTACACGCGGAACGACCTCTGTATCCAGCGCCTTCGTCACCTTAAAGATCCCACTTTTTCTTCCCTATGGGTTTTGGTAGACACAGGAAACGAAAAAATCCTGTATTCCTGTGTTTACCGTTCGCACAGCGGTGATCAGGAGACGACCAGATTATTTGAGTATCTCAGTGAGGCTGCTGATATGGCTCTGCATCGGTACCCTTCAGCGCAGCTCGTCTTTCTGGGGGACTTTAATGCCTGTCATCAGGACTGGCTGTTCCCGTACCAGAGGACAGACCACGCTGGAAGAGAGGCGCGGAACTTTGTCCTTGGACCTCTTTCAGCTGGTGAGGCAAGCGACAAGGGTCCCTGATGTGGAGTCACATACAGCCAACTGCCTGGACCTTCTGCTGACAACTGATCCAGACAGGTATCGTGTAGAGGTTTCCACCCCCTTGGGAACCTCCGATCACTGTCTGGTGAAATCTGTATTAACTTATTCCCAGCCGGACTTAGACTTCCATGGTGTTAGGCGAATTTGAAAATACAAGTCAGCAGATTGGGATGAGATGCGGCACTTCTTTGCATCTTATCCTTGGCGGCAGGTTTGCTTCTCTTCTGAGGATCCGTCGAGTTGCGCGGATGCTATAACTGACGTGGTACATCAGACAATGGAGTATTTCATTCCTTTTGCTGATGTACCTATCGGTGGCAAAGCTCGCCCATGGTTCAATGCCGAATGTGGACATGCTGTAAAGCAAAAACATTTACCATATGTTACTTGGGTTGATGCTCGAAACCGCAATGCTCCGGATGTGAGTTCCAAGAAGAGACCCTTTAACCAAGCTGCTAAGTCCTATAAAAAGGCATTAAGTAGGGTTCGTCTCGGTCGTATCGCTAAGGTTGACGAAAAGCTTTCAGTCCTGCCATCAGGCAGTAGAGCTTTCTGGTCCCTTGCCAAAGCGATCGAGTCGAATTTCTGCCGAACCTCACTGCCACCTCTGCTGAAACCAGATGGATCTCTGGCTCATGGAGCGAAAGAGAAAGCAAATTTATTTGCTTCTCTTTTCGCTAATAATTCTCTTCTAGACACTGGCAATGCTACCCTTGCACATCTTCCTCACTGCGGAATTTCTATGCCTGAAATCCGCCGCATCACTAACAAAGAGGTATGGAAAGCAATGTGTCGTCTAGATGTGAATAAAGCCAGTGGTCCGGATGGTATACCAGCCATTCTGCTCAAAACATGTGCAGCTGAGTTGTCTCCTGTATTAACACGTCTATATCGCCTCTCTTTCAGGACTGGAATAGAGCCGAAATCCTGGAAGCTTGCTAACGTGCAGCCAGTGCCCAAAAAAGGTAGCCGTGCCGATCCTGCCAATTACAGACCGATTTCAATCACATCCATACTCTGCAAGATTATGGAGCGTGTATTGAACTCGCGCCTTTTAGCATACCTAGAAGGTAACGATCTCCTCAGTGACCGACAGTACGGGTTTCGCCGAAATAGGTCCACTGTGGACCTTCTAGTTTATGCTACACACGTTTTAGGCGAGGCCTTAGAGAAGAATGGAGAAGCGGTCGCCGTCTCTCTAGACGTCTCGAAGACATTTGACAGGGTCTGGCATGCGACCCTTTTAAGCAAGCTTTCAGCGTACGGTATATCTCCTGGTCTGATCGGCTGGGTAACGGACTTCCTGAATCTAAGAACTATCCGAGTGGTTGTTGACGGGTGCTCATCGGAGCCCTTAACAATAAATGCCGGAGTTCCTCAGGGGTCCGTTCTTTCTGCAACTCTCTTCCTGCTGCATATTAACGATCTGCTCAAACCCGGTATCTATGGGTATGCAGACGACAGCACAGTGGTGGAAAGATACCTGCCCAGTACTCGGGCCAGTAGAGATTAAGTACAGGCTGAAAGAGAAGCCATGGTGCAGCGTTTGAATGACAAGCTAGAGGCAGTCTCCCTATGGGGCAATGCCAACCTTGTTAAATTCAACGCCACCAAAACGCAGACGTGTTTATTCACCGCCAAAAGGAGCCCTTTCACCTTGGCTCATACTTTCCGGAATGTATATTTGGAATACAGTGACCGACTTCAGTTGCTAGGAATAGAGATTTCCTCGAACCTCAACTTTGGTCGGTTCATTGAGTCTAGAGCAAGAGCAGCCGCCAGCAAGCTTGGCGTCCTTGCAAAGGTCCGGCAGTACTTCACACCGGGACAACTTCTTACATTATATAAAGCACAGATCCAGTCGTGTGTGGAGTACTGTGGCCATTTAATGGTTGGTGCCGCAAAATGTCATCTTGCTGCTCTGGACACAATTGAGAGGCGTGCAAAAAGGCTAATTGGCGACCCTGAACTGGTGGAAGCCAATCTTCATAGCCTCGAACATAGACGTAGAGTTGCTAGCCTCTCAGTATTCTATAGGATACATTTTGGTGAGTGTGCGAAGGAATTACATGAACTAATTCCCCCATCCCCCTTCCACCACCGGACGTTCCGACGCACGGCGAGCATCCATCCTTTTGTAGTAGACGCGCCGCATGTCCGAACGAAGCGCTACGCTTCATCTTTTTTAAATCGGACAGCAAAGGAGTGGAACAGCTTGCCTGCGTTAGTATTTCCGTCCAAGTACAATGTGGGTGTCTTCAAGGCAAGAGTGAATAGGCTTTTACTAAGTTGATGCGCTTTACCACCTACGACTACATTTCCACTTCCCTTCAGGTGGAATGTAGTCAAGCGTCAACTTAGTATAGGTGTAAAAAAAAAAAAAAAAAAAAAAATGTAAAAAAAACAGCGCCGTATCCAATACTACTGGCGTCCGTATGGACTTCAGTAGGAAGGTCTGGGTTAAAGATAGTAAGAACCGGCTCGGTCGTTAACTCTTTGATTAAACTTAAACGAATAGTTTCGCATTCAGGAGTCCAATTAAACTTTACGTTTTTATGGGTGAGGACAGCAATTGGGGCAGTTTTTGTGGCATAGTCTTTTATGTACTTCCTAAAATAACCTGCCAGGCCTAAAAATTGGCGCACCTGCTTTACGTTTTTTTGGTGGCGAGGTATTAATTAGGGCTTCCATTTTTCGTGGACTCGGCCTTACCTGACCTCGGCTTATAAGTCTACCTAAATATTCAACTTCCGTAAGTAGAAACGAACATTTTCCCAAATTAATAGAAAAACCAGCCATAGTGAGAGTCAGAAGCACCTTACGCAACAGCTCCATTCCCTCGTATACAGAGTTATTCAGAAGCAGGACGTCATCGACGTAAACTATAACATTCCCCTCATTAAAATGTGCGCAAAGAATGTTATTAATAATTCGCTGATAAACTACTCGGGAATTAGCTAGCCCATAAGGCATTTTAATATATTCGAAATGTTCTTCTGGTATTACAAACCCTGTCAGATGTATACTTTCTTCTTTCAATGGAATTTGATGGAAACCAGTTGCCATATCAAGACAGCAATAGAATTTATAACCGCCTTACCGATTGATATGGTCATCAATGAGTGGAAGTGGGTCTTTCACTGTTATACGATTAAGTGCCCTAAAATCTACGCAAAGTCTGTCTGAACCATCCTGTTTCCTAACAAGTATGATTGGGCTCGCATATTCAGACATAGAACGCCGAATAACTCCCTTTTCTGAAAGATCTTGAGTTATTTTTCGTACTTTAAGTTTTTCGGAATACGAAAGCCTATATGGTTTAAAAACGACAGGCGTGGAACTGGTGAGCCTTATCTCCATTTCTCCTGTTTGGACTGTAGTAACAGCAGTTCCAGTTATCAAAAACGGCGAAAATTCATTGATAATAGACATAAAGCCTTCCAATTCTGCACCCTGTAGAGGTGTGTTTAATTTAAACTGGTCGCCTGTTCTAATAATATTACCCTCTTTATTAACATTGTCAGAGCGCGTAAGATATTATGCATCCTTAGTTCGAACGTAAGTAATTCCGTCACGGTTTAATTCTTACAAAACCTGTTACTAGATGAGGGATGCGCATTAAAGGTCGTATCAGAAGACACGTGTGGTGACCGACTACTCGATGCATTAGACTTGGGTTGCCTACAAACATGACTGACGTGACCATATCTATTACCGTTAAAACATTTCGGACCCTTTGCGCCACCTTTTTTAATCCCTTGAGTATGTTATTTATGTTCAACCACTCCGTCCCGTTACCCTGTTAAGGGCTTGGAGTAAATAGATAAGAATGAAACAATGGTGTCGGGACCCAGGCTGGCGTTAGCGGCGGCGGCACGCACTTGAGCATTATCTATACCTCGTATTACAATGAGGGTCCTTAAGTCGTCGTTTAACCCTTCAACTATTCTTAAACGTAAGAGGGTACGACGAGCGCATTCCGCGTAACTAGAATATTTATCTGATGTCATATTCATTGCCTCAAATAATATATTGGCGTAATCTACTTTACCAGGACAGAGAGGTTTGAACTCACGCTTAAAGTTGGACCAGGTCCGGTCATTCGAAATCCATTCGCTCAACCAAACCTTAGCGTCACCCTTAAGGCACGATGCGACACGTGACAAGCATTCGTGGTCGTTCCAACTATTAGCTTCTCTGGCGCGATCTACCTCTTCGCACCATGCTTCAATACCGTTAATCGATGGGTCGAAGTTAGACAAATAATAATGTTGTGACCTTAAGGGTTGCATCGTTTTAATCGCTTGCATTAAAGCATTTGCGAGGGTAGATGCCTCAGAACAAGGGGTACTAGACTCCATGGGCTGCTGTTGCATTATATCTGGAGGAGTAGCAACCGTGGGTAAGGTTTCGCCTTTATGAGTGAGACTCGCCCCAACGTATGAAGAACGCACCTCAATAGGTGATACAGTACGCGAACGTGACCGTGACCTGACGCGGCGGTCACTACGGGAGCGATCCATACTACGCGATTCGCGCCTAACCCGACTACGTGATCGATGCACTTCAGTATTGCGAGTATCATGTCGATCTCGGACACGCGGACCATTCCGCGAAGCACGTCGTCTATCGTTCGAATTGCGGTTCAATCTATCGGCACTGTGGTCGCGGGACCTTCGAGAAGCATTTCGAACCCGATTACGTAGATCGCCCCTAGGTAGATGTCTCCGTGGACTAGGCGTCCTTGTACGTCTTATTAGCACAGCTTAATAACAACAATTAAACAAACGATATAACAGAAGTAAGCAGTAACTGTAAACAAAGTTAAATTGAAAATTTAACAGTTTTATTGTTGACAGCAAATTTACAATCCTTATAACAATTTTTCATCAGTCTGGGCTTATAAGTCCTTTATCCCACTTCTGATTTAAGGTTCAGAAGTAGAATTTAATAATAAAATTAAAGAATTTGCTTATTAACAATTTTAATCGAAATTAAATCAAAACAAATATTACAAAACCAAATACTGCAAACTTCAACAATGAAATAACAAAATTAATATCAAAAATGGCTTACGTGACCTTAATAACCACCAACACTGATTATCACAAAACGTCCGTACACTCCGAGAACCAACAAAAAAATATGTCCCGTCCGTTTTAAGCACTCTCAATATACTGATTGTCAGAGGATAGTTGATAAAGATGTCTCGAAACTCCTTACAATATAACCTGTAGATAATAGGGCTTAGTCCTATTGCCAGGTCAGCCCCTGCTGATCCCTCATAGTATTGTAATTAAAATATTAAGTTAGTTCTAATCCATCTTCCGCGCGTGACACTTGTTCCTTTAATTAAGCCCAGGTTTTATATTTAAATAAAGTATCAATTAATTAAAAATAGTTTTTTTAAAAAGGGCTTTCTCCGAAACATTATAACAATATGGTGGCAGCGGTGGGATACCGACGGTAAAGGTATTTTTTTTTTATGTTATAAGAGGGCAAACGAGCGTGCGGATCACAGGTGTAAAGTGATTACCGCCGCCCACGAACTCTTGCAACGTCCAAGGACTCACAAGAGCGTTGCCGGCCTTGGAGGTGGGTATAAACGCCTTTTTTGAAGGTACCCATGTCGCATCGATCTGGAAACACCGCCGAAGGAAGTCCATTCCACATCTTTGTGGTACGTGGAAAAAATGTTCTTGAAAACCGCACAGTAGAGCATCGCAAGCGATGTCGTGCTGTGCGGTGGTAAAATTCGGCGGCCGGCATCAGATCAAAAAGCTCTTCGGAGCACTCCTCGTTGTAAATGCGATAGAAAACGCACAAAGAAGCCACGTCTCTACGCAGTGCCAAAGAGTCCAGCCGTTCACAGAGCACTGGGTCCCCGACTATCCGAACGACTCTCCGCTGTACGCGGTCAAAAGGTAGAAGCTGATATTGGGGTGAACCGGACCAGAGATGAGAGCAGTATTCCATTTGGGGTCTGACCTGTGCCTTATAGAGCGCAAGTCTTTGGCCAGGATTGAAATACTGCCTCGCTCTATTGATTACACCCAATTTCATCGAGGCAAGTTTGGCCTTGCTCTCCAGATGACCACGAAACTGACAGTCGCTTGGCGAGGCGGTGAGGGGTGTGTGCGATAGGTCTGTAGTTAGCTGGGTCCGAGCTATCTCCTTTTTTAGGGATCGGATGGACAAAGGCGCTCTTCCATGAGACCGGGACTACGCCTTTTATGTAGGAGTACGCGGATAGCAGACGCGTTAGCACTGGAGTCAACTCAGGAGCACATGTTCGTAGCACCAATGGGGAAATCCCATCCGGCCCACTCGACTTATGAACATCCAAGGAAAACAGAGACTGTCTTATGTTTTTTTGCCTAAAAATTATTTCTGGCATGGAGCTCTGACACCGCTGGATGGTAGGCGGTGTCTTCCCTTGGTCGTTCAAAGTCGAGTTTGAGGCAAAGAGTGCCCAAGAGATCGGCTTTCTCTTTTGCCGTGTGGGCCAGAGAGTCATTCCCCGTGTGCACGGGACGGCTGGCAAAAATTGCCCAGACTGGCTTTGGATAGCGCCCAAAATTTGCGCGTGCCAGGTGGGTACTTTGCCAGCTGTTCCCCGATTTTGACGACATGCTTGAACTTTGCTCTAGCTATTTGCGTTTGAAAAATCTGGAGGCACGATTATATTTCCTCTTCAGATCTCTAGAGTTCGGATCCTTGGTGACTAACGCATTAGCCCAAGCACGATACGCCTGCCGTTTGCCGGCTGCTGCAGCCCTGACAGACGCATCAAACCAAGGCCGCGATCTGCCACCAAGTGGTACCACAGAGCTTGGCACAAAAAGTTCCATGCCCTGTAGTATCACTTCAGCTACAGCCGCAGTGCAGTCACTGGGATCGTTGGAAGGGAAACAAATCGGCCTCCATGGGTAGGACGCAAAAAAGGACCGCAGTCCATCCCAATCCACTGACTAGTAGTGCCAAATACGTCGGGTCGCGGGTCTTGTGCGAGCCGGACGTTGGATTGGCACCACACTCCGTATCAGGCAATGATCAGAGGACTCTAAAGGGGCCTCAACAATGACCTGGTACTTTCCGGGATGTGTAGTCAGCAGAAGATCCAACAGACAGACCATTTGCCAGAGCAAAGTAAAACAGATCTCCCCGCGTAGTCAGTGGCACGTGACCCTAGCCAGTCGGTATTGTGCGCGTTGAAGTCCCCAAGGACTATGACTTCAGCGGAGGGAATCTGTGAAAGCAGGTCGTCAATCTTCGCCTGGAAATGGCCCAAGAGTTGCTCCGTTTCTGCATGACCACTATGGGGCCTGTAGAGGCACACGTAGACTCTGACACAATCGTCCATGTCAGACAAAGACAGGTCCCGACCTTCAAAAAACTGAAGGCGACGGTAGCAGATATCCTCCCTTACGAACACAGATACCCCAGCGTGTGGTATAAAATGATGTTCAAGTTTATACCCGGTGTATGATAGGTACGCTGTATCTGCGTGTCCGTCAAAAACAACAAGGCTGGCTGCGCCCTCTCAAGATGATAGTGGACGGCGTTTAAGTTGGAGTGAAGTCCCCGGATGTTGCAAAAGTCCACATTCAGGGTGGATCGGGGTGCCGCTGTGTTTGCTCGTCGTTTGCCCACGTTGAACACGGAATGTATGGCCGCCCCAGATACGACGGGCGGCCCGAGCAAAACCGAAGAGTCATTTCCCCGATTTTGCCCGGGGAGGGATTGTCCAGCTTCATCGAAGCCGGTACCCTCCTGGGGTACAATTCCTTTCAACATGCATTCATCCTTCCATCCATCCATCCTTGGGACGTCTTCTTTAAAGTTCCTAAATAAAGTGATTTAAAGTGAATATAAATTATATTACAACTATCAAAAAGTGCAATAAAATAAAAGAATAGATAAAATCTAGAACTCCTTTTCTTACAGATTTGCAAATTCAGGCCGAATCACCAGAAAAGGTTCTTGCCCGGTATTTCTGGATGCCTGGAACACAACACATTAATTTCGGAAAGCCTTAAAGATGCCAGAAGGAGCAAAAGACAAGTTACGGTGTGTTGATTAGACTTGGAGAACGCCTTTGGGTCGGTACGATATGAACTGATGATATTCGCGTTGAGATGGTATAACTTTCCTACTTTAGTTATCGACATAATTGCATCATACTATTCAAAATTATTTTTTTCAATAACTTCTAGCGGAAACCATTCCCGACCGCTAAGCTATAATATAGGTTTATTTCAAGGATGTTGCATTTCTCTAATAATATTTAATATAGTAATTAACATTTTAATAGATAAATTAATAAGTCATGAGAAAAAGTGAGAAAAACTCTATTTCTAAAGGTCCGACTCCTGACTTTCAACCGTTTACTTTTATTCAATTTACCGAATGTGATGTTAAGGAGAATATATTGTCCATCTCATCGAATGCCGTCGGTAGTGATCGGATCAGTCGGAAAATGATTCTCCCTATAATTGACATTGTTATTCCTATTATAACCCACATTTTAAACTACTCCATTTCCTCTGGTGATTTTCCTACAGTGTGGAAAGATGCTGAGGTTATTCCTCTTCCTAAAAAGTCCAATCCTACCTTGTTTTCCGACTACCGACGTATTTCTATTTTACCTCTCCTTTCTAAAGTCTTAGAAAAACTGGTTTATAAGCAACTAAATTCCTTCTTTAGTAAAAATAATCTCCTAAATTCCTTTCAATCTGGGTTTCGTACTGGACACAGTACGACATCCGCATTAATTAAAGTTACCGATGACATTCGTATGGGGATGGATGGTCAGCAACTGACTGTTTTAACTTTGCTTGATTTTAGCAACGCTTTTAATAACGTTGACTTTGACATTTTACTTTGTTTGTTAGCTTCTCTTAACATATCTCTCATCTTGGTGCAGTGTACGTGCCGGTGTACCACAGGGAGGCGTTTTGTCACCATTACTTTTCTCGATCTTCATTAATACGATTACTCACAAAATTTCTTCTCCCTATCACATGTATGCAGACGACTTACAAATATATGCACAGGCAGCATTAAAAGATTTACCTTTAGCTATTGCTCAGCTTAATAAAGACCTCTCCTCAATTTTAACTTGGACCACGTCTTTTGGTATTAAAGTTAACGCAAGTAAGTGTCAGGCTATAATTGTTGGTTCTCCTGCCATGATAGCTAAAATCGATCGGTCAAATATACCTACACTCTTGTTTGACGGTGTCACTATACCCTATAGCCAAAAAGTTAAAAACCTAGGAGTGCAGTTGGATCAAACATTATCTTGGACTTCCCAAGTGAATGAAGTTAGCAGAAAAACATTTGCGACCATGGGCTCATTACGACGCTTACAGAATTTTCTTCCGATTCCTACCAAAATTATGCTCGCACAATCTCTTCTTCTATCCATCCTCGACTATGCTGACGCAAGCTACCTCGATTTATCTGAGAACCAACTTAATAAGCTTGAGAGACTTCAAAATCTAAGTATCCGGTTCATATTTGGCTTGCGCAAGTATGACCACGTATCTGAATTTCGTTCTCAACTCAAGTGGTTACCTATTCGTTTTCGCCGGAATCTACACATCCTTTCACTTCTGTACTGTGTGTTATTTAACTTAACTTCTCCACTTTATTTAAAAGAAAAATTCGAATTTCTAGGCACACACAGCAAAATTCTTAGGTCTTGCGACAATCTAACTCTCCGCTTGCCTGCCCATTCCACATCTTTCTATAAAAAATCATTTAGTGTACAAGCTGTTTTACTCTGGAATGCATTGCCTATTCATATCAGACAAGCACGGTCTTTGACTGCTTTTAAGAGGCTGGTCAAAGAGTACTATTTAAGTCAGTTGCTAAATTCCACATAGTGTTATATATAAGTATTCTATACTCTATCTTTCTTGTTAACTATTATTCATTTTCAGATGTTAAATATTTAATCTATGTCCTCATCTCTTAGTTATGATGTATTGTAATATCCTCTTTCCTGTGATCAACGTTGTAGTTTATGTATTATATTATTGTATTATAGTAGTACTTTAATTATGTATTTTATTTTATTTTATATATGTTATATTTATGTATATTATTATAAATATATTATATTTATGTATATTATTATATTATGGCCATTATTATATCATATCTTCTTTGTATATTTATTTGTTATATATTTTGGTTTTATGCACCACTCTTCTGTTTACCTTACTTCAATCTTATCCAAATAAGGTTGTCTGGAAGAGATCGCTATTTAGCGATAAGACCGCCTTATTGTATACCCAAAATGTATTTTTTTTTCCCTTTTACTTTATTGTTTTTTTTTTACTTTTTATTTCTTATTTTTATTTTTATATCTTTTTTTTTTTTTTTGCTTGTCTTGTACTTTACATATTTGTGGTGTGCAATAAAGAATATATAATAATAAATACACGGAATCCATACTAGCATTTGCAGACGATCTCGCTATACTGACATGTAACCCTAAACAATGTCAGGTACTTTTAAATGAAGTAGAGGATTTCTGTACGTGGACTGAAGGACTGAGGACAAAACCCAGTAAATGCCACTGTCTGTGTCTGAGTAGACGAGACACCAAATATACCTCTTATAATCCGGGTATTTCAATAGGCGGTCAAAGTGTTGCTACAATTACTTTACTTTGTAATTTTCTAGTTTACAATCTTAATAAAACCCTTTTCTCAAAGTTAGATGCAAAAGTCATAAAGATATTGAAGTCGTGGTTTGGGCTGGCGCGCTCTGCGGACTCTTCAATTCTATTCAGAGACCGAAACAATTTTGGGATGAAATTAAAGAAGATAGATATACGCAGCGTGCATACAACGCCTTGAGAGTCCAGTACAACAATGCATTCAGAGTGCTGTTCGGGTTGAAATGCTGCTGCAGCGCCTCTGGTATGTTTGCTGAGAGGCGTGTTGACGGCTTTCATGCCATTATGCTTAAAAGATGCGCATCTATGATCGAGAGATTACGATCCAGCGCGAACGGCATTCTGTGTGCGGTGTGCACTGGCGGACAGCTGGAACTCGGCATTTCTGAGCCACTGGGTAAGATTACATGCTGTCTAGCAAGGGCAGTGCTCAGAAGGCCTTAAGTTGCTTCAAAATTTGATTTTGCGTTTATATTATTGTTTACTAATACTAGATATAAGGTTACTGTTGAATAAAATGAGCCATAGACAATGTAATAGATGAGACAAAAGTATGATGACGTATTATATAGGTGTATCTTACTCCTACATATATCAAATATGGCGAATGTGTGTCCCTACTTGTAACTGTGAAAGTGCTGTTATAATAAAAAAAGATACAACAATACTACAATTCAAGCATATTATTTTTACATCCTCCTACTGGTTATGGGCCCAGTCTCGTAATCAAAAAAAAAGGAAGATGAAAGAAAAAAAAACTATTCGATATACGCAAGAACTAATTACTGGCAAGTATATTAGTAAAAGCACGTGGCGTCGTCGTGTCGTGTGTAGGTTAAAATTTGCCGGGAAGGAATACTTGTTCTAAGTTGGAACAAGGCAGGAAACAGTAAGATCAAGAAAATATAATGGATTCAGTATTATCCGGACAGGGAGTAGTAAAGTTGGAAGGTAACAAGAATTGGAATGTATGGCGATTCCAGACTACGGTGTTGTTGCGAGGCCATGGCTTGTATGATATAGTAAACGGCACGAAGGTAAAACCAGAAGATGCCCCCGAAAGTACTCGTTGGGAAACTCAGGACGCAAAAGCCCAGACATTGCTGGTTACAAAGATGTCCGAAGAGGTCATGGTGCATATTTTGTCATGCGAAACCTCGGCTGAAATGTGGCGAAAACTACTAAGTGTTTATGAACAAAAATCGGAGACAAGTATTCATATTCTTCAGCAAAGGTTCTTTCAGTTCAAATACGAGGAAGGTGTCGAAATGTCTACTTTCCTATCAAAAATACAGGAAATGCAGAATCAATTAAATCATCTTGGCGAAAATATATCTGATAAGTGGGTAATAACAAAAGTTTTGATGTCATTACCAGATCAATACAAACATTTTATACCTGCTTGGGAATCTGCACCTGAAGAGAAGCAAACTTATGATAATTTAGTAGCCAGGTTGCTGATAGAAGAGGAAAGGATAAAGGAGAAGAGTGGTGGTGATGGGGCACAATCATCTTCATCTACTGCATTCGTTGCTAAGAAATTTTATAATAAAAAGTTGGTCAAGTGCTATAGATGTAATAAACTAGGACATTCTCAAAGGGAATGCAGATCCAATCAAAGTGCTAGTTCGAACAATTATCGCAATGACAGTCGTCATGAGCAAAGGTGCTTCTATTGTAATAAAGTTGGACACATTAAAAGCCAGTGTCGCTTCAAGAAACAAAGAGAAAGCAATGCATTCGTTGTAGAAAGTGCAAATGAAGATGGACTTCAAAAACCGCAGTGGCTAGTGGACTCTGGTGCAAGCGAACATATGTGCTGCGATCTCAAATTATTTTCATCATTTACGAGTGTTACGAATAAGAAAGTAACAGTCGGTAATGGGACACAGATTAGTGTCGAAGGATGCGGGCAGGTGGCGCTTGAAGTAAGGAATGAGAACGAATGGATTCACACGACCATACACAATGTCCTCTATGTTCCTGCATTGAAAATGAATCTATTATCTGTCAACTGTGTCACGAGTAGAGGTTATGTTATGATAACAAACCAAAATAAGTGTAAATTTTATAACAAATACAAGAAAATTGTAGCAATTGCACAAAGAAGTGGCAATATGTATGTGTTAGATTGTCGTGTTCTAACGGATGGCATAGTTAATATTGCAAAGGTCACTCACGAAGAATTGCATTTATGGCACGAAAGGCTTGCCCACCAAAACATCAAATATGTAAAGGATATATTGAAGAGAAATAATATCAGTTTCCATGAGCTTCACTGATTCTGAGAAATGTAAGAGTTGTTTGATGGGCAAAATCGCTTACCCTATCCAGCAAGTAATAATGTGAGTACGAGAACTTGTGAAATAATTCACGCAGACACCTGTGGACCGATGGAAGAGCCGTCGGTGGGTGGTTCCAAATATTTTGTTGTATTAAAAGATGACTACTCGAAGTACAGGATGGTCTATTTTGTGAAACATAAAGGGGAAATTAAGAAGTATATAAAAAACTTTATTGCTCGAGCGGAAAATGAAACAGGATATACAGTTAAGATATTCCGAATTGACAATGGAACAGAATTTATTAATACAGAAGTCCAGGAAATGTTGCAAAAAAAGGGGTATTATTCACCAAACATCTGTTCCCTACACTCCAGAGCAGATCGGCAATGCAGAAAAATAGAACACTGATTGAGGCTGCTAGGACAATGTTATATGCTAATAAAAACTTACCCAAGAAATTATGGGCAGAGGCAGTCAACACTGCAGCCTATGTCATAAATAGGTCAGGTAAATGCGGTGTCCCAACAAAAACTCCCGATGAATTGTGGTCCAACAAAACATATGATGTAAATAACCTAAAAATATTTGGCACTAATGTTTTTGTCCACATACCAAAAATACAGAGGAAGAAATGGGACCCCAAAGGAGAAAAAGGTTACTTTGTGGGGTATGGAGAAACAACAAAGGGATATAGAGTATATTTTCCTTGCAGTAATATTGTTGAAATAAGAAGAGACATTGTTTTTCTGGAAAATAATCAGAGTGATGCCGGAAAGCTTGACAATGAATTGTATGATTTGCTACCAGTACAACTATCTACCAGTGAAGACAGTGAAACGCAAGAGCAAAGTGAGGAGACATGTTTAAACACACCAGGGGACAGTTATCAAGAAAGTAGTAGTGATATAGAAAGTGAGGGAAGTTTATATTACCCAAGTGAAAGTTTGGATTCAAGTGGACAAGGCGATAATAAAATATTCATCAGACGGCAAGGCACTTGCGTTAGGAAGCAGAATGTGTTTTATGAATGTAACAATGTATTGGTGACCAAAAGTGAGCCCCAAACATTTGAAGAAGCCATGTGTAGTGCTGACTCAAGTAAGTGGAAAGAAGCGATACAAAAGGAACTTCAAACTCTTAAGGTAAATAATACTTGGAATATTTGCAAGTTACCTGAAAACACCAAAGTTGTTAGTAGTAAATGGGTCAAAAATAATAACGGTATGTTGCAATATAAAGCTAGGTTAGTAGCTCGGGGGTTTGAGCAAAATGACATAATAGATCTCAGTGATATTTATGCACCTGTAGCGAAATTGACAACATTAAGTTGTTTTTAGCAGTGGCAACAAAACTGAAATTACCAATATCACAAATGGATGTAACAGGGGCATTTTTATATGGTGATATAGAGGAAGATGTGTACTTGAAATTACCTAAAGGGGCTTATAACAACGGTGAAAATATTGTTAAGTTAAATAAGTCATTATATGGTCTTAAGAAATCCCCAAAATACTGGAATCTAAAATTTAATTCAGTTATGATTAGAGAAGGTTTTAAAAGGTCTCAGTGTGACTCATGTCTTTATTCTAAGTGTATGGGCAAACAACAAATGTATGTAATTATCTATGTTGATGATCTTCTAGTCTTTGGAACTGATGCAAGTTAAATATGTGAATTGAAGTTAATGCTTAGTAAGGAATTTAAAATGAAAGATTTGGGTTTGGTTTTAGAGTTTTAGGGAATAAATGTTAAACATAATTTAGATAGTACTTTTTTTGGTCGGGTAGACAGACTAGTAAACAACTGATTTTGCTCTTAAATTATGTTATTGTGATATATTAGTCATTTTAATAGGAAAATTGGACTTTTATATTTATTTCAAACTGTTTATGGAGTGTATATAATAATTACTTATATATGCTTCTGAGTTTTCTATAATAGTGCACCACACATACTTGCCTGTAACATAACCTCTCACAAGAAAATATTTGTTATATTTTGATAGAAGAAAGTGATTAATAAGTTAATATGGCAACCATACAAGCTATTGCTGATGCACAGAAGTCACTGAGTTCACAACTTATGACTAGAATGGCTGACTTTGAGAAACAGTTAAGTGATAAAGCGGCAACTAGTGGAAATCCTGTTGCTCATTTGGCTGAGGAATTTCATAGTTTTAAACAGCATGTTTGGGATATTCTTTCAATTCTCCAACGGCAAGTTGAAGAAATTATAAAAACTGTTGATATTGCTGAGACAAGACACCGCAATAAGTTTTTATTGTTATCCAGTGTGCCTGAAAAGGCTGGTGAGGTTATTTCTGACACTGTTATATCGATTTTTTGTGAGAAATTAAAGCTCAACAGCATAGTGCCCTCTTCTCTTAGTTCTTGTACCCGCTTGGGCAAAGTATTAGTTCCTAATAAATGTAGACCAATTTTGATTAAATTCCAAGACTTGCAAGCAAGGACATCTGTTTGGAATCACAAATCATCTTTGAAAGGCAATTCCTTTGTCTTAAGTGAGTATTTGACAAGGCACAGGCAGACCTTATTTATATCAGCTCGTAGACATTTTGGCATGAGGAATGTCTGGACACACAATGGAACTATTGTTTCAAAGCTACCAACTGGCAAGTTGCAGAGGATTTTCAATCAAGATGACTTAGATGCTGTAAAGTTGGAATTTCCAAATTCTAGCTTAGACTCAGATAAGTCAGTTCAAGGTGCTCCAGTGTCTGTGTCCACATCTGAGCCCAGTCGAGCTAGAAGAATGATTAATAGTAGGAAGAAGTAATGGATCATTCTTGATTCTTTTAGTTTTAGTTTGCTTTTATTGCTTATTTTATTTTGTTCTATGATTTATTTTTATTTTATTTTTTCTAACTAATAATGCTTCTAACTTCGTGTCTTGCTTTTTCCCATGTGATATCACCACAAAATTATTTTAGTGATAACTTTAATCATTTAGTTTTTTTGTGCCTTGTGCTATAAAAAAAAACTGTTCAAGAGCAATAATAACTATAACTTTGATATCTTATATATTTTTTTTTCATTAATGCGACATTAAATATTTGCTCTAATTGTTTAGTTTACAACTGAAATGTATTTTACATTATACTATCTTATTTTTATGCATGTCTAAAGTGACATTCGACAACTGTCACCTTTCTATAGGCTATAAAAACGTATCTTAGCGATTGTCACTTAAAATATTTCTAGCAGAAAGAAAAAGATTCTTATTACTTTATTATTTTCAGCATGTAATATTTTTATTTTTAATGCTTTTTTTTTGTTTATTTAATAATTTTAAAACAATTTTAATTTTTTCTTGCTTTTATTTTTATTTGTTCTCATTACATATATATATATTTTTGTAAGCTACATGTATTTTGTGCTATGTAATGTTGTGACTTTTTTATTATTTTTCTTTCTTTACTTTAATTTTTCTTTGTAATGTTTTTATTAAGGCAATTGTCATTTCAGATATGTCCCTTTTTATTTTTATTCTGCTCAAATATGCTTATTTGGCTTATCTTAAGTTGCATGTTAAAACTTTCTTTATTATTGTACACTTTGTACAGCAAGACCCCGTAGTAGTAACTTTTTGATTTTTTTTAAATAACTAATGTTTCTGTTTTTAAACGCTTACGCTTATTTCTTGTTTTCTTATAATCTAATCGATTATTATTCGATGGCAGGTTGTGTTGGTCGTATTATTTTAGACTTCGCATATATTTTATTATTATTTTTATTTAACTCATATATAGTTATATTTTATATAACATATAGTATATATATTCTATATTTATATTTATGTTTTAAAATTTTAATTTCTGCGCATTTATTATGTCTGATTGCGAGTTTTACTTCTTTGCATGTGATTACGATTCGTTTCACTCTTTAGGTTCTATGGATACGTCAATTAATTCTCTCGCCGATATATTATCTCTAAAAATATCATCTCATCTTAATTCCTTTAATTGTTGTCACATTAACGCACAGAGCATACCTCAACACCATTCAGATCTACTTAACACCTTTTCTAATACTAAGGTACATGCTATATTTGTGTCTGAAAGTTGGCTGAAGCCTGAATTGAGCTCCTCCACTTACTCTTTGCCTGGCTTTGTGTTAATTCGTTGTGACCGTATTGGCAAACGTGGTGGTGGAGTCGCAATATACTTGAGACGCGAAATTCCCTACAAAATTGTGAGTGTTTCGCAAAATCCTTATTCTGCCACAGCTGAATTTTTGTTTCTAGAAATCAGTATTAAAGGAATTAGAGCCGTTCTTGGAGTAGTGTACTGTCCTCCTTCTACTAACTATTTTTCAGACCTAGAGTCAGTTCTCGAAATTATTAGCTCAGAGCATATACATCATATAGTTATGGGTGATTTCAATACAAATCTCTTGTCAGTTTCTCCTTCTTCTCACAAATTAAAGTCTATACTCAGTTCACATAGTTTCAATATCCTTTGAATTCCACCCATGTCAATGTTAACGTTGCTGACACTTGGATCGATCTGATTGCGACCTCTTCCTTAGACAATATAACACATAAAATATACATAAAATAACACATGGTCAGTTATCTGCTCCCGAATTTTCTAATCATGACTTATTATTTCTATCCTATAACCTGAAGTGTCCTAAAATTAAACCCCCTGTGCTGCACTTGCGGAGTTTTTCCAAATTAAATGTTGATAGCCTTTTGGAAGATGCCAGAATTGTAGACTGGGGTGCTATTCAAAGTATGACAGATATTGATGGCATGATATTACATTTGAATAAGATTATTTTAGGCCTCTATGATAAGCATTCACCTGTTAAGGCAGTTAAAATAAAACACTCCCCTTCTCCATGGATTGACGAAAAGGTCCGTTCAGCAATGCGTAGACGCAACAAAGCATTCTGTAAATTTAAACTCAATCGCAGCGAAATCAACTGGTGCCATTACAAAGCTGCCAGAAATCGTTGCAATCAGCTGGTAAGAGCTGCCAAAAGGCAATTCATTCATAACAAAATATTAAACTCTTCGTTTGCAGTTATGTGGAAGTTTCTCGGAACATTAGGTGTCACTCAAGCAACCAAACTCCCTACAGTCTCCTCTTTTTCACCTAATGAACTAAACCGTCATTTCTCTTCAAGTTCAATTTTTGACAGCAATGTAAAATCTCAAACTATTTATATCTTCCCTACAAATCTCTAATACTGATTCGTTTTCATTTTCCTTAGTCTCTGATGATGAAATCAAAGGAACGCTGCTTTCAATTAAATCTAATGCTGTTGGCGATGACGAAATAGGCCGATTTATGATTGTGACATTGCTGGATGTAATTCTCCCTACTATATCCTTCATTATTAAGTTTTCTCTATCTTCCGGTTTATTTCCTAAAATATGGCAAAAAGCCCGTATCCTGGCTTTACCTAAAGTTCCCAATCCCACTAACTATAACGAATATCGCCCTATTTCTATACTCCCCTACTTATCAGAAGTTCTTGAAGCAATTGTTCAAAAGCAACTCTCTAACTTCGTTTTCAAGAACAATCTCCTCAGTGATTTTCAGTCTGGCTTTCGTCCTGGCCACAGCACCTGCACAGCGTTACTTAAGGTTACGGAGGACATGAGGCATGCGATGGAATATGGTGAATTAACTGTATTGGTATTAATTGATTTTTCTAACGCGTTCAATACAGTTGACCATGACATACTCATCGCCCTACTAACTCACCTAAATATTTCGTCAAAGGAGCTAAACTGGTTCTCTTCTTATCTTCGGGATCGCCAGCAGGCCGTTTACATTGACAATTCCTTGTCTGACTGGTGTGACTTGCAAGCTGGAGTCCCTCAAGGTGGTATTCTCTCCCCACTTCTGTTTTCTTTATTTATGAATATTATCACCAATGATCTTTCTTCCTCTTACCATCTGTATACAGACGATTTACAAATTTATGCCCACGCGAAGCCGGAAAGCATTCATTCGGCTATTAGTAGTATTAATAATGATCTGCAGCACATACGAGACTGGTGTATTAAATATGGATTAAATGTAAATCCCAACAAATGTCAGGCAATCGTTGTTGGTAGCAAATATGGGCTGGCTAAATTTGAAAGCTGTAATGCGCCACCCATTGTATATAACAACATTAACATACCGTTTATGCTATCAGTAAAAAATCTAGGTCTTCATATTGATGGCACTCTTAGTTGGAATGTCCACATAGTCGAAGTAAGCCGAAAAGTAACGTATTCACTACGTTTGCTTTATCGGTACAAAAACTTTTTACCTATTCGGACCAAAATTCTGTTAGTGCAGAGCACTAATCCTGCCTCTCATTGACTATGCAGATGTATGCTGCTCTAACATCTCTGAAGCTAATTTAAATAAATTGGACCGCCTTCTTAACAGTTGCATTCGCTTTATTTTTAGTCTCCGTAAATTTGATCACATTTCTCAATACCGTTCTAAGCTTAAATGGCTACCTTTCCGCGAAAGAAGGCAGTCTAGAACTCTATGTCAGTTATATTCCATTCTAAATGATCCAAATTCCCCTCGGTACTTGAAATCTAAATTTCAACTCCTGGGGTCATCTCATGATTTGCATCTCCGGTCAGCTTCTAACCTAAGTTTATTTGTACCTTCACACCATACTGGTTTTCTGTCTAACTCTTTCACAGTACACGCTATAAAACTTTGGAACGGTCTCCCTGATTTACTTCGACGTGCCCCAAATAAGCAGGTATTTAAAAAACATATCCGTAAGTATTTATACAAAAAAAAAAATATATTTTATCTTCTTTTTGACTTTTAATTTGCGTAGTGACATTTGTGTTTTTACTATTGTTTTATTATTATTATTATTTACTTTTTTATTTCACGTTATCGTCTTACTCTTGCTTTGTATATGTATATATTTGTATGTGTATATATATATATATATTTATGTATGTGTATGTATGTATACGTATGTATATGTATGTATTAATAATCTGTGTATTTTTATATTTATTTATTTATTTATTGATATTACGTATTTTTTTTTTTGATAATTTGGTATCATGTATTTAATCTTTTTTGTTTATGGTTTCTAATTTTTTTTTTTTATTATATCCCTATTATACCCCTAGCTGGTATTTTTCTGTATATTTTTGTTTTTATCGGTTGACTGGTAGAGAATGCTTTAGCATTAAGTCCGCCGTTTGTATGAAATTGTTTTTTTGTACAATAAAGATTTTAATAATAATAATAGTGGGGTAACGGAGCTAAATCAAAAAGATTATCTTGAAAATGTCTGGAAAAGATTTAATATGTATAACTGTAAACCTATAAGTACACCTATGGATCAAAAATTTTATACTAAGATGTTGGAAAGTGATTGTTAAGTGGATAAAGATACTGAAAATCTGTGTAGACAGATTATTGGATGTTTGATGTATGCGGTATCAGGCACTCGACCTGATCTATGTGTGGCAGTATCAATATTGAGTAGATTCCAAGATCATGCTAATGGAACTTTATTAGTAGCTTTAAAAAGGGTTCTGCGATACATCAAACACACATTAAATTATAAGCTGGTATATACATGTAATGATGACAAGCTATTGGGTTATTGTGATGCTGATTGGGGGGGGGGATCTTAGGGATATGAAGTCCACGACTGGTTATTGTTTCTTATTCTCTAATTGTATTATATCTTGGTGTTCTAAAACACAAAGTACTGTAAGCATTTCATCTACTGAGGCAGAGTATGTGGCAATGAGTATGGCTTCGACTGAAGCTTGTTGGCTGATTAACATGCTTCATGATTTTAATATTCTTAATGTATCTCCAGTTATAATATTGTGTGATAATCAGTCAGCCATTATGGTAGCTAATACTAATACTGTAAAAAGACTTAAACATATTGATATAACACATCATTATATAAGAGAGTTAATTCCTTGTGGGAAAATAAATGTAAATTATGTGTCTACCAATGAACAAGTGGCAGACACGTACACAAAACCGCTTAAAAGAGAGTTGCTGTTAAAATTTATAAGGAGGTGTGGTATTATGTAATAAGCAAAATACATTATACACTATCTATGTGGTTTGTTTAAAATGTAAGTGAAGTTTTTATTGGTTATATTATGATTTGTTTTAAAATCTCATTTATTACATTGAGGTAGGGTGTTGAATAAAATGAGCCATAGACAATGTAATAGATGAGACAAAAAAATGATGACGTATTATATAGGTGTCTCTTACTCCTACATGTATCAAATGGCGAACGTGTGTCCCTACTTGTAACTGTGAAAGTGCTGTTATAATAAAAGAAAAAGATACAACAATACTACAATTCAAGCATATTATTTTTACATCCTTCTACTCGGACCCTCGCAAGAACGCCAAGCCTGCTGGCGGCTGCTTTTGCTCTAGACTCAATGAACCGACCAAAGTTGAGGTTCAAGGAAATCTCTATCCCTAGCAACTGAAGTCGGTCACTGTACTCCAAAGATACATTCCGGAAAGTAGGAGCCAAGGTGAAAGGGCTCCTTTTGGCGGTGAATAAACACGTCTGCGTTTTGGTGGCGTTGAATTTAACAAGGTTGGCATTGCCCCATACGGAGACTGCCCCTAGCTTGTCATTCAAACGCTGCACCATGGCTTCTCTTTCAGCCTGTACTTGATCTCTACTGGCCCGAGCACTCGGCAGGTATCTTTCCACCACTGTGCTGTCGTCTCCATACCCATAGATACCGGGTATGGGCAGATCGTTAATATGCAGCAGGAAGAGAGTTGCAGAAAAAACGGACCCCTGAGGAACTCCGGCATTTATTGTTAAGAGCTCCGATGAGCACCCGTCAACAACCACTCGGATAGTTCTTAGATTCAGGAAGTCCGTTACCTAGCCGATCAGACCAGGAGATATACCGTACGCTGAAAGCTTGCTTAAAAGGCCCGCATGCCAGACCCTATCAAATGCCTTCGATACGTCTAGAGAAACGGCGACCGCTTCTCCATTCCTCTCGATGGCTTCGCCTAAAACATGTGTAGCATACACTAGAACGTCCCCAGTGGACCTATTTCGGCGAAACCCGTACTGCTGGTCACTGAGGAGATCGTTTTCTTCTAGGTATGTTAGAAGGCGCGAGATCAATACACGCTCCATAATCTTGCAGAGTATGAAGGTGATTGAATTCAGTCTATAATTTGCAGGATCGGCACGACTGCCCTTATTGGGCACTGGCTGCACGTTTACAAGCTTCCTGGATTTCGGCACTATTCTAGTCTTAGCAGCTTGGTTAAAGGCTCTCTTCTTGAAACTTACATCCGGAGCTTGGCGGTCTCGAGCATCAGCCCAAGTAACATATGCCGAATGCTTCTGCTTTTCAGCATGACCACACTCTGCATTAAACCATGGGCGAGCTTTGCTACCGATAGGTACTTCAGCAAACGGGATAAAATACTCCATTGCCTGATGCACCACATCAGTTATAGCATCCGCACGACTCAACAGATCCTCAGAAGAGAAGCAGACCTGCCGCCAAGGATAAGATGCAAAGAAGTGCCGCATCTCATCCCAATCTGCTGACTTGTATTTCCAAATTCGCCTAACACCATGGGGATCTAAATCCGGCTGGGAATAAGTCAATACAGATTTCACCAGACAGTGATCGGAGGTCTCCTAGGGGGAGGAAACCTCTACAAGATACCTGTCCGGATCAGTTGTCAGCAGAAGGTCCAGGCAATTAGCTGTATGGCCTTCTACATCAGGTACCTTTGTCGCTTACGTTACCAGCTGAAAGAGGTCCAAAGACAACGCAAAGTTCCGCGCTTCTCTTCCAGCATGGTCGGTCTTCTAGTATGGAAATAGCCAGCGGCAGCAATAAGCGAGTTGTCTCCCGATCATTCCGGACATACACACAAAACCCGGCACGGGCGGAAATTATGCTCCAACGTGTAATAAGGAAAATCGAGGTGTACAGCGGTCAAAAGACTTTGAATCTGCGTCTCCGTCAAAAAGAGCAACTCCGGCTGCTCTGTCTCCAGGTGATGGTGGACAGGTAAGATGTTAGAGTGCAAGCCTCTGATATTAGTGAGGTGCACATGGAATGAGGAGGAGTGCAACCGCTGTGAAAACGGTTTGCCCTTTTTGACCTTTTTCATAAGAATTAATTGTGGAGTGAATAGGATGGAAAATGGCAGTTGACCTCGTTCAACTACGCTACGTATCGAACGGCGTCGAAACTGGTGTTGTCATGCCACTGGGAGGCTAGTCTGGAGACTGCGGGGACGCCCGAACCCCCCCAGGGATCGCCATCGGGCCTCCTCATCTGGTCGCCAGCCAGCACGATGGAGCCACCCTGGGATTTTTCGCAGTTGGCGGGGCAGCCTTTCGTGGATGGCTGATCCACTACTTGGGCCCCAAACTACCTGCGGTCGCCCAGCGGAAAGTGGTTTCTTCGGATCCCGCTACCCTCCACGACTAAACACAATAAACATCAACTCGCCGCCTAACCGGCTCGCCAACGTAACGCAACTGTTCAGACCCATTTCCCATGTACGGCTTCATCGTACAACGGGCCGGAACACGACTAAGTCGTTTTGCGACACGACTTTTGTCGTCGGCTGGATGTTATAACCTACCACCGAGAAAAAATCTTTTTCCACACAGATTACATGAAACGTTTTGTTCTTTTTTAAAAAAGTTCCATACAATACTAGACATGACTGGAATGCTCAAATCAATTAATTATTGATTGAATTAGTAAGATTGTAGACTCCAACCAACTCGAATGCAGAAAAACGCGCACGTTGAGCCGTAGTGTTGCATATCGATAGTCCACTATCGATAGGATATCGATATTAAATCCGATAAATATCGATATTAAGCCGATAGTTTCTATAATCTATCGAAAGTATTGTCGCGTGTCAATACTATCGATATTATCGATTGTCTCGATAACATTTCTTAAACAATACTATTGAAAGTGGTAATACTATCGATACAATCAATAGTTATACGTTGAATAGTATCGATAATATCGATTGTATTGTAAAAATTTAGTTTTTAATAAAATAATAATCGTTCTAATCGACAGTATCGGTATTTGTGATCTATTGATTATCAGAGATTATTCGGTAGTATTGCAAGTAAATTCAAAGTGATGTACAGATTGAAAGTAAAAGAGAGTATACTTGTATTTAATAGTGGTTATTTCTTCCCTTACTAGCTGATTATCGTTTTAGTTAAATAGCAACATTGGTAGCTGTCATCATCAGTTTAATTTTGTTGTTAGATCTCGTTTAAATTTTAACTAAAGTTAAAGTTTAAATAAAGTTATTTTAATACAACCCTGAGCTGAAATAATGCCTAGTTTTAGTAGTCCTAGTACATCTACCGATAATAACTACAGGAAGAAATCGTCGGAGATGTGGGATTTTTTTCGTAAGAAGAATGAAAGGCTCGTAATGTGCACAATTTGTATGAAGGAATACAACTACAGCAATAATACAACAAACATGAAAGACCACATGACCCGGAAACATCCAGAATATTTAATACCAGCCTCTTGTACAAGAAGTAATGAGGAAACGCTTGATTATCAACACAACAAAAATACTGCAACTGCATCGTTCTACAATGAAAACTCGTCGAGAAAAAAAAATCTTGATTCTTTGTTAGTAAAGATGATTGCTAAAGATTTGCAACCCCTCCGCCTATCTGAACATGAGAGTCTTAAAGAGTTTGTAAAAGCACTAGATTCTAGATATCAGTTACCATCAAGAAGCTTACTAAGATACTACATTCTGTTACAGATTTTGGATAGAATGCCTTTGTCGAAATGAAGTCGTAGCTATGGTTACCGACAAAGCTCCTACCATGATAAAATTAACTTGAAAATACGCCATGTTCCTTGCTTTGCGCATTCATTAAATTTAGTGATAAAAGATATTCTTAATCAACCTGGGCTCAAAGAGCTGGTGGACAAATGTAACAAGATTGTTAGTCATTTCAAATACAGCACATTAGCATCAGACAAATTACAATCTGTCCAAAGGAAAATGAATAAACCAGAACTAAAATTAGTTAAGTTTTTAGAAACCCGGTGGAATTCAGCATTTTATATGCTAAACCGCATATTAGAAGTAAGACAAGAACTAATGTTGGTATTAAGTGGACTACCAAATGCACCCGAAAATCTTACTACAACAGAATATGTAGAAGTTTAAGAAATAGCAAAAATATTCGAACCACTGGAGACCTGTACTACTAGTATATCTGGTGAAGAATATATTACAATATCATTAATAATTCCTCTAATAAAAGGATTATGTTTGAAATTGGTAGAATTAGAAAATTTTTCAAACTTTTCTCAAACCATAATTGCGTCTATGAAAGCTGCAATAAAAAAAGAGTCGAATTTTATGAGTCACGAAGTCCATGTATGATTCCCACACTTCTCAATCCCCATTTCAAGAGATTTGGATTAAAAACCCAATCTGACGCTGAACACGCCATTTCAATCGTCAAGAAAAAATACACTACCTATATATATCTTCCAGGACACCTCGAATTTCATCACCTGGAAACATATCTGAAGCTTGTGAAGATGAAGCCAATCCAACTGCCACAAAAAAATCTAAGCTCAGCAGTTTACTCTCGTTCGTTGATAACCGACATTCATGGTTCTGTTACTGTAGATGTAATAGTAGACATGCGACAATATTTAGAAAAACCGACATTGCCTATCTCTGAAGACCCAATTGAATACTGGTGCCATCAAGAAAACCATTTGAAATATATAGCTCAGAAATACTTATGCATTCCATTAGTATTTTGGCAAAAGTACGCGTACGAAGACAAGGTTGAATATGACTCAATTCTTCAGCCACTAGTTCTCCAAACAAGATATTCCTTCTATCTTTTTTGTCGACGTTTTCCCTAATAATATTGCAATCTTCACAAGCTGACGTGAAATTTAACTCCATTTCTCGCTCCTTTCTAGAGTGTTCACCCTTCGGCTTCTTCTTAGGTAGCAGCAGTGATTGAGATAAATCATCGTCCCAATCTTGACTATCAATAGCAACATTCAGCGAATAGGAACGTTTTTTTTTTTTTTTTACATTGAACTAAGTTGTTGCTTGACTACATTCCACCTGATGGTAAGTAAAGTGTAGTCATAGGTGGTAAGGCGCATAAACTTAGGAGCAGCCTATTCACTCTTCGTTTGAAGACACCCACATTGTACTCGGACGGAAATACCGACGCAGGCAAGCTATTCCAGTCCTTCGCTGTACGAATTAAAAACGACGAGGCAAAACATTTCGTACGGATAGGTGGAATGTCCAAAACGAAAGGATGGATGCTCGCCGTGCGTCGGAACATCCGGTGATGGAAGGGGGATGGGGAAATCAGATCATGCAATTCCAGCGCACACTCACTAAAATGTATCCTATAGAATACTCAGAGGCTCGCGACTCTACGTCTGTGTTCGAGACTATGAAGTTGAGCGTCAACCAGCTTAGGGTCACCAATTAGCATCTTAGCTCGCCTCTCAAATGAGTCCAGAGCTGCAAGATGACATTTTGCGGCACCAGCCACTATATGGCCACAGTACTCCACACACGACCGGATTTGTGCTTTATGTAGTACTAGCAATTGTCCCGGTGTGAAGTACTGTTGGACCCTCGCAAGAACGCCAAGCTTGCTTAGAAAACAGGTCAGAAGGGTCTTTTTAAAAAAATAATTATAATGCACACAGTTTAACTATTTAATTAACTAACTAAAAGATAACAATTTAGACAATTTTAGTTCTACACAATCACGAATAAATTTTACCGATGAACTAAATTTGATTCTAACCACAAGATAAAATAAACAAATTTGTCGCGAAAAATATTACGACCGCACCACGTATCGAACCGATTGACCGAACGCGAGAAAAAGAGGCCTGGCTAGTGTTAACACTCGCTTAAATACTATTGCCCCCTCCACTACCCCTATAACTTCCAACACGGCCTTTCCTGACAGGAGGCCGTCCTCGGACTCCATCATGGTTAACTCTCAAGATCCGTGTTCAGAATTGGTAAGGAGTTCTCATCGTTCACATTGGAGGCAATCAGTTCAGAGTGCTTTTTAAAACCGGAAGGTCCTGGTTGCGGAACGATTTCTTCCAAAGATTGGTCATCATCGGCGGGCAATTCGGCACCAGGAAGTAGCTCCTCTCCTTCAGTGTCTGCGTGTAAAACAAGGGAAAAAATATAAAAATGATAACCAATTTAAAGTAAGATGGTTCAATATTTACACCAAATAGGTGTAAAGCATTAATATATAGACCAACCACCCGGGGCGGACTTGTCGGAAGACCGCCACCTCACGACTTGACAGAGACCTACGAGGACTTACGTGAGGCATGTCTTTGCGTGTGTTATTGGTCCATATAAAAATAAACCAAACCATCTGATCCAGTATAGACAATTGTGTCCAACAAACTTATCGTATGCCATGACATAATCTTTTAATACCCCAGCTTCAGGACAACTGATCATCAAAATCAAGTTTCCGAGCACATAACACACTCCCCAAGACTATCTTCTTTTTCAATCCAAGAGACTCAATTCCTCAGGATAATATATCCGATACACTTCAAGACAAACAGTTATCCCAGACGCAAATTCCCCCTGCAATAACCACTGTCTGGTGCACTCCAAGACAGATGATTATCTCCGGTACAACTAATTTAACTTTATCCTGCTTTTAGTCCCGAGACTGTCATTTTTATCAAAAACAAAAAAAAAACTCTTCCAATTAACAAAACTACGAAAATATAAATAGGTATGTATCAATGAGTATAAAGTTTCAAAATATAGCAAACTCACCATCAAAAAACATTGAACACACCTCGGGAGTCCATTCTCCCCGCCACGGAACCATATATTCCGCAGCCGCTTGGGTCGACTTACCATATGAGCCAGCTAGCAGCTGCAATTCATAACGACCGTGTGGAAGTATTTTTACTACCCGATACGGTCCTCACATACCCGAGTCCAGCTTTCCAGTTGACTGCGCCTGCTTGCGTACAAAAACCAGGGAATGTAGTTCAAAAGTGTGAGCTGCCTTACGTCTTTTCGGGTAACATAAGCATCCTGATGAGCTTGATTAGCACGAAAATGTTCGGAGGCCCTCTGACGACGCATCTCACGAAGAGCCTCTCGATTCCCACTGGAGCCTACAACAGTAATATCCCGTACCAAACTACGTATCAGCGGTGTGGCGGCTTTAATAGCTATTAACAGGTTCAAGGCAGAATATTGCGTCGTTTTATGCTTCGTTATATTCAGGGTCAATTGTAACCTCCACATAACCGTTGGCCACCTTTGCTGCCGATGATTGCACTCAATACGAACCATGTTAAGCACAGTACGGCAATAACGCTCCACTTGTCCGTTGGACTGATGCATCTCGGGTGTTATATAATATAAGCGACGCATCCCATGTCCTTAACCCAATTAAGAAAATCGACACTTTGAAACATACGTCCTCTATCAGCAATAATTAATTAAAAATTAAAAAAAAATAAATAAAGAGATCATATTGGTAAAGTGTCATTTTAGTTCGTCAGTATCTTGTCAGTACATGGGATAAAATAAACAAAATTTCGAAAACGCATCTACAATTATAATCACATGGCGGTAGCCGTCACTTTCTGGTAGGGGACCTAAAGTATCCATATGGATCGTCTCAAAAGGTGCATCTGGTTTTTCCCAAGAATGAATTGGCTGTAAAGAAGCCCGAGCTACTTTTAAACAATGTAAAATATATTTTTGTGCAAATGTTCTCAACCCCGGAAACCAAAAATGTTTTGTGATCAAATCTATAGTTTTGTCAATCCCATGTTGATCATGTTCATCATGAAATATGCGCATAAGGCTGAGACGGTGTGCTTTTGGGATATAGCAGCAAAGTTTTGAATTTTCACCAGTAGGTGTAAGCTTAACGTAAAGTATGTCGTTTTTAACCACCATTGCAAGTTGACTCTCTTCTTAGTAAGCGCTGAAATGCAAGAAGCTTTCTGAGCAAAACTAGCCATATACCACCTAAAATAGCTAGCTAACCCCAGAAATTGCCTCACTTGCTTCACGTTTTTCGGTTCAGCTGAGTCAATCAAAGCCCGAACCTTCTCACGACTCGGCTTAACCTGACCTTCACTAATTGAGCGACCCAAATACTCAATGTTAGTAGTAATAAAAGAACATTTCTTTAAGTTGATAGAAAAACCAGCCTTTGTTAATGTATCAAGTACCCTATTAATCAAAATTAAACCCTGGTCAATAGTTTTACTCCTAATTAAACTATCATCGATGTATACAAGAATGTCCCCAGAATTTATGAGCTCACGAAGGGTCTTCGAGATAATACGCTGATAGGCAACTGGTGCATTTGCCAAGCCGTAGGGCATTTTTCGATATTGATAATGTCCCTCCGGTGTGACAAATGCTGTTAGCGGAATTGATTCAAGATCTAAAGGGATCTGATGAAATCCCGTAGCCATATCTAGGGATGTAAAATATTTATTATTACCTAACCGATCTAAGCAATCATCTATACGAGGCAAAGGAAATCTATCTTTCATGGTGATCTCATTCAGTTTTCGATATTCCACACACATCCGATCCGACCCGTCCTTCTTTTTGACCAGCAGGATTGGACTAGCGTAATCAGACTCAGACTCCTCTATTATCCGTTTGTCTAATAAATCTTTTACGATGTCGCGAACACGAAGTCTTTCGGTATGCGAAAGTTGGTATGGACGATAATAAACAGGAGAGTTGGTTTTGAGTTTAATGGACATACACCCCATATTAACAATTGATGTGGCAGTGCCGGTGATGAAATAACGAGAATATTTACCAATTATCCCTAGCAATTTGTCTAGATTATGATCTATTAAAGGCGTATTAATGTGTGTTGAATTCTCAGATTGAACATTCATTATCTTCTCCGAGTTATCAATAGCTCTTGTAATTATTTGGCAATCTTTAGTACGTACGTATCTAACACCCTCTCTGTTTAAAACGTCTGTGCCGATAATTACCGATACATTAATATACTCGGAGGGTACTACAAACAAATCTACTTCAAGAGTTAAACCTTCAAACTCGATAGGTAACGTAACGTGAAAAGTGCTTTCAATTTCTTGACTACCTAGTCCTTTTAAAACCCGAAACGTAGGCAAACGCGAGCACTCGAAATATTTCAAGAGTGATGACGAGATTAATGAAACTGTGGAACCGCTATCAATCAAAATGTGAACCGGTACATTCTGTATTACGGCTGCTATGACGTCCCTGACTGAAGAGAATCGTTGCAAAAATTTACATTTCCTTGTTTGACGCTTCCGCACGCTGTTTAAAGAAACAAGTTTCAACTCTATGTCCCATTCTCTTACAGTACGTACATGGCTCAGGTTTAGATGATGTAAACGTAGGCGATGGCAACCTAACCCCCACATTATTAGATGAACTTACAAACGATTGTTCCATTCTGGGTTTCTTGTTACATGAAGCCTGTCTATGACCTAACTGACCGCAGGAGAAGCACCTAATATCACTTAAGTTACGTGTACGCGAATACTCCATTAACGTTTACCTATTGTAACGTTTCGTGAATCAGAACGCGAAAATGATTGTTTGTATGTGTTATTAATACTAGATTTAACGTAAATTGAAAAAAAAAACAACTAAATCATTCGGTAATAGTTATGCATTCGTTGCTGAAGCTCTGACATTCGGATCAATGATACCGCGAATTATTATAGCCGATATAAGTTCATCACTAAGCCCTTGCACTGTACGTAAACCAAGTCACGACCGGCGGGCATATTCTGCGTACGTTGGATAGTTATCAGAATTTTTCATCATAACTTCGAACAATATGTTCGCAAAATTGGGTACTTTAGGGCAGAGAGGTTTAAATCGCTCGATCGCGAGTTGTTTCAAGTCCAGTCACAGGTAAAGGGGGAAACTAAACGACGTCCCAACATCGATAGTTGACGCACGCTACGAGATACGCGACGATCAGAAACACGAGATAAGTCACGCTCACACGAATGTGTTCGTGATTGCCGCAACACCTGTCTACCGCGGACACTAGCGGGTGTCAAGTCTTTGTTATCGCCGTCGCGAGAGTGTGTTATTTCACGGCCTGACGATGGACCTGGTAAGGGTGAAGCCCTATTACTCTGACTATCAATACGATTCCGACGAGCAGTACTATCACAACGACTACGACTACGATCACGCTCACGTTCAGATATTTTAACTAGAATAATAGTCTAATCAAAACAGCTCACCCCGTAAAACACACGAACACAATAAATTTTATACACTAAACGTAGTTAAACTATATCACTCAAAAAAATATTCTTAAGAACGATACAACACGATATTTAAACTAATTCAATCAAAAGAAACTAAGAAATCACGATAACGAAATATTAAGAAAATATGTAAAGTTATATTTTCTTGTGGGTAATAAGAAAAAAAAGAATAATAATTAAACAAAGAACTAAGCCAAGCGAAATGGGCTCAAAAAGTAAGAATCCCACTTCTGATCTTAGAAAACAGGTCAGAAGGGTCTTTTTTTAAAAAATTATAATAAGGCACACAGTTTAACAATTTAATTAACTTACTAAAAGCTAACAATTTAGACAATTTTAATTCTACACAATCACAAATAAATTTTACCGATAAACTAAATTTGATTCTAACCACAAGATAAAAGAAACAAATTTGTCGCGAAAAATATTACGAACGCACAACGTATCGAAGCGATTGACCGAATGCGAGAAAAAGAGACCTGGCTATTGCCCCCTCCACTACCCCTATAACTTCCAACAATATTAATTCAAACTTATATACTAATTGAAATGCAACTATGCATTCCGTCGCGATGGCACAAAACACATTCTTTTCACACGGGAGTGAATTCG
The DNA here is from genome assembly GCA_963555665.1 of Dircenna loreta. NCBI lineage: Eukaryota > Metazoa > Arthropoda > Insecta > Lepidoptera > Nymphalidae > Dircenna > Dircenna loreta. The sequence continues at coordinate 6,246,871 of OY743101.1, forward strand.
AGTCAGCGATCCTCCTGGAGAATGTGTATGTAACTAATTTATATAATAATTAAAATGCAACTATGCATTCCGTCGCGATGACACAAAATACATTATTTTCACACGGGAGAGAATTCGAGTCAGCGATCCTCCTGGAGAATATGTATGTAACTAATTTATATAGTAATTAAAATGCAACTATGCATTCCGTCGCGACGACACAAAATACATTCTTTTCACACGGGAGTGAATTCGAGTCAGCGATCCTCCTGGAGAATGTGTATGTAACTTATTTATATAATAATTAAAATGCAACTATGCATTCCGTCACGACGACACAAAATACATTCTTTTCACACGGGAGTGAATTCGAATCAGCGATCCTCCTGGAGAATATGTATGTAACTAATTTATGTAATAATTAAAATTCAATTATTTATTCCGTTTCGATGACACAAAATACATTATTTTCACAGGGGAGTGAATTCGAGTCAGCGATCCTCCTGGAGAATATGTATGTAACTAATTTATATAGTAATTAAAATGCAACTATGCATTCCGTCGCGACGACACAAAATACATTCTTTTCACACGGGAGTGAATTCGAGTCAGCGATCCTCCTGGAGAATGTGTATGTAACTTATTTATATAATAATTAAAATGCAACTATGCATTCCGTCACGACGACACAAAATACATTCTTTTCACACGGGAGTGAATTCGAATCAGCGATCCTCCTGGAGAATATGTATGTAACTAATTTATGTAATAATTAAAATTCAATTATTTATTCCGTTTCGATGACACAAAATACATTCTTTTCACACAGGAGTGAATTCGAGTCAGCGATCCTCCTGGAGAATGTGTATGTAACTAATTTATATAATAATTAAAATGCAACTATGCATTCCGTCGCGATGACACAAAATACATTCTTTTCACACGGGAGTGAATTCGAGTCAGCGATCCTCCTGGAGAATATGTATGTAACTAATTTATATAATAATTAAAATGCAATTATGCATTCCGTCGCGATGACACAAAATACATTCTTTTCACACGGGAGTGAATTCGAGTCAGCGATCCTCCCGGAGAACGTGCATGTAACTAACTAATTTATATAATAATTAAAATGCACTTATGCATTCCGTCGCGATGACACAAAATACATTCTTTTCACACGGGAGTGAATTCGAGTCAGCGATCCTCCTGGAGAATATGTATGTAACTAATTTATATAATAATTAAAATGCAATTATGCATTCCGTCGCGATGACACAAAATACATTCTTTTCACACGGGAGTGAATTCGAGTCAGCGATCCTCCTGGAGAATATGTATGTAACTAATTTATATAATAATTAAAATGCAATTATGCATTCCGTCGCGATGACACAAAATACATTCTTTTCACACGGGAGTGAATTCGAGTCAGCGATCCTCCCGGAGAACGTGCATGTAACTAACTAATTTATATAATAATTAAAATGCAATTATGCATTCCGTCGCGATGACACAAAATACATTCTTTTCACACGGGAGTGAATTCGAGTCAGCGATCCTCCCGGAGAACGTGCATGTAACTAACTAATTTATATAATAATTAAAATGCAATTATGCATTCCGTCGCGATGACACAAAATACATTCTTTTCACACGGGAGTGAATTCGAGTCAGCGATCCTCCTGGAGAATATGTATGTAACTAATTTATATAATAATTAAAATGCAATTATGCATTCCGTCGCGATGACACAAAATACATTCTTTTCACACGGGAGTGAATTCGAGTCAGCGATCCTCCTGGAGAATATGTATGTAACTAATTTATATAATAATTAAAATGCAATTATGCATTCCGTCGCGATGACACAAAATACATTCTTTTCACACGGGAGTGAATTCGAGTCAGCGATCCTCCTGGAGAATATGTATGTAACTAATTTATATAATAATTAAAATGCAATTATGCATTCCGTCGCGATGACACAAAATACATTCTTTTCACACGGGAGTGAATTCGAGTCAGCGATCCTCCTGGAGAATATGTATGTAACTAATTTATATAATAATTAAAATGCAATTATGCATTCCGTCGCGATGACACAAAATACATTCTTTTCACACGGGAGTGAATTCGAGTCAGCGATCCTCCCGGAGAACGTGCATGTAACTAACTAATTTATATAATAATTAAAATGCAATTATGCATTCCGTCGCGATGACACAAAATACATTCTTTTCACACGGGAGTGAATTCGAGTCAGCGATCCTCCTGGAGAATATGTATGTAACTAATTTATATAATAATTTAAATGCACTTATGCATTCCGTCGCGATGACACAAAATACATTCTTTTCACACGGGAGTGAATTCGAGTCAGCGATCCTCCTGGAGAATATGTATGTAACTAATTTATATAATAATTAAAATGCAATTATGCATTCCGTCGCGATGACACAAAATACATTCTTTTCACACGGGAGTGAATTCGAGTCAGCGATCCTCCTGGAGAATATGTATGTAACTAATTTATATAATAATTAAAATGCAATTATGCATTCCGTCGCGATGACACAAAATACATTCTTTTCACACGGGAGTGAATTCGAGTCAGCGATCCTCCCGGAGAACGTGCATGTAACTAACTAATTTATATAATAATTAAAATGCAATTATGCATTCCGTCGCGATGACACAAAATACATTCTTTTCACACGGGAGTGAATTCGAGTCAGCGATCCTCCTGGAGAATATGTATGTAACTAATTTATATAATAATTAAAATGCAATTATGCATTCCGTCGCGATGACACAAAATACATTCTTTTCACACGGGAGTGAATTCGAGTCAGCGATCCTCCCGGAGAACGTGCATGTAACTAACTAATTTATATAATAATTAAAATGCACTTATGCATTCCGTCGCGATGACACAAAATACATTCTTTTCACACGGGAGTGAATTCGAGTCAGCGATCCTCCTGGAGAATATGTATGTAACTAATTTATATAATAATTAAAATGCAATTATGCATTCCGTCGCGATGACACAAAATACATTCTTTTCACACGGGAGTGAATTCGAGTCAGCGATCCTCCTGGAGAATATGTATGTAACTAATTTATATAATAATTAAAATGCAATTATGCATTCCGTCGCGATGACACAAAATACATTCTTTTCACACGGGAGTGAATTCGAGTCAGCGATCCTCCCGGAGAACGTGCATGTAACTAACTAATTTATATAATAATTAAAATGCAATTATGCATTCCGTCGCGATGACACAAAATACATTCTTTTCACACGGGAGTGAATTCGAGTCAGCGATCCTCCTGGAGAATATGTATGTAACTAATTTATATAATAATTAAAATGCAATTATGCATTCCGTCGCGATGACACAAAATACATTCTTTTCACACGGGAGTGAATTCGAGTCAGCGATCCTCCCGGAGAACGTGCATGTAACTAACTAATTTATATAATAATTAAAATGCAATTATGCATTCCGTCGCGATGACACAAAATACATTCTTTTCACACGGGAGTGAATTCGAGTCAGCGATCCTCCCGGAGAACGTGCATGTAACTAACTAATTTATATAATAATTAAAATGCAATTATGCATTCCGTCGCGATGACACAAAATACATTCTTTTCACACGGGAGTGAATTCGAGTCAGCGATCCTCCTGGAGAATATGTATGTAACTAATTTATATAATAATTAAAATGCAATTATGCATTCCGTCGCGATGACACAAAATACATTCTTTTCACACGGGAGTGAATTCGAGTCAGCGATCCTCCCGGAGAACGTGCATGTAACTAACTAATTTATATAATAATTAAAATGCAATTATGCATTCCGTCGCGATGACACAAAATACATTCTTTTCACACGGGAGTGAATTCGAGTCAGCGATCCTCCCGGAGAACGTGCATGTAACTAACTAATTTATATAATAATTAAAATGCAATTATGCATTCCGTCGCGATGACACAAAATACATTCTTTTCACACGGGAGTGAATTCGAGTCAGCGATCCTCCTGGAGAATATGTATGTAACTAATTTATATAATAATTAAAATGCAATTATGCATTCCGTCGCGATGACACAAAATACATTCTTTTCACACGGGAGTGAATTCGAGTCAGCGATCCTCCCGGAGAACGTGCATGTAACTAACTAATTTATATAATAATTAAAATGCAATTATGCATTCCGTCGCGATGACACAAAATACATTCTTTTCACACGGGAGTGAATTCGAGTCAGCGATCCTCCCGGAGAACGTGCATGTAACTAACTAATTTATATAATAATTAAAATGCAATTATGCATTCCGTCGCGATGACACAAAATACATTCTTTTCACACGGGAGTGAATTCGAGTCAGCGATCCTCCTGGAGAATATGTATGTAACTAATTTATATAATAATTAAAATGCAATTATGCATTCCGTCGCGATGACACAAAATACATTCTTTTCACACGGGAGTGAATTCGAGTCAGCGATCCTCCCGGAGAACGTGCATGTAACTAACTAATTTATATAATAATTAAAATGCAATTATGCATTCCGTCGCGATGACACAAAATACATTCTTTTCACACGGGAGTGAATTCGAGTCAGCGATCCTCCTGGAGAATATGTATGTAACTAATTTATATAATAATTAAAATGCAATTATGCATTCCGTCGCGATGACACAAAATACATTCTTTTCACACGGGAGTGAATTCGAGTCAGCGATCCTCCCGGAGAACGTGCATGTAACTAACTAATTTATATAATAATTAAAATGCAATTATGCATTCCGTCGCGATGACACAAAATACATTCTTTTCACACGGGAGTGAATTCGAGTCAGCGATCCTCCTGGAGAATATGTATGTAACTAATTTATATAATAATTAAAATGCAATTATGCATTCCGTCGCGATGACACAAAATACATTCTTTTCACACGGGAGTGAATTCGAGTCAGCGATCCTCCTGGAGAATATGTATGTAACTAATTTATATAATAATTAAAATGCAATTATGCATTCCGTCGCGATGACACAAAATACATTCTTTTCACACGGGAGTGAATTCGAGTCAGCGATCCTCCTGGAGAATATGTATGTAACTAATTTATATAATAATTTAAATGCACTTATGCATTCCGTCGCGATGACACAAAATACATTCTTTTCACACGGGAGTGAATTCGAGTCAGCGATCCTCCTGGAGAATATGTATGTAACTAATTTATATAATAATTAAAATGCAATTATGCATTCCGTCGCGATGACACAAAATACATTCTTTTCACACGGGAGTGAATTCGAGTCAGCGATCCTCCTGGAGAATATGTATGTAACTAATTTATATAATAATTAAAATGCAATTATGCATTCCGTCGCGATGACACAAAATACATTCTTTTCACACGGGAGTGAATTCGAGTCAGCGATCCTCCTGGAGAATATGTATGTAACTAATTTATATAATAATTAAAATGCAATTATGCATTCCGTCGCGATGACACAAAATACATTCTTTTCACACGGGAGTGAATTCGAGTCAGCGATCCTCCCGGAGAACGTGCATGTAACTAACTAATTTATATAATAATTAAAATGCAATTATGCATTCCGTCGCGATGACACAAAATACATTCTTTTCACACGGGAGTGAATTCGAGTCAGCGATCCTCCTGGAGAATATGTATGTAACTAATTTATATAATAATTAAAATGCAATTATGCATTCCGTCGCGATGACACAAAATACATTCTTTTCACACGGGAGTGAATTCGAGTCAGCGATCCTCCCGGAGAACGTGCATGTAACTAACTAATTTATATAATAATTAAAATGCAATTATGCATTCCGTCGCGATGACACAAAATACATTCTTTTCACACGGGAGTGAATTCGAGTCAGCGATCCTCCCGGAGAACGTGCATGTAACTAACTAATTTATATAATAATTAAAATGCAATTATGCATTCCGTCGCGATGACACAAAATACATTCTTTTCACACGGGAGTGAATTCGAGTCAGCGATCCTCCTGGAGAATATGTATGTAACTAATTTATATAATAATTAAAATGCAATTATGCATTCCGTCGCGATGACACAAAATACATTCTTTTCACACGGGAGTGAATTCGAGTCAGCGATCCTCCTGGAGAATATGTATGTAACTAATTTATATAATAATTAAAATGCAATTATGCATTCCGTCGCGATGACACAAAATACATTCTTTTCACACGGGAGTGAATTCGAGTCAGCGATCCTCCTGGAGAATATGTATGTAACTAATTTATATAATAATTAAAATGCAATTATGCATTCCGTCGCGATGACACAAAATACATTCTTTTCACACGGGAGTGAATTCGAGTCAGCGATCCTCCTGGAGAATATGTATGTAACTAATTTATATAATAATTAAAATGCAATTATGCATTCCGTCGCGATGACACAAAATACATTCTTTTCACACGGGAGTGAATTCGAGTCAGCGATCCTCCCGGAGAACGTGCATGTAACTAACTAATTTATATAATAATTAAAATGCAATTATGCATTCCGTCGCGATGACACAAAATACATTCTTTTCACACGGGAGTGAATTCGAGTCAGCGATCCTCCTGGAGAATATGTATGTAACTAATTTATATAATAATTTAAATGCACTTATGCATTCCGTCGCGATGACACAAAATACATTCTTTTCACACGGGAGTGAATTCGAGTCAGCGATCCTCCTGGAGAATATGTATGTAACTAATTTATATAATAATTAAAATGCAATTATGCATTCCGTCGCGATGACACAAAATACATTCTTTTCACACGGGAGTGAATTCGAGTCAGCGATCCTCCTGGAGAATATGTATGTAACTAATTTATATAATAATTAAAATGCAATTATGCATTCCGTCGCGATGACACAAAATACATTCTTTTCACACGGGAGTGAATTCGAGTCAGCGATCCTCCCGGAGAACGTGCATGTAACTAACTAATTTATATAATAATTAAAATGCAATTATGCATTCCGTCGCGATGACACAAAATACATTCTTTTCACACGGGAGTGAATTCGAGTCAGCGATCCTCCTGGAGAATATGTATGTAACTAATTTATATAATAATTAAAATGCAATTATGCATTCCGTCGCGATGACACAAAATACATTCTTTTCACACGGGAGTGAATTCGAGTCAGCGATCCTCCCGGAGAACGTGCATGTAACTAACTAATTTATATAATAATTAAAATGCACTTATGCATTCCGTCGCGATGACACAAAATACATTCTTTTCACACGGGAGTGAATTCGAGTCAGCGATCCTCCTGGAGAATATGTATGTAACTAATTTATATAATAATTAAAATGCAATTATGCATTCCGTCGCGATGACACAAAATACATTCTTTTCACACGGGAGTGAATTCGAGTCAGCGATCCTCCTGGAGAATATGTATGTAACTAATTTATATAATAATTAAAATGCAATTATGCATTCCGTCGCGATGACACAAAATACATTCTTTTCACACGGGAGTGAATTCGAGTCAGCGATCCTCCCGGAGAACGTGCATGTAACTAACTAATTTATATAATAATTAAAATGCAATTATGCATTCCGTCGCGATGACACAAAATACATTCTTTTCACACGGGAGTGAATTCGAGTCAGCGATCCTCCTGGAGAATATGTATGTAACTAATTTATATAATAATTAAAATGCAATTATGCATTCCGTCGCGATGACACAAAATACATTCTTTTCACACGGGAGTGAATTCGAGTCAGCGATCCTCCCGGAGAACGTGCATGTAACTAACTAATTTATATAATAATTAAAATGCAATTATGCATTCCGTCGCGATGACACAAAATACATTCTTTTCACACGGGAGTGAATTCGAGTCAGCGATCCTCCTGGAGAATATGTATGTAACTAATTTATATAATAATTAAAATGCAATTATGCATTCCGTCGCGATGACACAAAATACATTCTTTTCACACGGGAGTGAATTCGAGTCAGCGATCCTCCTGGAGAATATGTATGTAACTAATTTATATAATAATTAAAATGCAATTATGCATTCCGTCGCGATGACACAAAATACATTCTTTTCACACGGGAGTGAATTCGAGTCAGCGATCCTCCTGGAGAATATGTATGTAACTAATTTATATAATAATTTAAATGCACTTATGCATTCCGTCGCGATGACACAAAATACATTCTTTTCACACGGGAGTGAATTCGAGTCAGCGATCCTCCTGGAGAATATGTATGTAACTAATTTATATAATAATTAAAATGCAATTATGCATTCCGTCGCGATGACACAAAATACATTCTTTTCACACGGGAGTGAATTCGAGTCAGCGATCCTCCTGGAGAATATGTATGTAACTAATTTATATAATAATTAAAATGCAATTATGCATTCCGTCGCGATGACACAAAATACATTCTTTTCACACGGGAGTGAATTCGAGTCAGCGATCCTCCTGGAGAATATGTATGTAACTAATTTATATAATAATTAAAATGCAATTATGCATTCCGTCGCGATGACACAAAATACATTCTTTTCACACGGGAGTGAATTCGAGTCAGCGATCCTCCCGGAGAACGTGCATGTAACTAACTAATTTATATAATAATTAAAATGCAATTATGCATTCCGTCGCGATGACACAAAATACATTCTTTTCACACGGGAGTGAATTCGAGTCAGCGATCCTCCTGGAGAATATGTATGTAACTAATTTATATAATAATTAAAATGCAATTATGCATTCCGTCGCGATGACACAAAATACATTCTTTTCACACGGGAGTGAATTCGAGTCAGCGATCCTCCCGGAGAACGTGCATGTAACTAACTAATTTATATAATAATTAAAATGCAATTATGCATTCCGTCGCGATGACACAAAATACATTCTTTTCACACGGGAGTGAATTCGAGTCAGCGATCCTCCTGGAGAATATGTATGTAACTAATTTATATAATAATTAAAATGCAATTATGCATTCCGTCGCGATGACACAAAATACATTCTTTTCACACGGGAGTGAATTCGAGTCAGCGATCCTCCCGGAGAACGTGCATGTAACTAAATAATTTATATAATAATTAAAATGCAATTATGCATTCCGTCGCGATGACACAAAATACATTCTTTTCACACGGGAGTGAATTCGAGTCAGCGATCCTCCTGGAGAATATGTATGTAACTAATTTATATAATAATTAAAATGCAATTATGCATTCCGTCGCGATGACACAAAATACATTCTTTTCACACGGGAGTGAATTCGAGTCAGCGATCCTCCCGGAGAACGTGCATGTAACTAACTAATTTATATAATAATTAAAATGCAATTATGCATTCCGTCGCGATGACACAAAATACATTCTTTTCACACGGGAGTGAATTCGAGTCAGCGATCCTCCTGGAGAATATGTATGTAACTAATTTATATAATAATTAAAATGCAATTATGCATTCCGTCGCGATGACACAAAATACATTCTTTTCACACGGGAGTGAATTCGAGTCAGCGATCCTCCTGGAGAATATGTATGTAACTAATTTATATAATAATTAAAATGCAATTATGCATTCCGTCGCGATGACACAAAATACGTTCCTTTCACACGGGAGCGAATTCGAGTCAGCGATCCTCCCGGAGAACGTGCATGTAACTAACTAATTTATATAATAATTAAAATGCAATTATGCATTCCGTCGCGATGACACAAAATACATTCTTTTCACACGGGAGTGAATTCGAGTCAGCGATCCTCCCGGAGAACGTGCATGTAACTAACTAATTTATATAATAATTAAAATGCAATTATGCATTCCGTCGCGATGACACAAAATACATTCTTTTCACACGGGAGTGAATTCGAGTCAGCGATCCTCCTGGAGAATATGTATGTAACTAATTTATATAATAATTAAAATGCAATTATGCATTCCGTCGCGATGACACAAAATACATTCTTTTCACACGGGAGTGAATTCGAGTCAGCGATCCTCCTGGAGAATATGTATGTAACTAATTTATATAATAATTAAAATGCAATTATGCATTCCGTCGCGATGACACAAAATACATTCTTTTCACACGGGAGTGAATTCGAGTCAGCGATCCTCCCGGAGAACGTGCATGTAACTAACTAATTTATATAATAATTAAAATGCAATTATGCATTCCGTCGCGATGACACAAAATACATTCTTTTCACACGGGAGTGAATTCGAGTCAGCGATCCTCCTGGAGAATATGTATGTAACTAATTTATATAATAATTTAAATGCACTTATGCATTCCGTCGCGATGACACAAAATACATTCTTTTCACACGGGAGTGAATTCGAGTCAGCGATCCTCCTGGAGAATATGTATGTAACTAATTTATATAATAATTAAAATGCAATTATGCATTCCGTCGCGATGACACAAAATACATTCTTTTCACACGGGAGTGAATTCGAGTCAGCGATCCTCCTGGAGAATATGTATGTAACTAATTTATATAATAATTAAAATGCAATTATGCATTCCGTCGCGATGACACAAAATACATTCTTTTCACACGGGAGTGAATTCGAGTCAGCGATCCTCCCGGAGAACGTGCATGTAACTAACTAATTTATATAATAATTAAAATGCAATTATGCATTCCGTCGCGATGACACAAAATACATTCTTTTCACACGGGAGTGAATTCGAGTCAGCGATCCTCCTGGAGAATATGTATGTAACTAATTTATATAATAATTAAAATGCAATTATGCATTCCGTCGCGATGACACAAAATACATTCTTTTCACACGGGAGTGAATTCGAGTCAGCGATCCTCCTGGAGAATATGTATGTAACTAATTTATATAATAATTAAAATGCAATTATGCATTCCGTCGCGATGACACAAAATACATTCTTTTCACACGGGAGTGAATTCGAGTCAGCGATCCTCCTGGAGAATATGTATGTAACTAATTTATATAATAATTAAAATGCAATTATGCATTCCGTCGCGATGACACAAAATACGTTCCTTTCACACGGGAGCGAATTCGAGTCAGCGATCCTCCCGGAGAACGTGCATGTAACTAACTAATTTATATAATAATTAAAATGCAATTATGCATTCCGTCGCGATGACACAAAATACGTTCCTTTCACACGGGAGCGAATTCGAGTCAGCGATCCTACCGGAGAACGTGCATGTAACTAACTAATTTATATAATAATTAAAATGCAATTATGCATTCCGTCGCGATGACTCAAAATACATTCCTTTCACACGGGAGCGAATTCGAGTCAGCGATCCTCCCGGAGAACGTGCATGTAACTAACTAATTTATTAAAATGCAATTATGCATTCCGTCGCGATGACTCAAAATACGTTCCTTTCACACGGGAGCGAATTCGAGTCAGCGATCCTCCCGGAGAACGTGCATGTAACTAACTAATTTATATAATAATTAAAATGCAATTATGCATTCCGTCGCGATGACACAAAATACGTTCCTTTCACACGGGAGCGAATTCGAGTCAGCGATCCTCCCGGAGAACGTGCATGTAACTAACTAATTTATATAATAATTAAAATGCAATTATGCATTCCGTCGCGATGACACAAAATACGTTCCTTTCACACGGGAGCGAATTCGAGTCAGCGATCCTACCGGAGAACGTGCATGTAACTAACTAATTTATATAATAATTAAAATGCAATTATGCATTCCGTCGCGATGACTCAAAATACATTCCTTTCACACGGGAGTGAATTCGAGTCAGCGATCCTCCCGGAGAACGTGCATGTAACTAACTAATTTATATAATAATTAAAATGCAATTATGCATTCCGTCGCGATGACTCAAAATACATTCCTTTCACACGGGAGCGAATTCGAGTCAGCGATCCTCCCGGAGAACGTGCATGTAACTAACTAATTTATATAATAATTAAAATGCAATTATGCATTCCGTCGCGATGACTCAAAATACATTCCTTTCACACGGGAGCGAATTCGAGTCAGCGATCCTCCCGGAGAACGTGCATGTAACTAACTAATTTATATAATAATTAAAATGCAATTATGCATTCCGTCGCGATGACTCAAAATACATTCCTTTCACACGGGAGCGAATTCGAGTCAGCGATCCTCCCGGAGAACGTGCATGTAACTAACTAATTTATTAAAATGCAATTATGCATTCCGTCGCGATGACACAAAATACGTTCCTTTCACACGGGAGCGAATTCGAGTCAGCGATCCTCCCGGAGAACGTGCATGTAACTAACTAATTTAAATAATAATTAAAATGCAATTATGCATTCCGTCGCGATGACACAAAATACGTTCCTTTCACACGGGAGCGAATTCGAGTCAGCGATCCTCCCGGAGAACGTGCATGTAACTAACTAATTTATATAATAATTAAAATGCAATTATGCATTCCGTCGCGATGACACAAAATACGTTCCTTTCACACGGGAGCGAATTCGAGTCAGCGATCCTCCCGGAGAACATGCATGTAACTAACTAATTTATATAATAATTAAAATGCAATTATACATTCCGTCGCGATGACACAAAATACGTTCCTTTCACACGGGAGCGAATTCGAGTCAGCGATCCTCCCGGAGAACGTGCATGTAACTAACTAATTTATATAATAATTAAAATGCAATTATGCATTCCGTCGCGATGACACAAAATACGTTCCTTTCACACGGGAGCGAATTCGAGTCAGCGATCCTCCCGGAGAACGTGCATGTAACTAACTAATCTATATAATAATTAAAATGCAATTATGCATTCCGTCGCGATGACACAAAATACGTTCCTTTCACACGGGAGCGAATTCGAGTCAGCGATCCTCCCGGAGAACGTGCATGTAACTAACTAATTTATATAATAATTAAAATGCAATTATGCATTCCGTCGCGATGACACAAAATACGTTCCTTTCACACGGGAGCGAATTCGAGTCAGCGATCCTACCGGAGAACGTGCATGTAACTAACTAATTTATATAATAATTAAAATGCAATTATGCATTCCGTCGCGATGACTCAAAATACATTCCTTTCACACGGGAGCGAATTCGAGTCAGCGATCCTCCCGGAGAACATGCATGTAACTAACTAATTTATATAATAATTAAAATGCAATTATACATTCCGTCGCGATGACACAAAATACGTTCCTTTCACACGGGAGCGAATTCGAGTCAGCGATCCTCCCGGAGAACGTGCATGTAACTAACTAATTTATATAATAATTAAAATGCAATTATGCATTCCGTCGCGATGACACAAAATACGTTCCTTTCACACGGGAGCGAATTCGAGTCAGCGATCCTCCCGGAGAACGTGCATGTAACTAACTAATCTATATAATAATTAAAATGCAATTATGCATTCCGTCGCGATGACACAAAATACGTTCCTTTCACACGGGAGCGAATTCGAGTCAGCGATCCTCCCGGAGAACGTGCATGTAACTAACTAATTTATATAATAATTAAAATGCAATTATGCATTCCGTCGCGATGACACAAAATACGTTCCTTTCACACGGGAGCGAATTCGAGTCAGCGATCCTCCCGGAGAACATGCATGTAACTAACTAATTTATATAATAATTAAAATGCAATTATGCATTCCGTCGCGATGACACAAAATACGTTCCTTTCACACGGGAGCGAATTCGAGTCAGCGATCCTCCCGGAGAACGTGCATGTAACTAACTAATTTATATAATAATTAAAATGCAATTATGCATTCCGTCGCGATGACACAAAATACGTTCCTTTCACACGGGAGCGAATTCGAGTCAGCGATCCTACCGGAGAACGTGCATGTAACTAACTAATTTATATAATAATTAAAATGCAATTATGCATTCCGTCGCGATGACACAAAATACATTCTTTTCACACGGGAGTGAATTCGAGTCAGCGATCCTCCCGGAGAACGTGCATGTAACTAACTAATTTATATAATAATTAAAATGCAATTATGCATTCCGTCGCGATGACACAAAATACGTTCCTTTCACACGGGAGCGAATTCGAGTCAGCGATCCTCCCGGAGAACGTGCATGTAACTAACTAATTTATATAATAATTAAAATGCAATTATGCATTCCGTCGCGATGACACAAAATACGTTCCTTTCACACGGGAGCGAATTCGAGTCAGCGATCCTACCGGAGAACGTGCATGTAACTAACTAATTTATATAATAATTAAAATGCAATTATGCATTCCGTCGCGATGACACAAAATACATTCTTTTCACACGGGAGTGAATTCGAGTCAGCGATCCTCCCGGAGAACGTGCATGTAACTAACTAATTTATATAATAATTAAAATGCAATTATGCATTCCGTCGCGATGACACAAAATACGTTCCTTTCACACGGGAGCGAATTCGAGTCAGCGATCCTCCCGGAGAACGTGCATGTAACTAACTAATTTATATAATAATTAAAATGCAATTATGCATTCCGTCGCGATGACACAAAATACGTTCCTTTCACACGGGAGCGAATTCGAGTCAGCGATCCTACCGGAGAACGTGCATGTAACTAACTAATTTATATAATAATTAAAATGCAATTATGCATTCCGTCGCGATGACTCAAAATACATTCCTTTCACACGGGAGCGAATTCGAGTCAGCGATCCTCCCGGAGAACGTGCATGTAACTAACTAATTTATTAAAATGCAATTATGCATTCCGTCGCGATGACACAAAATACGTTCCTTTCACACGGGAGCGAATTCGAGTCAGCGATCCTCCCGGAGAACGTGCATGTAACTAACTAATTTAAATAATAATTAAAATGCAATTATGCATTCCGTCGCGATGACACAAAATACGTTCCTTTCACACGGGAGCGAATTCGAGTCAGCGATCCTCCCGGAGAACGTGCATGTAACTAACTAATCTATATAATAATTAAAATGCAATTATGCATTCCGTCGCGATGACACAAAATACGTTCCTTTCACACGGGAGCGAATTCGAGTCAGCGATTTTCCCGGAGAACGTGCATGTAACTAACTAATTTATATAATAATTAAAATGCAATTATGCATTCCGTCGCGATGACACAAAATACGTTCCTTTCACACGGGAGCGAATTCGAGTCAGCGATCCTCCCGGAGAACATGCATGTAACTAACTAATTTATATAATAATTAAAATGCAATTATGCATTCCGTCGCGATGACACAAAATACGTTCCTTTCACACGGGAGCGAATTCGAGTCAGCGATCCTCCCGGAGAACGTGCATGTAACTAACTAATTTAAATAATAATTAAAATGCAATTATGCATTCCGTCGCGATGACACAAAATACGTTCCTTTCACACGGGAGCGAATTCGAGTCAGCGATCCTCCCGGAGAACGTGCATGTAACTAACTAATCTATATAATAATTAAAATGCAATTATGCATTCCGTCGCGATGACACAAAATACGTTCCTTTCACACGGGAGCGAATTCGAGTCAGCGATTTTCCCGGAGAACGTGCATGTAACTAACTAATTTATATAATAATTAAAATGCAATTATGCATTCCGTCGCGATGACACAAAATACGTTCCTTTCACACGGGAGCGAATTCGAGTCAGCGATCCTCCCGGAGAACATGCATGTAACTAACTAATTTATATAATAATTAAAATGCAATTATGCATTCCGTCGCGATGACACAAAATACGTTCCTTTCACACGGGAGCGAATTCGAGTCAGCGATCCTCCCGGAGAACGTGCATGTAACTAACTAATTTATATAATAATTAAAATGCAATTATGCATTCCGTCGCGATGACACAAAATACGTTCCTTTCACACGGGAGCGAATTCGAGTCAGCGATCCTACCGGAGAACGTGCATGTAACTAACTAATTTATATAATAATTAAAATGCAATTATGCATTCCGTCGCGATGACACAAAATACATTCTTTTCACACGGGAGTGAATTCGAGTCAGCGATCCTCCCGGAGAACGTGCATGTAACTAATTACAAAACAATAACAAAAACAACCGATAACATTAAACAAACATACGATCACAAGTATAAGGGAATTATTATTGAAATATGACGTAACGGTTTGCAAAGCAATGACAATACCAACTACCTAACCGTACTGTTATACCCATGCCATGTAGGCTGAATAGCTGATAATCAATTCATATCAGCACTATTACTATAATAAGATGATTATTTTAATTTTGAGAGCTTAGTCTTTCACGAATCTTAGTACGAGTTGGTCATAATTCAATTTCTTTTACTATATCATTTTTCTATATCATTTTACTATTTCTAAGAAGTATATTGAGAGTTTTTCCTTTATAATAAACAATTATTTCTAGTGTTAATTAAAATTTCTTTTTAAAAACCTCCTACGAAACTCTCGTATAACATTTTGGTGGCAGCGGTGGGATACGAAAATCCCTAAACACCCGAATACGTCTTCGAAAAACTCAGTGTTGTGAAATTAAGTGTATTCAAAATTGTCAAAGAACTTAATCCAGATCTCAGTGAATTATATAAGCAGGGCATTTGGCGAAAACAGAAAATAAATCAAGACATCTGAAGTCAACCGTCGCAAGCGGTCACCATGTTTTCCACTGCATTAATTTGGTTCGTGTATCATCTGTGAGTGATTTTTCTTTAAGCATAAGCTAAACTCTCGTCAGAAAAATAATAAATTCATTTTAAATATTTAAGCATTCAATTTCTTAAGTGTACATTGTAATTGTATATTACAATACATAGAAGCGATATGAGTATTTTAAGAGATAAGGTTGTATGGTATAGAGAAGGCTTCTGTGGATTATTTTATAATTCCAAATCAATTATATTTTATTATAATAACTACAAAAGAAGAAAATCCTAGTGTCTCTAGGACAGCCTCGTCGCGTCATGAAATAGATGAAAAGGTGGAGTTAAATGTCTTACTAAAATTCATAAAAATCTTTGATGGGACAAGAGAAAAATTAAATCCTTTTATTTCAAACTGTCAAAATGCTTATAACTAAGCTACAAGAACACAAAAACCAATTTTATTTAAATATATACTGAGTCAATTGGAAGGGCGCGCTGAATCTATATGTAATATTAATGAATTTGAATCAATTGAACAGTTTATAGATTTTATTGAACAACAATTCGGGGAAAGAAAGCACTACCCCCATCTTTTATCAGAATTGCAGGAATGCAAACAAACTTCAATCGAGACAGTCAATCAATTCGCTTTACGAATAGAAACATGCTTGTCTTAACTCCTTACTGAAATTAATATTTCAATACCAACAAAACGGAAAACGGAACTTACAAGCCATATAGCAGCCATGGAGGATCTCGCTCTCCACACCTTCTTAATTGGTTTGCATCCCCGATTGTCACAGATCGTGAGATGTCGTGATCCTGACTCACTCAACTCTGCTGTAAGTTTTGCAGTAGCAGAAGAAAATATTATTTTAAGCATTAATAAAAAAGCATTTCAATCAACCCAAAGTACTACTAGATAGACCTAGATTTTTACCCTGTAGAGATTTCCAATCGAGACAAAATCAACCTTCTAGTTTAAATAAATCGTGCTGATACTAATAGCTTGACGTGCCGCTATTGTAAGAACGTAAGACATACAATAGAAAATTGTCGCAAGCCTCAGTACAATAACAACAGAAACCAATCTAATGCGTCATACTTCCAAAATCCACAAAAGAGTCCTAATAATGGTATAACTGAAAACACTCCACGCAGAGTTTTCACAATTGATTCAGCAAATGAAGATATCGGAATCGACGAAACCGATAATTTAAACGCCTAAAATTTCCCGCTAAGTATCGCTTATTTTTATTTAATTATTCCAATAAACAAAAAGTCGATACCAAACAATCCGCTGTATCTAGTACACCCACTGTATCCGCACTTTTTTAAATTATTTTTCACATTATTAAATCAACCTACTATAATGTCTGGCAAACGCTCACCGAACAAAACAAACACCTTGCAACCTCCTTGTGGATTGTTTATGTCTTCAAACTCAGACCCTAATTTATCTGATCTGAAACATGACTGCACTCCTTTACGTCCTCAAAAAAGAAGACACTCCGACGATGTTGATGTTTTTGTGCAAAAAATGCAAGACATGTTTAAATCATGGACGGAAGCGCAAGACTTGAATAATAACAAAATACTCCAAACGGTGAATGAAATTAGAGAGCAGAACACTAATATATGTATAAGCATTGAATTCATTTCACGATAATACGAGGAAATGACAAGTACTATAGCACAGTTAGAGCAGGACAGAAGGACAGACAAACTATACATTCAATCATTAGAGAAGAAAATTGATGTATTGGAAAGGACTGCCAAAATTTCTACGCTTGAGCTGCGAAATGTTCCGTTTAATAAAGGAGAAAAACTTAATGATTTGAATGACATTGTGATGAACCTGGGTGCTGCCTTAAATATCCAAATACAACCAACAGATGTGCTTCAAGTTTACAGGGGGTTTTCGAAATCGGAAAGAAAGCCTATCCTTATTGATTTTGTATCTACTTCACTGAAAAATAGGGTACTTAACTCATATAAGTTATACAATAAGAACAGTAAGGAACTACAATTTAGCACATTAACATTAAATATTGAAGGCCCGCGATCACAGGTATACCTTTCTGATTATCTTGCCCCTAGGATTAAAAGGTTACATTTCCTTGCAAAAGACTACGCAATCTCAAATGGTTTTAAGTATTGCTGGGCTACGCCCGGCGGGATTTACTTACGTCTTAAAGAAGGAGATCCAGTGGTTCAGCTTAAAAGCGAAGAAGATTTAATCAATCTAAAATCTAAAAAATGACTAGATTTTTTATTTTTGTTTAAATTTTGTGTCTTTTGTCATTTCAATGTATTTTTTTGTTTAATGCTTAACTGCTTATTACAATATTTTTATTTATTTACTTATTACAATGTTTGTGAAAATTGCTTATTTTGCTTAAGTTCAATACCGGTCCATTTAAAAAACTTTTCCTACGTTCAATCAATTCTACACAATTCTATAATAAACATAGCCCACTTGCTTGCAGGAATTCATGTAATATATCTTCAACGCTGTTATTTTGTAGATTAATGTAATACAAGACATGCTGTATTGTTAAATTTTTTCGGCCTTTGTACTAGTCCTACTCATTATCATTCATTTCTAAATTCCCTGATGTTAACTTGTTAATAAAAAATATAGACAACTTTAGGATAACTGAACGTCTCGTCTGTGAACCGGAACATTGCTTAAAAATAATTCGAGATCAAACAATGTATTTAAAAATTGTACAACAAAATATTCGTAGCTTAAATAAAAATTTCGATGGTCTATCTACCTTACTTAATAGATTGCAAATACAATGTGATGTTATAGTGTTATCTGAGTGCTGGCTCTCTTTCGTTCAGAATATACCTCTGATACCAGGTTATTTCAGCTACAGCACAACGCTACAATATAATAAAAGTGACGGTGTAGTCGTATATATCAAAGAAGGATTGAAATGTATTATTAAGGAACCCCAAATGTCAGATTCAAACTGTCTTTTAATTCAGTGTCCAAAAAATAATATAGTACTTTTAGCAATATACCGACCACCTTGTTTTAAAAATACTGACAACTTTATTACAACTCTTGCAACGTTACTTGCCAGTTTGTCTTCTTATAGAAATATTATTATTGTAGGTGATATTAATATAAATATTCGTGAATCAGATTTAGTGACAAACCAATATTTTGATACTCTCGCATACTATGGCTTAATTCAAGCTCATAATTTTCCAACTAGAGGCAGTAGCTGTATAGACCATACTATAATAAAAACTAAACTAAATACACTAACTTTTCATTTAAGCTCAACGGTCACAGATCATAAACCTACTCTTTTATGTATCGAAACAAATTGTTTACAAAATACTTCAAACAATTATCGTATTCGTCATACGGAAAATTAATTATAATAACGTAGCTGAAGATATTAGTAAAGTAGATTTTGGTCCTACTAATAGTATTGTTGACCTTAACCTAGCAACTGACAAAATTATAACACACTTACAAAATGCTATTTTAAGTAATACTATTAATTTAAAAATTCCAAACTATTCTGAGATTGAACGTATCATAACTGCTATAAAATCAAATAGTCAGGGATGGGACTCTATTTTAAGAGATGTCCAGTTGAATCTATTTAAAGATTACATTAGCAATCGCACTCAAAAAGTCAAGATTGGTGAATATATTAGTGAGGAATTGCCTACACATTTTGGAGTGCCACAGGGTAGCATACTAGGGCCAACACTATTTTCAATTTGTATAAACGATCTGTGTGAACTTGACCTTGAAAACTGCAGAATAGTTTCTTATGCTGATGATACTGCATTAATTTTCTATGGTGATACCTGGGAAAGCACCTATTCAATTGCTCAGAGAGGATTTAACACTGTGTCTAGATGGCTAGCCTCAAATTCTTTAACTTTAAATGCCACTAAAACCAAGTATATTTCATTTTCCATACGTAACAATTCTCACACTGATAACGCTAACTTGCAACTTTCAGCACATTCTTGTTTTTCTCCTTATAGTTTTGTTTGTGACTGTCCTGTTCTGCAGCAAACTGATAGTGTTAGGTATCTTGGTGTTATAATTAATAAAAACCTTTCGTTCGCGGAGCATATTAAAAACCTCTCTAATCGAATACGAAAGCTCTCCTACATTTTTAAGCAACTGAGGCTTGTAGCTGATAGGGATGTGCTCAAAACTGTGTATACTTCTTTAGTACCGGCACTTTTATCTTACTGTGTTACCTCTTGGGGCGGAGCAGCAAAGACGTACATCCTACATTTAGTAAGAACTCAAAGGTTAATATTAAAAATTTGTTATTCTAAACCACGTCTGAATCCAACTGAAGATTTATATAAAACCACTAATGTTCTTTCTGTTAGACAATTATTTATGTTTAAAGAATTTTTATTCTCAAAAAGAATACAGATTCACTTACATGAGAATAACATAATAAATGTAACAATTCAAAAAGTCGCCTTAAAAGTACTCAGTTAACGGAATATAACGTTATAATAGTTTATTGTTTTAAAAGTTGCTAAAGTGGGTGTTCTGCAAAATATATTTTGAGAGTTGAGACTTAAATCCATTATCTGAGTTTACATTTTTTATAGAAGTGGGTAATTTGTTATAAAGTTGTGCTCCATCAAAAGTAATATTTTTTTTAGCAAATTTGGTTCTTACTTTTGGTAGAATTAGTAAACTTGGTCTACGGGTGCTACGAGTACTGCTTTGTTTTATGAATGTCAAATTAGAATGTATCGATTTACTAATAATTTTTTTGATAAGAATACAAGAATTATAAACATACAGTTGTCGCAGGTTCATAATGTTTGTTTCTTTATAAAGCTTAGATGATGATGTCGAAGGAGGATATCGAAAAATTATTTTAATTATTTTATTTTGTTTTCTTTGAAGTTCCTGTAGTTTTGTTTTGGCAGTGTTACCCCAAATTTCAATTAAATACAATAAATGTGATTTTACTAAAGAATTGTAAATATTATATTTTATTTTCTTAGGTATACATTTTGAAATATTTAACAGTGACCCAATTAGGGAAGAGAGTTTTTTATTTATGTAGTCTATTTGATATTTAAAAGTGAAATGATTATCCATTCGTAACCCTAAGTATTTTTCACAGGTTTTCTGCTCGATTGGAAAGTTATTGACAGTAAGTGGTTCGTGCGGTGCAATAATTTTATTTTTTGTTTTGAATATTATGTAACAAGTTTTGGAAGCATTAATAGTTAAACGATTGTGGTAAAACCATTTATGTAGAACATCTAGGTCTTGTTGAGCTTGAGCAATTATGTCACTAATGTTACTACCAAAATAAAATAAGCAGGTGTCATCTGCGTACAAAGTCAGACGACCTTTTAGTTTCAAGGTTGCAATATTATTCATATAAATTAAAAATAGTAATGGTCCCAAAATTGAGCCCTGCGAGACTCCACAGGTGACAGGCGACTCACTACTTTGTATGTCACCAATTTTAACTATTTGCAACCTGTTCGTTAAGTATGATTTGAACATTTCAAGTACAGTACCCTTAACTCCAATGTTTTGAAGCTTATATACTAATAGTTTATGGTTGACGGTATCAAATGCCTTTTTAAGATCAATGAATACGCCCAAAGCTATGTTCTTTCTATATAAGTTTTGTCTTATTTTTGTTACTAAATCTATAGTTGTTACTTCTAGCTCTAAAACCATATTGATGTTCTGATATGTAATTAAAAGAGTCTAAATATGTAGCCAAGCGGCTGTAAATTAATTTTTCTAAAATTTTTGATAGGACTGGTAGTACTGATATTGGACGATAGTTTTCAAGGTCCGTTAAAGAACCGGATTTATGTATAGGTGTTATTTTTGCTATTTTTAACGAGTCTGGGAATATTCCTTGAGACATCAGCTTGTTAAAACACTGTGCCAGACTCTTTGAATTTAAATTACATAAGCACTTTAATGCTTTTGTGCTAATTTTGTCAATACCAGTAGGTACTTACATTCGAATCTAGTTTCCCTATCAATGCCTCAATCTCACCGGAACTACATAGTTTGAATGTCAGGAATTCATGATTGCTATGTTCGTTCTTTGTATGAATTGAGTGTAGAATATTGTGACATTGTGCCGGTATCTTTTTTGCTAAAAGGGAACCTATTGTAGCGAAATATTGGTTAAAAACGTTACAAATCTCGGTCTTATCAGAAATAATTTTTGATTCTACTATTATTTTGGAGGGAGCACCACTCTTACTTGTCTTATCATTACATAATTTATTGACTAAGGTCCAGGTCTTTTTCGGATTCTTTGCGTTCTTTGTAAATAGTTTATAATAATATAAATCCTTTGTACTTTGTATCAACTCAGCGGTTTCATTTCTCTTTGAAAAGAATTTGTTTTTTATATCTTCATTGTTAGGATTATTTTTATATTGGGCCCATAGAAAGTTTCTTTGACTTAATATGTCTATAATGTCCTTATTAATCCAATCGTCTCTTATATTATTCAAAATTTTGGTGTGTGTTTCCTTGCTGTTAATAACATTTTTTTTTATTATATTTTCGAGTTCGGTATAGTTTTTTATTATGCTAATCAATTGTGAGGAATCTAAAGAGTTGTATAACTTAGAATAGTTTATTGCTTCATAAGTGGCTTGTAATTTTTTTTTGGTGTTTTAAATTTAGTCAATTGTACATATATGTTTTTGTGGTCTGATAACGATGAGTTAATAATAGCAACATTAAAATTTTTCGTCTTTAAATTTGTGCTTACGTGGTCTATTATTGATTTTTTTGTAGTTGAATCTCTTGTGCAGTATGATTTATTAATTTTATTTAGCAATCTATGTCCTGATTCTTGAATCATCTGTTTATATTCGTTTAATGGTTTGTTATTCTCCAATAGGTTAATATTAAAGTCACCAAATACTATCGATCTTTTCCGTTGTTGTAGTTGGCTGTCGTAGTCTCTAAGAAATTGTCCAAGGTTTGTATCACCAGGCTTGTAAACCAACCCAATATCTACTGCACATTGTTTAATGTGTACCCACAGGTAGTTATTACCACCCTGGTAGGTTGACTCAATTAGAGTGTGTTCTAAATTATTATGTACGTAAGCTGATACGCCACCTCCCCTAACGTCTGTCCTGAAATTGTAGTAGTGTGTATAATTTTCTATTTGTAGTTGTGCGGCTTAATCTTCTGATGCTATCCAAGTTTCAGAGAGCAAGATGACATGCGTGACGGTTGGTATGGATCTTAAAATGCATTTTAGTTCGTCTAGTTTGCCTTTTTTCTTAATACTGCGGGCATTTAAGTATAGGAAAGATAGCCGCGATTTTTCAGTGAGTAATTCTCGATAATCATTTACTACTTGGTAATTTGTCGTGTTCGTTGCATTTATATTTATTGTTGTTGATTGTAGTTTTTTGAAGAAGTTTTGATGACAGCCGGTGTTCCGTTCAAATATTTGATTGTTATATCGGTTTCTCCATTGGCTATTCGTTTGTTTAATTGTTCTTTTATAAGCGCGTAGAATTTATGTTTCAGTTTGGTCAGAGAATATTTTTAAATTATTAGGCAATTTGTTACGATTTTTAAGAACTAACAATGCTGTCTCCGGTTTTTCAAAGCAGACTCTAATTTTGCGAACTTTCCCGGGATCATACTTACCGATGCGAAATATATTTCTTGGCTTTGCAATATTCGTAACTATCTGCTCTAATATTTGAAGTATTTCAACTTCATCCTGAGAATTTCTCTCTTTCATGTTAGTGGAGTCATTTTCAGCAATTCCCATAATAATAATATTATTTTCTCTCTTCTTGCGTTCCTGTACTTCGTGAATCAACTTTTCGTTTGTATGTATGTCGTTATTCTGAATCGTGGAAATCGGGTTCATTTTTAATTCCTTCATGTTGGTTTCCAGTAATTAATTTTTTTCTTATCAATATTTAATTTTGTTTCTAATTGAGTTAATTGTGATTTTACATTGTTGTGCTCCAATGAAATTAATGAAGTTGATGATTTTATATCCTGTAGTTCTGAGCTGATTTTAGTTATGTTAATTTCAAATGACTTTTTGATTTCGTCATGAGAAACCTTTAGGCTAGAAATTTCTGTTTTTATAGTTCCAATACATTCATTCATTTGGACCATCATTTGAGAATTAGTCGCAACATATGTTTCGAATAATGTTGTAATACGGCCTAATTCGCTGCGTATCAGTTTAATATCTTCCGAACACTGACATTCCTGATCAGCTGGTTTTTTTTCGTTTATTACGAAATGTTATCTGCGTGTCGGGAATTTCCACATGCAGTTTCGATAGATCAGGCTGTGATCCACCAGCAGTGGCGGCAGGAGGCGATCGTGCTACGCTCATTATTTGTAAGATTAGGTAGTTCTAACCGGCTATCTTAACAAGTTTTAAAAATGTACTGTTAATAAGGTCGATAAAGTATTAGCCGATGTAGAAACTTACGTGTTTAAGAGTACGCACCAAAACGCAGGGTCAGTGTGCGAGCGAGTCAAAAAATAACAACCTCTGCTTCCGCGGGTGTGAGGTAGGTGGCTCCTCTCACTGTAGATGCACTCCGATATTATATTTTTGTGTAGATAGTTTTAGTCCATTGAAAAGTTACATTTGGGGTTGCGTTTCTTAGAGGACGCAATTTTATTTTTTTGATGTGTAGGGGGGGTAAGTGTAAAGCTAAAATCAAGTTTGTGGGGTCGCCACCCTTGTCCCACAGCCGCCATCTTGAAAATAGGGGTTGAAACGGTTTTTACGATATATCTCTTAAACTATTTATCTGTTAAAAAAGATTTGCTAACGTTTTTTGTTGCAAATTAAATTTTCTATAATTTTGGTTCAGTAACTTTTTATCGTAAAACTATAAATAAAAAAGTTATAAGTGAAAATGTTCAGAAATTCGAGAAAAAAATTTATATTTTTCGATATAACTTTTTTTTTAATCATTTTACGAAAAAACAATATCAGACCATTTTTGTAGATCGTTTCTTAAGGAACAACTTTTATAAGCAACATTTTTTCATTAAGTCAATAGCTAAGGTTTTACAGCGCTCCGAAGTGAGTACTATTTTTCAGTACTCTTAACTATACATATTTTATACGTGGGTACTAATAATGTGTCATCATTTATTTATTTATTTTTTTTATTTTGTTATTATAATTCTTTTATTTAGTAATTTTGGAATGTTATTAATAATTAAATAGACTCTTTTCCTCACCACCCACGAGGTAGAGTCTGGAGGCGCTTTTTTTTTACGTGGTATCCCCAATAGGCCTAATCCACGGTGATTTTATAAATTTGAACTACTCCGTTCTCGGTCTTTTCGATGGACCAGGCTGCAGCTCAGCATCTGATCGGTTTTCGAAATCAAATATCAGTGGGAGAACTGGAGAAGGAAGGGGTGTCAATGTCGGCAGTTCATCATCAAAGTCATTTTCATTTATTAATTCTGAGAGTTCCATTACGTTGCTGCAAGTCTCTCCAGAACAATGGAAGCACACTGCGGAACATTTTAGCCCTGCTTTTCGACATCCACACATCGCTCCACAGTTTCCTTTGCATTTGCAAAAGATCAATTTTAGAAGCTCAGGGGGTGCTGGAGGTTTAGAGCTCTGCACTGGCATCAATAATTTTCCACATTTTTCCAGCCCCAGTCTTCAGGATCATTATTATTACCAAGCCACGACTGGACCTGATGGTAGACTCGGAAAGTATGAAAGCGAGCTGTATCTTGTGTTGGAGGAAGTGAAGATAAGTTAAATGTACTTTTTGTCACTGCCTTGGCGAATTGTTTGTATCTTAGGCTGTCAAGAGAATTATCATCTTTATTACCACCGTATAAAGAGATAAAAAAACGTTCACCAATTACAGTGAGCAAAGCAGGGTCAACTCTCTTGTTGAGAAACAAATCCGTTCCCCTTGCAAACTCTATATGTTTTTCCAGGGTTTTCACAAATTTCATTTTACCGATATTGTAAGGAGCTGAAGTTGTGTCACATCCCGAAAAAGCATGAAGAAACAGCAAGTTATCCGCAATGACATCTCCGTATATAAAACCTGATGCACTATATAATTGTTCTGCTGTTCGTCCTTTTGATGGTTTTAAAAAAAATACATTTTTTTGTTCTCTACCAAGTGCTGTGAGCAATATCAGTATATCAATATCTTCAGCTACAATATTAACGGTATTGAATAATGAAGATGCAGCAAGAGCAGAGCGAACGATAAGACTGTCTGCATCTGATTCTGCTTGGTCAACAGTGAAACCTATTTCCGAGAATACAGTTTTAAGAAGTTTAATAAAGTTAGATTTGTTCTTCTCATTACCAAGAAATTTCTCTTGTGATAACGTTGGTATGGTGTTCTTGTCAAATTTAACTTCTGTCGACTGGTGTAAAATAATTGTAAAATTCTGTAATGGAGTGGAAAAAAGTCAATATTTAATTATTAATAAGATTGCAAATTTACTAATTAAAAGAATTATAATAACAAAATAAAAAAAAAAAAAAAAAATGATGACACATTATTAGTACCCACGTATAAAATATGTATAGTTAAGAGTACTGAAAAATAGTACTCACTTCGGAGCGCTGTAAAACCTTAGCTATTGACTTAATGAAAAAATGTTGCTTATAAAAGTTGTTCCTTAAGAAACGATCTACAAAAATGGTCTGATATTGTTTTTTCGTAAAATGATTAAAAAAAAAGTTATATCGAAAAATATAAATTTTTTTCTCGAATTTCTGAACATTTTCACTTATAAGTTTTTTATTTATAGTTTTACGATAAAAAGTTACTGAACCAAAATTATAGAAAATTTAATTTGCAACAAAAAACGTTAACAAATCTTTTTTAACAGATAAATAGTTTAAGAGATATATCGTAAAAACCGTTTCAACCCCTATTTTCAAGATGGCGGCTGTGGGACAAGGGTGGCGACCCCACAAACTTGATTTTAGCTTTACACTTACCCCCCCTACACATCAAAAAAATAAAATTGCGTCCTCTAAAAAACGCAAGGTCAGGCCTAAAAAATGTAACATTTCAATGGACTATTTATGCAGTTATGCCACTTATTAAATTTCACTTAAAGAATAGAATTGCGAAACATCTTTTTACTAATTTGAGGAAGTAATGAAAACACGTCCACCATGCGCAACGGCGATTATAAATTTTTATTATTTATTCTTTTTACGATCCTTAAGCAGCATAAATATAAAAAAGAATATCCTAAGTATCTGGAATCTCAAAAGAGAAGAAATTATATAACATTTAATATTCCACGATCAGGCACTAGATTCGGGCAAAATTTTTCGGATTTCCAAAGCCCGAAACTATATAATCACGCAAATAAGCTGTTTTCTTTTACTTCTTACATGAGGCGACAAATAAAAAGATCTATAACGAAATGGCTATTGGGTTTTAATTACGAGAAAACTGAGAAACTCCTGCACTCAAGTTACACTTAATTAATCTTTCATAGATGCGTAAAGCATTCTTCACATTCATACACACCTTTCAATACCTCTCAAAGTTATCTTAATGTATTCCAAATTGAATAAATAAGCAATTTTGTTATGTTGTTTTTTACTGTTTTTTTTTTTTTAATTTAATAATTTTTCTTTGTCTTTTTTTAAAATTATTATTACTGTTTCAAACACAATATTATGTTATTTTATTTCGTTAATGTCTAGACTCTAGAGGGTAAGGGAGACCAGGAGATCCATATCACAGGGCCTAACTAGTTTGGACTCCTGTTCCTGCACTGTTTTTTAAATGTGTTGTAAATTGTTGTATAATTTTGTTGTTTTCTGTGTTTGGGAAAGATAAAAATAAATAAATATCAATCTCTACACGAATTTTGTTAAATGTGCTAACGAAATAAAATCAAAACACTGTTTTTATTTAAATATTTCCAATACGGAACCCTAATATTAGAATATATGATAAGTCGGTAAGGTCAGATAAATAGTTAGAATAATAATAAATAACAGTGTCTGATGAACAGACCGACGGCTAGGGTCCTAATATATTCACTCGCTGATCCCAGTTTGTCTGCTGTAATGTTATATCGAACGTCGCTTTGATTATATATTTAAATTAAATGTAAAACTCACTGCTATATAAATATCTTGAGTGTAAATAAATTTGCTTGTCTCCTATATAAAAAAAAAAAAAAAAACAAAAACCCATCCTCGATTCCATTACTAATTCTGCTACGTCCACTTTACCTACTATGTCTTCTAATTACAGAACTTCTAGAACATCTGTTCCATTTCATACTTCCCGCAATTTGAAGCTGGAAGAGGAAAATAATCTTAAAGTCTATGAAATTAATACAAATTCCACAAAAAGATATTTACCTCATATTAACGTTCTACATCAGTATCCAAACAGCCTCTCTCATTATTGGTAGACACAGGGTCTTCAGTTAGTTTAATTAAATTACATTCGATGATACAAATTCCAAAATTTAGTAAAGATATAATATCATTAAGAGGTATTGATCCTGGTGATAATAGTACTACCACTTTGGGCAGTTTTTAATTAAATTTACATGTAAATCCGGATACAATGGTATCCCATGAATTTCATGTTGTGGAAGATATTAATCTTAATCACGGTGGAATCATTGGCAATGATTTTTTAAACATTTTAGGTTGTGAAATAGATTACTCCAAAGGAATTTTGCAAATAAAAAAAACCAAGTTAAACTGAATTTCGTTGAACTGGTGTACACCTCCAGTCACCACCACCACACACAGTCACCAGTCACAGTTCATTCTAATCTTAACCTTACTCTAGAACCATTTAAGACTTCATCTATTCTACATTCTTCTATACATTCTACACCAATACCATTATTCCATGTCTCGTCTAGAACTAATGAAGTCATAGACCAGTTGAGAATTTCCCATCTGAATTCAGAAGAGAGACAAGCTCTCTTACGGATATGTTCTAATTACTCGGACCTATTTTTTTTTTTTTTTTAAAAGGTTTTGGATAAAGTGTTTACTTATGTTAGTTATGCCCATGGTTCAAATAGCTGGCTTGATTGATTGAATTGAAGATGTATACTGGTCGGATCACAAACCACAAGCACTTGAATTTAATTTCGATATTATCTCTGTCAATAGACGTCATACAAATTTGAATAGACCAACAAATCAAATTCTTTGGGATAAGAGAAGTGGTTGTGAGATTTACAGGTATCAGATGTTTTGTAGTAATTTTATGGTAGATCTAGACAGGGAACAGTTGCGCGCGCTCACCGAGTGTAGTTCATGTAACTGTCTTACGCATAAACATTTTCTAGATTCAATATATGATGAATTTATTTTTTTCCATACAATCTGCAGCTGTAGAAGCCCGTTCTTATGCCAGTTACTGGAGAGGAGGATGGCGCCGTAAGAAAACGCCAGGTTGGAATGAATATGTCAAATCTGCACTCAATGAAGCTAGATTACATTTAATGAAATGGTTAGAGTCTGGGGCTTCCAATTCGGGTAATCTTTATGAAATGATGAAAAATAGTAGGTCGATTTTTAACAGACGCCTTAAATGGTGTCAGAATAATAAGGAAAAAGTTCTATTAGCTAAAATATGTCATGCATGTGTTAGATTAATATTGTTCTACATATTAAAAAATAATATAAATAATTAAATACTTCCTAAATAATTAAAACTATTTAAAACTGTTAGGTAAAAAAGGCTAAATTGTTATAAAGGAAACACAAAAGAAAGAATAACATGTAAATTATATTTAATATATATCACATTTGATATTTAAATTCAAGATTATTAATACAAAACACAATGTAACCAAATATTCACTTTACAGTAATCACTGATACACTTAAATACCCACAAAATATAAAAGTTATAACAGCAAAAGTAAAATATAAGGCATATAAGTATAACTTAGCTTGGCAGCTCCAACTCCAGTGTGAAAATAATAATCCCTTAACAATAGTTAGAAGCCGTATTTATAACAATTTCTAAAAGTGACAGTAGTGCTGCCATCTATACTGGATGTTTAGTCATATTCATAACTTTATTGATAAATATAAACATTCTTTATAACCAAATGATTTTTATACAATTCTTAATTCAAAAATGTATTTGAAACAATCATTAAACATATTTGTGGTTTACAATATTAAGTATTAAAATACAATAAGTTAATATTATAAGAATAGCTTCTGATAACTTGTCAAAACAACAATTTTTATTACTTAAATGATGTATCAATAAAAACAGTAAAATGTTATAAATAATTCTTAATTCTTAATCATAATTATTATAAGTACATATAATATATTATAATAAATCAAACAGATATTATGTCAACGAAAATCAGTAGTTGTGTTTGATTATATTTATTAATATGACCTACATAACTAATAACTAGATTGTAATATATATTATATGTAATTCAGTACAATAATATAATACATGTGTAAACAAAAAGTTTTCTTTATTGAGAAAGTAATAAATTAAAAAATTTAAAAATTGGAACTCCAGTTTCTATCGATGGCGAAAGCGATAAGCAGATTATTGCAAACGTCTTCAAAAGCAAATTTACGGGTTATATTTCTAATCAGGGTAGCGTATCGCCTGAAGGGCTTGATGATCATTTACATTATGGTTCGTTTGTCTATGTCTCCCTTCTACTCATATAGATGAGAAAATGGTATATGACGCACTAAGAAAATTGCACTTAGGGAAAGCTTGTGGTCATGACTACTTAGCTGTAGAGCACGTGCGTTTTGGAGGCCCTGGGGTAACTGGATTCTTGTCAGTATTTGTAAACGCATATCTTAGACATGGATATCAACCTCTATCAATTTATTAAAATGCATTGTTACACCAGTAATCTATATATTAATACGTGATGCCAAAACTTTGGACCCCTTTTTACGAAAATTGAGCGGACGCAGGAGCATAAAATTTGGCACACTTATAGTTTATGTGCAGGAGAAGTGCAGAACGCTAATATTTTTCAATAATAATGCTTATAAAGTACATTAAATCAATAAATAAAACATTACCCACACTACCTTGCATTTCACACACACATGTTTCTTTTGTTTTTCATTTTGTCAATAGACATAGAAACATTACACACACTACCATGCATTTCACACAACATGTTTCTTTTATAGTACTGACATTGACATATCAAAAATATATATATTTTGTGCATAGACATAGAGTATACTATTGAATATAATGGCCAAGGACATTTAGTAAACGATGAAAGAGTTTTTACAAAAAACATTGTTTTCAGAGAAGTTTTAAATCTATATCTATCTATACTTATAATAAATCTGTAGAGAGGTCAATTCTGTACATGAAATATATTTACAAAATAAGTAGCAGGGGGTGATTAGTGTTCGATACTGATGCCAAAAATGCAGTTAAAAAAATTTTTGTCTGTCTGTCTGTCTGTCTGTCTGTTTGTATGTTATTTATAGAAAAAAAAACTACTCGACGGATTTTAACGAAACTTAGTACAATTATTCTTTATACTCCTGGGCAGGTAATAGTATACTTTTCATCACACTACAATGAATAGGAGCAGAGCAGTGAAAGGAAATGTTGAGAAAATGGGAGAAGTTGCTTGATTTTTTAAGCTTCCGTCGCGTGTGCAGCCTTAATGGTTAGAGCTACATAGAAACTATGTATAACGGAAATATTCTACATAAAAATACACGAAAAATATTCCAAGACAGCATATATCTATCTTTTATAGTTAACTCACAATAACACGCATAACTCTCGATAGCTTAGCAGTTCGGAGATTTCTTATTATATTTGTTTACTTTTACGTTTATAAAACCAATAATGCTCACCATCATTCCTAATTAAAAAAAAATAAACATTAGCACCAATTCAATAAAAAAAGAATCATTGAAATCGGTATGGAAACACCAAACTTATACTTACTTACATGAAATACGCCAACAAGACATCGCGCGTGAATAGTGAATCAAGCTATAAGGATTATTTTTGCGTAACGGTTGCCGCGCTCGACGGGGCTCGCGGCGGCAGAGTATAAAAGGGGCGGGAGGCGAGCGCAAGCGTCATTCAATATTTGGCTGTTGATGCGTTCAGAGTGTTGAACTTTATTGACAAACAATAATTGTTATTTTATAAACCGTGCTTATCAGCGCGACTTTTTGTCTTTAAATAGTTTATTTTAATTTCTTTTGTTGTTATTTTCTAAATTAGTTTTAGTTTTGTTTAAATTCTTAACTATGAATAGTTCCTATTTTATTTCTTTTTAAGTAGATTTAGATTCGATTTTTAGATTAGATAATAGATAGATAGATTAGATTATTGTTAGATTTTTAGTTACTGATAGGTTAGTTTTGGGCATTTTATGTTTAGTTTTTTTTGTATTGAGTAGATAAAAGCGAAGGTAGGTACTTTTATTAATTATAGTATTCATAGGTATTTTTTATTTATTTTTAAGTGAAGTAGGTATAGGTAGATATTGCCTACTATCTACCTATACTGCACACGTGTTTTAGCTTTATTTTAATTTCTTTTTTTTTGTACCTAAGTTGTAGGTAGGTAGGTACATATTTCTTAGTTTAATTCTATTAGAATATTAGGTATTTAAGTTTAAATAGGCACTTAGATTTATATTTTTTTATTATATAGCAGCTGTACTTAGAACATCTAAGGTTTTTTTTGTATTAGCATAGGTACTTTGATTAATTACAGTAGTTGCAGGTATTTCTTATTATTCATTTTTAAGTGAAGTAGGTAAGTGTAGATAGTATTGCACACGCATTAAGTATAGCTTTATTTTCATTTTTTATTCTTTTGTAATTTGTAGGTACCTACGTACATATTTATAATTCGATTAGAATATTATTTTAGTTTTAATAGGCACTTAGATTTATATTCTATTTATTATATACTTAGCTATAGTTAGGACCTCTGACGTAAGTTTTTTGTTGGGTAACTAAATAGAATATAAGTTACCGTCGATTAAAAATAAAATAAACGATGCCACCTAAAAAACGACTATCTTTATCTCGAACTTCGAGTCAAGCTAGGAGAATGAGAATGACGCGTTCTCAAGAATCGGAAGAGGAAAGAGCACATCGGTTAAACTCTATGAGACTTAGTGCCTCAACATCTCGAGCTAATGAAAGCTCTCCAGAAAGAGAGATGCGATTAGCAGCTGAAAGAGCGAGACGAGCTACAACACGGGCTTCTCAAAGCTTTTCTCAACGAGAGCTAAGGCGTTCCATTGACCGGGAACAACATGCGTTATCCCGAGAAGCTGAAACTGCTTTACAACGAGAATTGCGACTCACAGCTGACCGCGAACGGCATACATTATCTCGCGAGTCTGAAACCTTCACTGAGAGGGAATTACGGCTTACAGCTGACCGCGAACGTCATATTTTATCTCGCGAGTCCGAAACCTTCACTGAGAGAGAATTACGGCTTACAGCTGACCGCGAACGTCATATTTTATCTCGCGAGTCCGAAACCTTCACTGAGAGGGAATTACGGCTTACAGCTGATCGCGAACGTCATATTTTGTCTCGAGAATCTGAAACTTTTACTCAATATCAAGACCGTTTGACAAATGATAGGGCGCACCATAACATGATTCGATCTCTTGAAGATGAACATGAGCATGAACAACGACTAGAGTCGGGACGCGATTATTACAATTCTTTGAGACAAGAATAATTGATTACTTTATCTAATGAAAGATTAAGAATTGAAAATATTCGGTCGCTTGAAACAGAAGAACAGCGAGAGGCCCGTCTTACTGCAGATAGATTTCGACATGGTCTTAATGACTTAGATATACACGTGGTAGATCAATCTACAAATTCGGTGGCGTGGTCCGATAAATATAAAAGTGGGTTTGCTTATAACCTCACAATTGATTACAGATCATCTTCTGAAATAGGCGATATGAACGTAGTATGTTCCTTTTGTAATGCTTCGAAGTGGAGGAAGGAGTCTGCTGGTTTCTGTTGTTTTGGAGGTAAAATAAATTTGCCTTCGTTCGAAGACCCACCGGAACCTTTAAAATCACTACTTTTAGGGGAACATTTGCAATCCAAACAGTTTTTAGATAATATTCGCACTTATAATAGTGCATTCCAAATGACATCCTTTGGTGCTAAACAAATCTCAGAAGGCCCTTTCATGCCTACTTTTAAGGTACAAGGTCAGGTTTACCATTTGATAGGGTCCCTTTTCCCTGAAGAACAACCTAAATTTCTTCAAATATATTTTGTATCCGATTACAACAAACAGTCGAATATAAGAAATCAATATTTTCCGAATTTAAATACTGAACTCATTTCACAACTTCAGAACATGTTACATCAGGTTAATTCGTACGTATGCAGTTTTAAATCGGCATTAGAAGCCCTTTCTCAAGATGGTAATAACAATTATAAAATTGTTATAAATGCCGATAAGCGTCCAACTCAGGAACACCCTGGGCGTCATAACGTTCCATCCACGAATGAAGTTGCTGTAGTACTGGTCGACCAGGAATGTGATAGGCGTGATATCGTTATACGTTCCAGAGACAATCGTTTGCAACGTATTTTCGAAACCCACAGGGCTTACGACAGTTTGCAATATCCTATGATATACTGTCGAGGGGAAGATGGTTATAATTTCGCTGTATACCAAACCGATCCGCGCACAGGCGCACCTAATTATAATAAAAAGGTGTCATGCCTTCAATTTTATTGTTACCACCTGCAAGTAAGACGGAATAGATTGGTATACTTTCAACGTTTTCGTGGCTTATTTAATCAGTTTATTGTTGACATGTACGCAAAAATTGAAACCGAAAGATTAGATTATTTATATACGATCTAATCAAAGGCAGCTGCGCGCTGAAGAATACGTGCACCTTCGCGATGCCATGCAGCAAGATACCGATACTGTGAATATGGGTCGTTTAGTTATTTTACCCTCTTCTTTTACTGGTGGTCCACGCTACATGCATGAACGTACTCAAGACGCTTTTTGTTACGTAAGAAAATATGGACGTCCCGACTTATTTGTTACTGTAACTACCAATCCCAAGTGGGATGAAATCACTCGGGAGCTTCTTGAGGGTCAGGCACCGCATGACCGCCATGATATTATTGCAAGAGTGTTTCATTTAAAATTAAAATCAATGATAGATCTTCTTACCAAAGATAACATTTTTGGAGAAGTATTGTGTTATATGTATAGTGTTGAGTGGCAAAAACGCGGCTTACCTCACGCACATATCTTGCTTTGGTTAAAAGATAAGGTTCGACCTAATGATGTAGACAGATTAATCAGTGCTGAAATTCCAGATCCGACTGCAGATCCCCTGTTATACGACATTGTTAAAACTCATATGATACATGGTCCATGTGGTGCATTTAACGCAAATGCTCCTTGCATGCAAGACGGTCGTTGCACTAAAAGGTATCCAAAAGCATTAGTGGATGAAACTGTAACAGGACATGATGGATACCCATTATATCGTCGCCGTTCAAGAGACAATGGTGGTTTTACTGTTGAAAAGCGAATGTCTGGACAACAGGTTACTTTAGATAATAGGTGGGTCGTTCCGTATTCGCCTGTATTGTCCAGAGCATTTCAAGCTCACATAAATGTAGAAATGTGTAATAGTGTAGAGTCAATTAAATATATTTGTAAGTACATTAACAAGGGCAGTGACCAAGCTACGTTTGCGTTAAGAAATGAACATGATGAAGTTACTAGATTTCAGTCAGGCAGATATATCAGCTCTTCAGAAGCTGTGTGGCGGATCTTAAGTTTTAATATTCACGAAAGATATCCACCTGTGACCCATCTGGATGTTCATCTGGAAGGCGGTCAACGTATATATTTTAACGCCGAAAATGTTACAGAACGATTAGAGAACCCTAGACAAACAACTTTATTGGCATTCTTTCGACTTTGCCAAACTGATAATTTCGCAAAGTCTCTTTTGTATGAAGAAGTTCCATCGTATTATACCTACGATAAACAACGAGGTGTCTTTAACCGTAGACGCCGAGGCAGGCCTGTAGATGGCGAGACAGGTATTTTCAAAGAACATGTTCTTGGTAGAGTGTATACTGTTCATCCTAACAACGCAGAGTGTTTTTATTTGAGATTATTATTACATACAGTGCGAGGACCAACATTATTTATAGATTTGAGAAAAGTAGAAGATGTTGTTTATCCAACTTATCATGCAGCTTGCCAAGCGCGTCATTTGCTTGAAAATGATCAACATTGGGATGACGCTTTAGCAGAATCCTGTGTTAGTGATAATCCACGACGGTTACGCCATTTATTTGTAACATTACTCACATTTTGTAATTTATCTGATCCTGTCCAATTATGGGAAAAATATAAAGAAAAATTTGCAGAAGACTTTCTTCGGAATTTATCTCACAATAATGAAGGCGCAACTAATGATAATTTTCGAGATCTGGCTATAAATCAGTGCTTATTAGCTCTTCAGGAAGACTTAACAGCAGTAGGCGGTAAATCACTTTGTGAATATGGTTTGCCAACGCCAACCTCAGTCGGAGAGGTTACCAATAGGGAATATTCCGCAGAGATTGGTTACAACCCAATGGAACTGGTGGTAACATTAGAAAACGGTGTCCCAATGATGACTGCAGAACAACGCTTAGTCTATGATCGCGTGTGCGAGAGTGTGCAGAATAATTTAGGAACAATATGGTTTTTAGATGCACCTGGAGGAACTGGGAAAACTTTTTTGACTAAATTAATATTAGCTTATGTTCGAAATCAGCGTAAAATCGCTCTTGCCGTGGCTTCATCAGGTATAGCTGCAACATTGCTACCAGGAGGTAAGACTGCTGACACTATGTTTAAAATACCAATTGATTTAGATCGCACGGAAAGTCCAACCTGTAGTATTTCAAGAAATAGCGACAAAGCTAAGGTATTGCGTGAGTGTAATTTAATCGTATGGGATGAATGTACGATGGCCCATCGAAAAGGAGTAGAAGCAGTAGACAGAACTCTAAGGGACATAAGACAAAATGATCGACCAATGGGCGGTATTACGGTTTTATTTTGTGGTGATTTCCGACAAACCTTACCGGTAATACCACGGGGAACCCGAGCTGATGAGATTAGGGCTTGCCTGAAAAGCTCTTATTTGTGGCGTGATATACAATCGGTGCATTTGACTATAAATATGCGAGTGAGAACTGGAGACAACGCAGATAATCGTGAATTTTCTGATACATTATTGAAGATTGGTGAAGGTACCTATCCACAACTACACCAAGGAAAACTTATTCTGACACCTGAGTTATGTTGTATAGTGCAATCCCAACAACATCTTATATCTTCGGTTTACGGTGACATAACAATTATATTAAATAGGGACAATTCTTGGCTTTGCGAAAGGTCCATTTTGACTCCTCGCAATGACCAGGCATCTGAAATTAATAATAAAATACTGTCTAATATACAGGGAGAAAGCAAAGTTTATAGTTCAATAAATAGAATGGTTGATGAACAAGAAGCCACTAATTACCCGATAGAATTTTTAAATTCTTTAAGTATGCCTGGACTACCTTCTCATATAATTTGTTTAAAAATTGGCATACCGATAATTCTGCTCCGAAATTTAAGACCACCTCAACTTTGCAATGGAACTCGGCTAAAAGTAACCCAGTTGCAACAAAATGTAATCGAGGCTCAAATTTTAACAGGTTGCGGTGCAGGAGAAACTGTCTTTATTCCCAGAATTCCCATAATACCAAATAATTTTCCATTCCAATTTAAAAGAACGCAATTCCCAGTATCGGTGTGCTATGCCATGACTATCAATAAAGCTCAAGGGCAGACTTTTCGTGTTGCTGGAGTAGATCTCGGTGTTAGCTGTTTCTCGCATGGTCAATTATACGTCGCTCTTTCCCGGGTTAGCAATTCTAGGAATCTTTACGTTCACGTGCCGGACGGGTCGACTCTTAACATAGTCTACCCAGAAGCTTTGCGCTGAAACATTTTAATTTGATCTAAAAATATTAGCAATATATTATCTTAATAAAAAACAAGGAGTTACACGCTGACCGAGTCGTGGGTATAGCGTGGGTATATTATAATATTCTGCGGTTACTTATATTTTTCAACAGTTTTGTGGATTGGCATATTATATTACTATTGCCCTTCTAAAATACGAAAGTGAATCTGCCTGTTACGTCAAAACTATGAGGGAGGACATCTGCTAATTTTTTTTCGAAAAACGACGGAAACGCGGACGAAGTCGCGGGCAAAAGCTAGTCATTAATAAAATTATTGCAATATGTGATAAAAAATGCTCTAAATGGATAGTATTTTTAACACATATTTTTTTTTGTTTTGCATCCTCTTATAGCATGTTTTGTTTTAGTTAAAAAAAAATTAAATAGATATTCTTTACTTTACTTTCTTTTAATTTCATATAATTTGTTCAAAAAAGAAATTGGCAAATAACAGTCTTGGTCAAATCTGTGGTTATAGTAGTTCAGTTTTCGACAGTAGAACGTTAATAATGTTTGAATATTATATTTTAATAATGTATATTAAGTTACTTACAATTTAAATTTATTATATGGTCGAATTTCTACCACTGGGCGACCACTAGTTAAAAGTAAAACGTCAAGTGCTACCTCTAGCAGTAATTACCGCCCGATTTCAATTGCTACATCGTGTGCTAAATTAATAGACTCGATTATTTTCACCATTTTATCCAAATTAATTAAAATAAATGATGCTCAGTTTGGTTTTAAAAAACATAGCTCTACAGATTTGGCAATATTTTCTTTAAAACAGATCGTCAATGTTATTTTGTATGGCAATGTTTATATTAACTATATTTAAGTTGTCTGTATTGCAGAGAGAGATTGAATGAAAATATATATGTTGGTAGTATTGCCTTTGTAATCTTCTTTGGTTCGTTCATTCGCTCGCTCTCTTGCTCTCCGGACGCTGAACTGTGTACGTGTAACTCAGATTGAGAAAGATAAAAATAAATTCCAAGTTGATTAAAACATCTGTTTTATTTATTAAAACAACATCAGGTTATGGGCCCAGTCACATACACCTGCTTGTTGTAGATTGGCGTGAAAAACGGCAGCGAAAAGTCGGCGAGAAGGAAAGTGAGGTTATCTCACGGCAGTGTGCGGCGTGCTTGGCTTGGGCGGGCACTGAAGAAAATCGTCGGAATATACTTGTTCCTGGTTGGGAAAGGACAAGGTCGGAATGGAGGGCAACAGCAATAACAACGCCAATGTTATCAAGTTGGAAGGAGCCAGAAATTGGAACATCTGGAAATTTCAGACAACAGTGCAATTGCGGGGCCATGGCTGGTTGGACATTTTGGAGGGAAAACGGGTGAAGCCCGAAGTCGTTAGTGAAATACCTGCATGGGAAGCAAAAGATGCAAAGGTGCAAGCTTTACTCGTTACACGAATGTCGGAAGAGGCTATGTTAAATATCATAACATGTACAACTTCAGCTGAGATGTGGCGTAAACTTCAAAGTGTTTATGAACAAAAAACTGAGACGAGTGTACATATTATACAGCAGAGATTCTTCCAATACAAGTTTGAAAAAGGAATAGATATGTCCGTTTTCTTGTCTAAAATACAAGAAATGCAGAATCAATTAAAACAGATGGGTGAAGAGATATCAGATAAATTTGTAATCACGAAAGTTTTAATGTCGTTGCCAGACGAATATAAACATTTTGTTTCGGCTTGGGAGTCTGCGCCTAACGACAAGCAAACCTTTGAAAATCTAGTTGCAAGATTACTTATTGAAGAAGAAAGAGTGAAAGGGAAGAATGAAGATATGCAGCAATCTTCTGCGTTCTTCATGAAAAATAAAAGAATAGTAAAATGTTTCAAGTGTGGCAAGAGTGGACATTATCAGAGTGACTGTAGAAATACCAAAAGTAACAGTGAAGAGAATGTGCTTTTATTGTGGGAAGTTTGGACATTTCAGGTCTCAGTGTCGATTTCGTAAACAAAGGATGACAAGAACTGAAAATAAAACGAAAAGTAACGCCTTTATGGTGTCTATTTCGTCGCATGAGCTGCAAAAATCTAAGTGGATAGTGGATTCTGGTGCCAGCGAACACATGTGCAACGATCGCGCATTGTTTACATCATTCTCAAGTATTTCGCCTAAACCGGTAATTGTTGGTAATGGCGCAGTGATTGATGCGATTGGTTGCGGTAAGATGGCGGTTCAAGTTTCGAACGGAAGTGAATGGATCGAAACAGTGATAGATAATGTGCTGTACGTACCGGAGTTAAAAACAAACTTGTTCTCGGTCAATCGCGCTACAGACAAGGGATATGTCATTGTGACAAATGACAGCAGTTGTCAATTTTACAAATCGAACGAGCTTTGTGCGATAGCGGAAAGAATTGAAAACTCATATTATTTAGATTTACGTTTTAAAAGTAATTATGAAATCGCAAGTACTGCAAAGTGTGTGCCGGAAGACCTAAATGAGTGGCACAGAAGGTTGGCGCATCAGAATTTTACTTACGTGAAAGATATTTTAAGGAAAAACAACATTGAGGTTAAACAAACAACAAAGCCTGAGTGTGAGAGTTGTTTGGTCGGAAAAATGCATAGATTGCCATTCCAGAGAAGCGAATACAAGAGCACCCAGACATGCGAGTTAATTCATGCGGATACCTGTGGTCCCATGGAAGAAATGTCAGTCGGTGGGTCAAGATACTTTGTCATTCTAAAAGATGATTATTCAAACTTCAGGAAAGTGTATTTTGTGAAAACAAAAGATGAGATCAAACATTGCATCGAAAACTTTATAAATAAGGCGGAGAATATAACTGAAAACAGAGTGAAAATATTCAGGAGTGACAATGGCCTAGAGTTTGTAAACAGTGGTTTGAAGGAAACATTCTCAAGAAGGGGTATAACACACCAAACGACAGTACCATACACCCCCGAACAGAATGGGAAAGCGGAAAGGGAAAACAGAACATTAGTAGAAGCGGCAAGGACAATGATTCATGAGCGGAATTTACCTAAGAAGCTATGGGCGGAAGCAATAAATACAACGGTGTTTGTGATGAACAGAACCGGCAGGAGCCATGAAGAAGGAAAGTCTCCGTTTGAGGTATGGATTGGTAAAACATTTAATATTCATAATTTGAAAACCTTTGGTGCAGAAGTGTATGTACACATTCCAAAGGAAAGAAGGAGGAAGTGGGATAAGAAAGGAGAGAAGGGGTTGATGGTCGGCTATGAGGAAGATGTGAAAGGGTATCGCATATACTATCCTCATAAGAACACAGTAGAGTCGAAAAGGGACATAGTTTTCTTACAGGAAAAAGAGAAAGAAAATCCTCAAATGAAGAGAGATGAAGGTCAAACTGTAGTGTTATTAGATCTTGAAGAGGAGACAGAGTCAGAGATTAGTCCCGAGACAGATGTGAATGAGGTAGCTACACCTAGACCCGAAGAGATGACCTATACAAGCAGTACCCTAGAAGAAGATGACTCGGAAAGCGACAGTGACTACATACCAAGCATTGAAGAACAACACCTACTAGAAGAAAGTAGTCCACACCTTTGGGAAAGAAGCAAGCGAGTGCGTAAACAAACATCATTCTACAAGTGTAATAATGTACAGTTAGAGAAAAGTGAGTGCGAGCCTATTACATATAGTGATGCTATGAGTAGAAGTGATGCTAGTGAGTGGAGTGCAGCTATTGATAGGGAACTTCAGACTCTGAAAGACAATAACACATGGACAGTCTGTGATTTGCCTGTAAATGTAAAAACTGTGAGTAGCAAATGGGTGTTTAAGATAAAAAATATAAATAATGTCAAACAGTATAAGGCTAGGCTTGTTGCGAGGGGATTTGAACAACAGGATTTATTTGATTTCAATGACGTTTATGTCCCAGTTGCTAAGCTAGCAACTTTTAGATTGTTTGTAGTAATTGCAAC
Source organism: Dircenna loreta (assembly GCA_963555665.1). Taxonomy (NCBI): domain Eukaryota; kingdom Metazoa; phylum Arthropoda; class Insecta; order Lepidoptera; family Nymphalidae; genus Dircenna; species Dircenna loreta. The sequence continues at coordinate 6,289,595 of OY743101.1, forward strand.
TAAATATAATTTGCCCATTTATCAAATGGATGTCACTGGGGCGTTTTTATATGGTGATATTAAAGAAAATGTATATGTAAGGCTACCAGAAGGGGCCTACACAGGTGATAATAATAATATAGTAAAGTTAAATAAATCGTTATATGGATTGAAAACTTCACCTAAGTGTTGGAATGAAAAGTTTAATTCTGTAATAACTCGAGAAGGTTTTATAAGGTCAAAGTGTGATTCATGTTTATATAAAAAGGAATTTGATTCTAATAAAATACTTTTATTAGTATATGTAGACGATCTTTTAATTCTTGGTACAAATGAAAGTGAGGTAACAAAGTTGAAAGCAATATTAAATAAAGAATTTAAAATTAAAGATTTAGGATTAATTTCAGAATTTTTGGGAATAAGTATTATATAAACATTGAGAAGGGGTGTTATTTTGTATGGCAATGTTTATATTAACTATATTTAAGTTGTCTGTATTGCAGAGAGAGATTGAATGAAAATATATATGTTGGTAGTATTGCCTTTGTAATCTTCTTTGGTTCGTTCATTCGCTCGCTCTCTTGCTCTCCGGACGCTGAACTGTGTACGTGTAACTCAGATTGAGAAAGATAAAAATAAATTCCAAGTTGATTAAAACATCTGTTTTATTTATTAAAACAACATCAGTCAACTACTACGTTAAGCGACGAACTAAGGTCTATGCCTGTTTTCTCGACCTTAGTCGGGCTTTTGATAGGGTAAATTACAACTTGCTATGGTATAAAATGCAAAAAGCACGGGTGCCGCCTGATATTATTTCCATTTTAAAACATTGGTATGAATCTTTAAGTAACGTAGTGAGATGGGAAGGCACTTGCTCTAATGAATATGCACTCTCTTGTGGCGTAAGACAAGGTGGTTTGACCTCGCCACTCTTATTCAATCTTTACATAGATCAGCTAATCGAGGAGCTCTGCCAGGCCGGCGTTGGGTGCTTCATAGATGGTATTTGCATGAATAATCTAAGTTACGCGGACGACATGGTCTTGTTGAGCTCCTCGATCGGTGGACTAAGAAAGCTCTTGGCGATTTGTGAATCCTATGCCGGTAGACATGACCTGTTCATCTCAATGATCAACCTTTTAAATTCGTCTTAAGTTTCCGATACCTTGGCCATATTGTCACGACTGACATGAGAGATGATCTTGGTATAGACAGAGAGAGACGTTCTCTGGCTGTTCGTGCCAATATCATAGCACGAAAATTTTATAAATGTAATCATGACGCAAAGATATTTTTATTTAAAACTTATTGTACAGCCCTGTATACTCCGCAATTATGGTGTAAATATAAAAAAGAGAATTTCCGAATATTTAAAGTCCAATACCATGACTCGTTTAGAGTTTTATTTAAATTTAATCGTTGGTGTAGTGCATCAACAAAAAACAAGACGCCTCAGGGCAACAAAAATGGCGTGTAGTGATAGACTACCGTAAACTCAACGATATAACCATAGGTGAAACTTACACGATTCCTCAGATAACTGAAATTCTAGACCAGCTACGGAAAAGTCAATACTTCACCACATAAGATCTCCCTTCCGGATTCCACCAAATACCAATTTCAGATGAAGATGCTCCAAAAACTGCTTTTTCTATTCCGCGAGGTCATTCAATAAAATGCCATTTGGTCTAAAGAATGCACCATCAACTTTCAAAAATTAGTGAATACCTGTCTCTCCGGTCTCCAAGGATCTAGATGTTTCATGTACTTGATGACATTGTTGTTTATTCTCCTGACTTACCAAGTCACATTCACAATTTAACTTCAGTTTTTGAAAGATTAAGAACATACAATTTAAAATTACAATCCGACAAATGTGCGTTTTTGCGTAAAGAAGCTCATTTGGGTCATATAATAAATAACGATGGCGTAAAACCAAACCCAGAGAAAATTAAAACAATTACTAAATTTCCCATACCTATATGCCAGAAAGACATTAAATCATTTCTCAGACTCGTCTCCTACTACAGAAGATTTATTCCTGATTTTTCTAAAGCCCTTAACTTCACTATTAAAGAAAGATGTACCCTTTTGCTAGAAAAATGAACAACAACTTGCTTTCGAATACCTTCAAAATAAACTTATCACCTCCCCTGATTTTCCACAAACCTTCATACTCACATGCGATGCGTCTAATTTTGCAATCTCAGCAATACTATCTTAAGGTCAAATAGAAAAAGACCGTCCTATTGCTTTTGCCTCGCCTTTTGCCTTATGAAAATAAATTCACAATTGTTACTTACCACAAACCACTGCATTGGTTATTTAACTGTAAAGACCGAGGGTCC